>JAECZD010000013.1:8542995-9125289 GCA_024349325.1 Pogonomyrmex californicus | reverse complement strand
GGAAAAAGAATAAAAAAACATAATTCGTATATCATATTTATTTTATTCATGGTTATCTGACCACCAATTAAATAATTTGAATACATTTTGTAATGCGCAATTAGTATAGTGATATCCGCATCGCATAGTATTATCAGCGTCCAGATTGTTTAGAGAATCTACGTTTTCGTAATCAGCATCCAGAGTCTCGATGTACACGCGCTCATCGTCCAGAAGCAAATTCCACAGCCATTGTCGTTTTTCGTGTCCCTTGACATATACGACAGCATCGCTGTCGTCGTCGTCGTCGTCGTCGTCGTCGTCGTCTTCCGTTCCATGCACAGCCTTTGTAATTAAACTCTTAGCTTCGCTGTATGGAATCGTTCCGTCGTCTCATCATAGTCTATGGTGATGACGTATCACCCAACGTGCGCGAGACTTGTCGGCACTTGCGAGGAAATGCCATGGTATAGGGCTTGCGAAAATATAGTGAGAGAAAACGGTCCGTTTTCTGAGAGGGGCAAACTCCTTTACAACAAACTGTCCTCCAACGAGAAAACCTTGCAGGTCTACGAACGTTGGCACGATCATGACGATCAATTTTTCGAGACTGCGGTTGATTTCGATGTATCGTAGATTTTATTGTCTCTCTCTCATGTGCCAGCGATGCTCTTAGGTGATCTTGCTTACAACATTGGTCAACGGATTGTAGTGAACCACGCGATCGTGTATAATGAGACAGTACGCGGTGGTATTCATCGGTACGTTCTCCTTAGTCTCAAATTCCAATCTCACGTCCACGGTTGCACTCTTGACCGATTCGTTTTGTCGAGAACAATCGATGATTACGAATGGACCGTTATGTAGAAAAGACGTGACGGTGAGACTCGGCTCGAGATACTCGTATCCGTAGTAACCCTTGCAAAAACGCGCGTACGTTTCATACAACACGGACCATCTGTTTTTGTCGAAATCAAGATGCATATCGTCGTACGGATAACATTCCGAGTTCAGATAGAGTTTCACATTGGTTAAGTTGCAGTCGTCGAATCGGCTCGTGTCCTCAGCCATGACATTTTTGCGACCTGTTTGCAGAGCAAAGATGACGTATCGCGGTTTCTCGAGCTGAGTAGCGGTCTTGATGGCCCATGAATGCTTGGTTGTACGCTGTAACAGCGGAAACTCGTACAGATCCCACGAGCGAAAAGCCATGCTCAAGTATCGTCCGCTCTCCAAAGTGCGCAGCATCGATAGTTTTTTTATCTCGCTCAATAACACGTGCGGCATTCGCCATTGTATCTTGAATAAGTCGACCACGGGATCCAACGCCGAATTTCCCGTCAGGCAATTGTTGTCGTTACGAGATCGTATCAAGATCAATTCGTGACGAGCGTTGATTATCACGCGTCTGTAATCCTCGCAAAATCCCAACAGTGCGTAGAGAGGTACGCAAAAGTTAAAATATCCATCCGCGCTGGTATGCGCATCCCAACCGGCATTCCTCAGAATCACGCTTCTGTCGGATGATGTCGTTACGTAATGTTTGAGCGTGCTGGTTACGCCCACGTTTCTGTTACGATCAATCTCCACACCATCAAGCTCGTATCGAATCTCATCGAACAGGAACGCGACAAAATTATTTCCCAGCACCACATCAGATCCCTCGACAACTCTGTTCTTCGTTAGTTTTCCCTCGATATATAGAAAGCTTTCGTACGGCAATGTGTACAGATCCTGTTGCTGTATAGGTATTCTTATCTCATCGCTGTACCCGAACGTCGTATTGGCGAACGGGTTGTACGCATGAGTCTCAATCTTGACGATGCGATCGTCGAAGATTGGCTCGTCTTCGATGTTTAGGATATCAGTCATTTCACAAGTTGCGCACCGCGAATCCTAAAGCTTGTAAAAATTTAACGTTCGACGCGTTAAGTTTCTTCCTCTTCTTGACGCAGCCGGATGAGCGAATATTGTCGATCGATGTTTTCTTTGTAAAAGATGCGTTATCTCTCTGCGTATGCTTCGCTTCGTTCAACACGAGCATCTCAAATGTCACGCTCGCGTTATCGCTGTCGCCGTCGTACGTGCAATCTGACGGTGATCTCTTCTCCTCTGAAATCGAGCAATCGTCCGTTCTGGTCAACAATGCGTATCGTTAGCTCCGTAATGCTCCGTACGATGACTGGCAGGTAAATGATCTGCATCGGCCTTTCCGATATCTTATATCCTGGCGGCACGCTCGGCGAAAATTCGTGTATCGTGTGCACACTTTTGTCGTTGCTGTATGCGCCCGCGGTCACGTTGCACTCTACACGGATAATGTTTACGTTCATTATGTTGATCGACACGTCCGATTCGTGCCACCTTCGCGGTTGCAGTATACGCCTCGAGAAACCCAGCAGCGATCCAATGTTACGAGGCTTGTTAAAGTTTATTCTGTAGGCGCATTTAATCTCACACCTCATCGTGTTGTAATTTGCGCGGAGCACTATCGGGTATTCTCCAATCTCGTCATCGCCGCGCGCGGTGTCACCAGCGTTACCCTCGGGCGCGTCGCGTCGCGGACGTTTCCGTAAAATCTCACGTTTCAAAATTCATTTATGGCATGCAGTTCATACGACCCCTCGGGAATCGTAATTTCTGCATCGTCTTTGCCAAAATAAAATGTATTGTTCGAAGCGTTTACATTCGGTATCGTGTGATAAGTCTCCAAAATTGTTAGACCAAGCTCGTAGTCATCGTCGCTCAAATCTATGGCTGGAGAGTAATTTGTCGCGAGAACGCTGCTCTTCCCGCTCAGCGTAAGCGTCAGCGACATGATGGAAAAAGCGTTCGACGAATACTGAGACGCCGCGACATTTTGTCGGACTTTATAAATTCACGCGCGTCGACCGTTTTGGAGAAGAAACCACAAGCACAGCTGTCCGCAGACGCTCTGATCGTACGTCTGATAGGACGTTCGATTGTACTCTATCGTAGCATCGTCTCCGAAATATCGTATCAGTTCCTTGGGCGGTCGAAGATTACCAAAACTGTCAAAGTACACAACGCGATTGTTTCTCTTTGCGTACGCTACCCAATGAGTACCGGGACCCGTCGTGTCGTCCAGATTTACGATACCATTTTCATTTCGACGCGCGCCGCTAATCGGTAATGCGTGAAAACACCTCTAAAGTACGGTACGCGCATACGCTTCGCCAGCTGGACCAATTGTACATTGGTGGTTACACCCGTAGGTATTTTTATCGTCTCTTTGGCGTTTTTTTTTTTTTCTTTTTTTCGCTGTTACGCCTCGTCCGCCTTTGTACGGGGCGAGATACAGTCCTCGTCCGTATTTGTACGGAGCGAGATACAGTCCCTGTCCGCGCGTTTCCATCGCGCGACGTTGCAGTTCCTCGAGTGGACGTTGCACGACTTTCCTGTCGTTTATCGCTTTCGCCACGCTGGCCGCTCCGCCGATTAAGGACCCGAGAGCGCCCAAAATTGGCAAAATCGGTAACACACCACCTCGTTTCGCCGTTGGAAGTATTCGTTTCTTTTTTTTGCCGTTTTTTCTTCGCCTTCATACCCATGCCGATCTTGGTCTTGGCTTTCATCGCTGCCCAAACGGCAGAAGCTGCAGCTTTCTCGCTCAGAGCCGAATCTCTCGCGATGACGCGTCCTAAGGCTTTATCGGCGAGTACCTTGTCCGCCGCGTGTCTGTCGGTGAGATCGTTGCTCTGAGAATACGCAATGTCGTGTTCACGGCACGCCGCGTCCAGTGGATTTATGCCGTTTCACCTCTGGTTAATCGCTTTTTCAGCCGAGTACCCGGACCGCAAAACTGATAGCCGGGGATATGTAGTTCGAAAGGAAGCGCGTTTATCGCTCGATTGAGCAGACCTCCAATGTAGCCTTCGTTTGACGCTGTTGCTGGCATAGGCCACAATCCTTTATCCTCGGTGCAGGACCGTCTATATGATCTCGATCCCACAATTGATTATAATGCTCGACGGAGCGACGATAGGTTTGAACCTCCAAATCCGCCTTTATATACTCCGGAAGCTTGTCCCACACGTGATCGATATAATTACCGCACACGCGTAACAGTACGACCTTCGGTATATATTGCAACTGCTCAGCTCTCAAATCCCGAATATCGGAGGGATGCGACAGCGCGAGATACATCTTTGCTACTGAGCGATTCGTGGTTTCGCGCGCCTATAAATAGGCGTTCGATCGAAGCCTAGATAACGCAGTGCGAACATGAAATTTGTACGGCAGCCGCTGACGATACGCGTCGCGAACTGTGACGAGAGAGCGCGAATGATGGGAGACATCGCGACGGAGCGCAAGCACGGTGAAATGTTACCGAGTACTATATGCGCCATCATTTGCGGGCCGTCGAATTGTGGTAAAACCAACGTTCTCATAAGCTTGCTCGAGAGTCCGCACGGTGTACGTTTCGAGAACGTGTACGTATACTCGAAATCGCTGCAACAACCGAAATATCGATACTTGGAAAATTTACTAACATCGATAGAAGAAATCGGCTACTTTACGTTCTCCAACAACAGTGACGTCATTCCACCGAGCGAGGCACGTCCCAATTCGATCTTCGTCTTCGACGACGTTGCGTGCGATAAGCAAGATGCTGTGAGAGAATACTTTTCGATGGGCCGCCACTCGAACGTCGATTGCTTCTATCTCTGTCAGACGTACGCGAGGATACCTAAACATTTGATACGCGACAATGCGAACCTGCTGATTCTGTTTAAACAGGATGGTACCAACTTGAAACATGTTTACAACGATCACGTGAATACCGACATGTCATACGATGAATTCTGTGCGTTATGCCGCGATTGTTGGCAGCGCGAGTATGGATTTCTAGTGATAGATAAGGACAGTCCGCTTATCAATGGGCGATACAGAAAGGAATTTAATACGTTCGCGGTACCGTAACGTGGTTAATCGATGTCGATACGTCAAGCAGGCAACATGGATAACACTAAAGATCGCGAGAAAATAGCGAAACAGATTGCGAAAACGAGCGATTTGATTCGCAAAAAATATCGCGCTTTAAAAATTGGTAAAATAGCTGAAGATACAGCGTTGGAGAAACGCTTCAAGCCCATCGCCGAACTTCTAAAACAGATTGTTGAAAAAACCGAGGAATCTCAATCGATTAAAAAAGAAGCAAAGGATCTCGGTATTAAGAAAAAACGTGAAGACAGCGATGACAACAACGATAACGATATTACTACTACTACTGACAAGGATTCATATTGGACGGATGTTGGATGGTTGAAATTAACGCCGCAGTCTAAAAAACAACGTACAACGAAAGAATTGAAAGCCGCGTCAGATTCACTCGTGTTCGAGTCTACACCGATACAACCATCGAAAGACCCATCGAAAGAACCACCGCTGTTCCTGCAAAGGAAGATGTTTTCGAAACAAAAGACGTCAGTGAACCGTCATTCGAAACAATCATCAAACAGAATCTACAAACGCAACAAGGTCGAGAGGCGTTGCATAATCAGCTGGGACCATTAGGGCAAAAATACGTAAGCCCTCTCCTCGATGATAATGGAAAAAACGATACATTTGATCGCGTATACGGTGTTTATTTCGATAAAACCAATGGTGCGATGCTTGGTGACAAGAAATTTGACGTTGACAAAAATGACTCCATAATCATAGACAATGTGAGATACAATGGTACACCAGGGTTGTACGAATTGATCTTCAAGAGACTTTTCGATGACGCGGTTTTTACCGAGGATGACAAACAAACGTATAAAAGTATATTGTTAACAACAAATGCTCATAGACGTGGTCACAGCGCCCATAATCCATCAAGGGCAATAGGGGATCCAAGCATATTAACATCATCGCTCCGCTCGTATCTACGTATGGAAGTAGCGGGCGTAAAAAGGGTGCAGGCGTGAGCAATATACCAACCGCCATGAAGTTAAACGACAACAAGATCGATTACGTGCATTGGGACGATCCCAACGAACTGGAGGATCGACTCCGATTGCTCGACGCTTCGCACCGAGCTGGTAACAACGCTCACGACAACGAGATGCTGTCGATCATCGAGGAACTTCGCGAAGCCGGCATTATTATAAATTAATCGCGTATCGACGAAACGAGCCAGTCGATTAACGTCAGTGAGGAAAAACAATTTTAAATTGTATATCTTATCTTTACTATTAAACATCGTCGAAACATGCGATCCGATGGACGTGAAAAAAATGTTAGCTCCGAGAGGCGACGACTCGTTGAGGAATTGCACGCTCCGGCGAGGAGAAATTTTCCACGAAGACGTGTCATAATTCGGGGATACGACGATCTGTGGCAGGCTGACATCGTCGAGATGCGTCCGTACTCGAGTTTCAACAGAGGTCATCACTACATACTCACCGTCATCGATGCGTTGAGCAAGTACGCCTGGGCCGTACCGCTCAAGAGCAAGGTCGGAAGCGAGACGGCTAACGCTATCGCTAAGATAATTCGAGAGAGCGGAAGATGCCCGAGAAACTTGCAAACGGATATGGGAAAGGAATTTTACAATGCCGATGTGCAAAAACTCTTGAAAAAACACAACGTTAATCATTATTCCACGTATACGGTGTTGAAGGCATCGATCGTCGAGCGATTCAATCGCACGCTTAAGAACGACATGTGGAAGATGTTTACGCTCAACGGCACTTACAAGTGGGTCGACGCGCTATCGCGTCTCGTGTCAGATTACAACGCGCGCAAGCATCGCACTATCGGCATGCGACCCGTTGACGTAACTCCCGCGATCGCCAAAAGACTCTTGGATACGGTATACAGCGCGATAAAGATCGCAGGTCCAGCAAAATTCAAAGTAGGCGAATCGGTACGCGTGAGCAAGTACAAGACAATTTTCGAAAAAGGCTACACGCCAAATTGGACCACCGAGGTGTTTAAGATCGTTACAGTGCAGCGTACTAATCCCGTAACTTATCTGCTCGAGGACTATCGCGGAAAATCGGTCGCGGGCGCGTTCTACGAGCACGAATTGCATCGCGCGACTCATCCGGACGTGTATCTCGTGGAGAAAGTACTACGCAGGAAGGGAGACAAGGTTTACGTCAAGTGGCTGGGATTCGATAGATCGCATAACTCATGGATAAACAAAAGCAGTGTGATTTAATTCATTTTTCTTATTTTTATAATGTATTAAAAAAATAAATATACACTGTATACATGTATACAAAGAGTTTTTATTATTTTTTTCTGCCATTACATTTTTTAAACTATACATGTATGTAACTTACGAGAACACATGTAAATCTGCATGTATTATAAACAATACATGTATTAAGCCGAGTATACATTAAATAAATCGAAGAGAGAATTAAAGCTAATTCCTCAGCAAGCAGGATCTTGGTTGCTATTATAAATTATATATAAAATAAATTTGAATAGCTAAATTTTATTGTAAAAGCTACATATAAAAACTATAAAAAAATACATACATCTATACTACATATATAACAGTATCGTATAAAATTACAAGAATATATACGTTCATACATACATAGATATGATACATAGGTACATACATACATACATACGTGCATATATGCATATATGCATACATATAAACTACATATACAAATATATAAAATATATGTACATTGTATAAACATGTATATATTACAATGGAATCCGCCAATGTCCCCACGGTATCGTCTCCGTCGAATCTGGTACGATGTATCGTTTGTCATCGTACGGACTCAGAGCGATTTTCGACTCGGACACCGTATATACTTGGTGTAGCTTGGATCTTATACACGATTGGCGACGAGTCATTTCGATCTCTTCGTTCAAGCACCGCGTATAATCGTCGAACGTTATTGTTCGCATTACGACGTTATTCTTTACACCTTTCACCTTTTTAATGTCTTTTTTGCCGTCCACCCTCACCGCGTACCCTCTTCGCTCTGAGTCCGACGAATTCCGTCATTATCGCACCATTATTCTCATCCTTCATTAGACCGGGTACTTTTTTATTCGCGAGAGGCATCCCGTACGCGTTGTCCGTCGGATAATCGCTCGTATCGAATCTAGCGATATCGCGTTTCATCGCCTCGTACACATCATCGCACTCGATGTGGTATACGAGACTATCCGTGTCGGTGTACATGATCTTACATTTCTCGCGATACAGCGGTGACATGTATTCGTGGTGAAATTCGTACAAGCAGATTTTCGATATGTCGAGTATACACATACCCACGTAAATCGGCTTGTTGAATTTTACCTCGAGTTTACGCAGTTCGACGGCGATTAAGTTTTCCGCAAAGACGCTGCGGCTGTGGAAATTTGGTTTCGCGATCATTGCCTCCGCGCCATACCGTCCGTCCCATTTGGTCAAAAGTTTAACGTCGACGTGATTGCGCACATTTTCCATTGTTTTACCGAATACCGCGTTGTTCATTAATTTGTACAAATTTTTCTCAAAATCGTTTTTCGCGTACGTTCTAAAGTGTGTATTGAGTTTGATGTAATCGCGGAGCCAGGCGGATTGAGCAAATTGTAGTACGCGATGTATCTTTGCGATACGAAGACCATGGCGCGTACATTGCTGCAGGTTGCGATAATGGATGACGTACCGCTTCTTATCGTATAACGTCGCGAGAAGTTTATCCTGCCGCGTGCCGGGTGGTTTATCGCGCGTCGGACAGAAAGGTAGGTCAGTGTGTCGATCGTGTAAATGATGCGGATACTTGAGATCGACCTCGAGAATATAACCCGTAGACGAATCCGGAGCGATCGCGCTCGCGTCAAAGTTCTCAATGTCTTCCATCCATCGAAATTCGGCATAGGGCAGCGGTTGACACATCGCCCATCCGTACAGATTGTTCACGTCGTAGTACATCAAATACGACGACGGTTTCGACGGGTCGTACGAACGCATGTACTTGTTATTGGCCTGCGCGTATCTGCCGGAACATTGACTGAGACCGCCGCGTATACCGCGTTCGATAAACATAACCATATCGATGTCGGTGAGCAACTCAAATTTTACGCGCGTATGTTTCAACATGGCGTCCCACGTGAAACCTGGCAATGTGTAGTAATGCGCGGGATCGAGTCCATAACTCGCGACGCAACTTTCGCGGAAATTTTCGAAAACGTCGGCCAATAACAAGACATCGGTCTTGAGATATAGATCGCTGTATTCGCCGAGCGTTCGGATGGAGAACCGCTGCCAGACGTTCGCGGCGTGCGCGTAATCGTTCTCCGACACCGTGTCACCGGTCAACGAGCTATAGAACGATTCGCGCGGTGGTAGGCGCGTGTCCTGCAGCTTGTCCGCGCGATCCACGTATTCGTACGGAAAGACACCTTTGCGCGTCAACAAGTCAAAATTTTCGTTTGAGACCGTGGAAAATTCGGAACGTAAAATTTTTAATTTTTCTTTCGTTAGAAAAGATGCCAATTTATCAAGGCTGGTATTTAAAAATTTGTACGAATCTATGAACCGCAATTTCGCGAATCTGATCTCTCGGTGGTATCTTGAACGTGTTTTGTAAACGAAATATTTTTCTTTTGTTATCGGCAGCACGTCGATCCTGCCTTCGAACGCCGTAGCTATTTCCGTGATGATAAAGTGCGCGTCATAACCGGATAAGTTGTGAAATACTATGGGAATGCAATATGAATCTTTATAATTTAGATTACAATTTGAGTGCGCGGGACCACGGTAACGACCGGTAAGATGGCAATGATCGCGTACCCGCGTGTCGTTCGACGCAAATGATTTCTCGCAAATGTGACAACGCGTCGCGCTACGATATGCCTCCCACTGCTCTCTCGACAACGTTTCCATGGGGACATTCGCGGATAACAGAATTTTTACTTGATGCGCCAAATCTTCGAGTTGCCGAACGAACCACGCAACGCAATCTTCGTCGCGACGAAATCGATATACCGATAACGCGTCGTCATACGAGCATCGCACGTAGTATCTGATGCTAAATACCTCGTGCTGCTGGTAGGTGTACGATGCGTCTTCCTTCTCTGCCGGTTCCGTTCGCCGTAGTACGCACTCCAAGTCCGCGTAAACGATGAATGGAAGTCGTTCCTTATTCGTGTGGTTCTTGAATTCTAGCCACTTGTCGTCCTCGCTCGGCAGTCGGATGGCGCAATCGTTCATCTTTTCGCTGTATGTGACTGCAATCTTTCAGACGAACTGAAGTAATGTAGACGTCTGCAAACGGAAAATATGATTTTTAGTATTTAATAAACAATTTTATAAGAGAAATAATAACATTTGTTAAAATACATACCGGTCGCAAAAGTATTTCTTGCATTTCTTCTTGTTTATTTGCGAGCTCACAAGGCGGGACAGATCTTTGATGTACGCAAAGTGCCCCGCGTTGTCGTCGCGTGGATCCTGCACGTACAATAGATTTGCGTGCTTCTCCATCTTCCTTGATGTCAGCCGTATCGGGAGAATCTCCTTTTCCTTGATACCATAGACGTTGATAGAGATGTCGTTGAGATGTTCGAACTTTTTAATTTGGTTCAACGTTATCGGAAACGTAATGTCTTGCAAATTTAACACTGTCATATAATGCGGGTACGAGGATTCCCAATCTGTATTCCTTTCAGCCGGATGCAGAGCCGCGATCACCGATCACGCGAAACACGCATTGTCCTTGGATCGTACATTGATCACCGCTCGCTTTAACATAATTTCTCGCGGTAATTCGATGTAACATCCCGCGTGCATTGGATTATATTTGTTCACGTTTATAGTCAAATTTAGAATTCGCGATAACGCCCATCCACTGTCGCATTCTTGGAATTCTTCGAGCGACGCCAACGTGGGTTCGATAACGTACTGCTCGTACCACTCGTCCACATTTGACACTCGAAAGAGTTCACTATTTTTAGTGTTTATACTTTTGTTTGCGCGTTTATCGCCCGTCACAAATTCGCCATTGAACGCGGTGTTCACTTTCACACTATCATGTCTTTGTATAATGTCTCGCACTCGCTCGAGCACTACACCACCAGCGTCTTCTAAAAATTGTCGCGGCTCGATATAGTCCACATTGATCACCGCACCAGTCAATATACGGCTTTCAAATGCCGTATCGATTTCTCGCCAAACGAGAGATCCATTGTCTCTACTGGTGCTCGCGTACTCACCACCAACGTGCACGAAACGTCTTTCTAATTGTACTTTTGCACCCGCGAGTCGCGCGATTCTCGCCACCGCAGATTGTCTATTTGCAACGGTGAGTCGAGGACGCTTAACACGGCTAAGTTCCTCGAGTTGTTCGATGCACTCCTCACATCGTTGCAACCACGCGAAACACTCCACCAAGGTAGCGACTTGGCTGCACTGCTCCAGCAGCTCGCGTTCCACTCGCTCTAGGTGTTCCATATTGCAAAATCTTGATTCTTTTAAATTGTTGTACTGTCTCATCAAAACAATTTTACATTTTTTTACTTTCTTTTTTTTCTTTTTTCTATAGCTGCTTTAACTCGAAGCCAGTATATAAAGCGTTGTATTTCCGACATGTCCGGAGATTGATGGGAATAGAACAACCATATATGAGTATCCTCGCTTCTTGGAATTATCTCTGCTACTTTTTGTCGCGAGAGAGGTAGTAATATATTGTATGCGTGTCTTCTATAATGATAATATGTGCACGCTTCCAGAATTATTTCTGCTCTCTCAGAAGGAGCGGAGAAGCAGAGAGTCGAATTGTAGCGTCCCTTAACTCTTGGACGAGGAATCGGGAAATGGGGAGTTGAGGTATAGTGTCTCTTTATAAAATACACCGCCACGTTCACTGGTAGATGAGAGATTGAATCCCATAATGGAGAACTTGTTAATTCTTCCAATGACCTTTCCATATTGTTTTTATATCACATCACACTCTTCCACTTGCATATGCCTCGTTCACAATGTTGTCTTTTTTCAATTTGTGCAAATTGGGCATATGTTGCATGGCATTATCATACAGACGGACTGTTGGCAATTGGAGCAAAATCGGCTGTTTAGCGCATTGAGAGTATCTATCTCGTGCTTCCTAACGGCATACAATACTCCAATGTCAGTGTCCGCCAGACGAACCATGCATTCGGCACACAGAGTTAGTGCACCACCCGTTGAATAATAAAATTGTATTGAACAATACTTTTTATTATTATTCAACGCAAGGAGTTCCGAACGGGTGACAATTTTTTCTGCATAATCCGTAAGATCATCACTTTGATCACTTACGTAATTGCTATCGTCAGACAATGCGTGCTCTTCGTCTTCAATATCAATGTCAATATTGTCAATCTCTATTTCTTCTTCATTTTCAAACACTTCGTCCACTATATCCACAAAAGTCTTCCTCATCCATATTAAACACATTTTCAACACATTATCCATTTTCACCGTCACCTATTTTTTTCACACACATTAGACTTCCATCTACTGTGATCCTGCACACCGCATGACCCATTATATATCATCGACAATTTCTTTGTCCCTTGTCGGAGCATCATCATAGGTCTCCCCAATTTGTTTATAACAGCCGAAGTATCGGCGCTTCTCTTGACACGCCGCGACACATATGTCGACGTTCTACGAAGAGCTATCATTTCGCGGGCTCTTCCTAGAAAACAAAATTTGATCGTCATCGCGCTCCTTTGCGAACATGTCGCTACATGTTTGATTGCAACAATGCAATTCCTAGAAAAAAGGGGGAGGGGAAAGGTGGGAGGATTAACGGTTTGCCATGTCAAAAAATTTACGCGATCAGTCCTCCTCCATCGAACGATCTGCACGACAAAAACGGTACTCCGCTCCTCCATCATTCGAACAACACGCAATGTATTCCGCCAAAGGAAGCAGCGCACCGTACAATGGCGAAAAACAAAAGAAGGAATGTAACGCGTAAGTTTCAACTGCATTTTTTTTTATTTTTTTCTCTTTTTTTCCAATATTGTGCAGTATTATATATTTAATTTCCACAGTATTTCGGTGGAGCGTCGCGCGGTGCGCTTACTGAGCAGACGTTACACTCTGACGGCCACGGGTTACAAATTTCTGGAAATTGGAATCAACGTTGGTCCACCGAGCTACGTGGAGATCGCTCTGGGAGATCATCGGGGACAGGAATTGATACTGTCTCTCGAAACGTGGAAGGGACTCTACGAGCAGCGATGGAATATCTATAAATTGCTGCTAAACGATTACAAAGATAATTTTATAAGCGTCGGACCGTTAACCGTCAGAGTTTACCAGATGAACGAATCACTCGTTCGTCTTGAATCTTTGAACGTACGCATAACGATGATCGAATCGACCCTGCGCCGTATGTTTCATCTGGACGAATGTATCGATGTGATGTTCGATCGACTCGTCAGATTCGTCGATACGATTGATACCAAGTATACGCGATTCTCCAACATCGCGTCTGTTGTAACAGATCCCGAGGAAGTGCCGAACTCGATACGCGATTGCGATATCTTCGGTAGACGTCAACTCGTCGATTGCGAGCTGTTAGCTATAGTTTTTTAGTGTATAAGAAACAAAACATGTGAATAAAACAATTTCACACTTAAAAATGTATTCAATTTGTTTAAAAATATAAACATATATAATATGCAAAAAAATATGTATTTCTTTTATTTCTTTCTTCCCCACCATAAAATAATTAGAAAAATAACATTCGCCATAAGAGAGAGAGCCGCAACGGAAGAGATAATACGAGAGAGATATATTTATTTTTTTACTCGGTGGCAGTGGCGGCGGCGGCGGCGGCGGCGACGGCGGCGGCGGGCGCGGCGGCGGCGGCCCCCCTCCCCCGACGTCATGTCCACGCGCAATTTTTTATATCATCTTCGCTGCCCATTTTGTTTATATCGCCTTGCTATCTTATCCTATTTGTTTATCTCACCTCGTTTCGTCTTTCTTCACTACCCCCCCCCGTGACGTCATGTCCTTCGAGTCGCAATTTTCTATTTGGTTATCTATATATTTATCTTCTTGTTTATCTATTTGTTTATCTATTTGTTTATCTATTTGTTTATATCATCTTCACCGAATCCTACTATCTTATCTATCCCCCCCCCCGCGGCTTAGTTCAAAGGACTGCCGCCCCTGACTTCTCCCTCCCCTCTTCCCCGCACCATCCGTTCCCCCCCGCACACCCGCATCCCCCTCAACGCTTCTGAGTTAGAACCCGCCTATACATACTATTACACACAATCGTCATGTTAAAATTCTTAACAATTATTCGTCATTTATAGGGAAAAATAAGTTGAATTCACAAAGAATTTTTTATTTGAAATCATGGAGGTTCTCAAAAAATATCCTGATGTCAAAGTAGATCAAAAATAACATTGAAATGTGATCTAAAGTAAAACGGTTTAAATTAAAAATAAATAGTAAAAAACTAAAGCGATTAAGTAGGAACAATATTGTCTTTTTTTGTAATCAAAAACTCAACTTACTCCGTGTATTAAAATGGTTTCGTCAATTGTAAAAGACTGTACATCAATCGCAATGAGATGCAATCTGTAACAGCAAACGACAGTGACAAACCGAAATTGATGCTTGACTTTACAATGTTGGGCAGACAAAACAACAAAAGATAAAAAAAAGGAACAAATCAAGAGAAAGGAAATGAAAGGGGAAGGGGGTATTATTTATCTATTTGAGATCAAGTATATCAAAATAGGAGTTACTAAGTACTCGGTGTTCTTGTTGGAATTGATGCCTATCTTTTGTTCTTTAATATCATCTCTGTAATTATCATCTCTGAAATTAATCTTTTATGATAGATTCAATATCGAGTATTTTGACATTGTCTCAGTCAAATCTATGATTTTTATTAATATTTATTAAATCTGATTTTTATTAACACTGTGTTCAGAAATGATCGAATGTTTTGATGGTTCCGATTTTATATTGTACATGTGTCTTTTAATCCTAGTTTTTCGGAAGGAGAACGCAGCTTTCTCGAGAGTTAAACATTGAAACGTGAACTCTCGAGTCAAAATGCACTGTTTATGTTTCGGCACTGGGTCAATGATAAGGAAACGTTATGACACCATGATGTAAACGTACGTTCATTGGTTCATCGGTTCATCGTTTTTAGATCAAGAAATGTAATTCCTTTTACCAGGGAAAGATCTCGTGCGATCGATAGGATAAGGGAAAGAGAACGAGGGTTTTAAAAAAAATAAGAAAATTAAAATCTAAATTAAATCTTTAATGAATATTGTATAGAATTCATGTATTGAAATTTAAGAAAGACGAAACGATCATCTCAGTTACTTGTGCGAACAAACAAAACAAACATCGAAATATTGATTTAAAATATAATAACTAACAATCGATAATAAATACTATGCGTACATACTGTGCGTCCTACAAGTTCGAAATATGTATCTTTCGGTCAGTTGAGTCTAGACAAGCGAGCGAGCACCACGTCAAGAGAACAAGATCTTTTATAACGATAATTTATACAGTCCACTCAAATAGAAAATATAATTAATATTTTTAGCCAATATCAGCAAGCAAATTCGTTTCGATTCAACAATAAATATGAAAATATACATGATCTAAAGAAACAAGAGAAATAGCAGGTGTGGAGGTGTGTGAGATGCCTATCGCGGATGTTACATTGGTGCGCAGGATTTCAATGAAATATAACTGTCATGTAACTGAATCGTTGAAACGATGATCCAGCTATAGAATGATAATTCTTCAATTAATTTAACTTAATGTATCGATATTTAATTACGGGATAAATAAAAAAGATTTAACAAAAAGTATATAATGTAAATGGAAATTAATATGTGAAAGTTAAGGAGGGGAATAACCTTGGTTTTTTTTAGAAGGTGGTTATTAGGTCGAGAGGGTTCTTCTTTTAAATCAGGGAAAAAAGGTTCGTCGTCATGAAACATAGGGCCGGGGGATAGGATTCGAAAATTGATAAGAGATTCTAATTCAGATCGGTGTACGAGGGAATGATTTGGCTCTATTGCATAAATAATGATGTGGTTTAATCGTGGACGTTTTTCTTGCAGCTCGGTTTTCAAAACGATCTAATAACGATAAATAATATTCATCTGTAATAGTTTTACCTTTTTCCATATAGTCGATGAATATTATTTCTTGCGAATCCCAAAAGACAGTCACCATAATCTTTCCGGCCGAAGGAATGGTCTTCGCCTTCTTTGATGCAGATTCCCCGCTGACAACCCATTGTTTGGACTGTTCTTTGATCTCAGGCGTGTAGTGATATATTCATGTTTCGTCCACAGTGACGAAACGACGCCTAAAGTCCTGTGAATTCCGCTGGAACAGCTGCAAACATTCCTTAGAATACTTCACACGATTTCGTTTTTGGTCAATTGTGAGCAATCGCGGCATCCATCTTGCAGATAACTTTTTCATACCCAAATGTTGATGCAAAATATTATGTACTCATTCACCCGAGCACTAGCAATCTCACGCACCTTGATTCTTCTATCATTCATTACCATATCAGGAATTTTCATCAATGATTTCTGGAGTAGTAGCCTCAACAGAGCGTCCAGAACGTTCAACGTCACTTGTACTCATATGGCCACTCCGAAACGTTTGAAACTATTTATAAACTGTTGTAATCGAAAGTGCAGATTCACCATAATGTTTATCAAGTTTCTTTTTAGTCTCCTGAGGCGATTTGCCTTTCATAAAGTAATGCTTGATCAACACATGAAATTCTCTTTCATCCATTTTTTAGAAACTTGATTTCACTTGACTTCCTCGATTCAGACGAACACCAAATACAGAGAAATAGATCAATCTGGCTGAAACTTGGTGTGTTCTTCCAAGAGATGCTACTAACTGAAAATAACCTCGATACATACCAGTGGTGCTATCTTTCTGATTTTGCACGGATTTTTCAAATCGCTCTCGTATTTTATTCAAGATCTTCTTTCACACGTAATGATTAACCTAATCTTTTGTAACATCCCGTATGTATTTATTATTCATTAATTTAAACATTTATTGACTTACTCAATTATTTATTTATTTATTTATTTTATTTATTTATTTATTCATCTTCTAAATACACATGTCATCCGTGTAATACATATGATTACACATTACATGTGTTCGTACACATAAAAACTAATTACACGTGTAATATGTATAATATATCCGTGTACCCACATAGAACAAAATCTCCCAGTAGACGTCGATCATGGATATTCGGAACTTCCACTGGATGACCATTAGGCTTCCAGTAGATGTCCACAAGAAACCCATAATTCTGCTTTGTGAAAGTCTATGAAACTTCTATTAGATGTCTTCCAAAGACGTCTGTTAGACGTTATGTGGATCGCTAAAGGAGGGTTCATGGAGCTTAGGTAGACGAGTAATTGATGTTATGTGGTCCTCTAATAGAAAATTCATGGAGTCTCGGTGGATGTTCAACCGACATTATCCACATGGAACAAAAATCTCTAATAGATGTCCATTAGAGGTCCACCATAAAGATTTATAACTTCTATTAGATGTCCATGAACCAGGCTTCTATTAGAGATCCATTCCGCATTTCTAACCTTTATTAGATTTCTATAGATGTCTACATAGGTGTCTCATGGAAGTTGTATGACATAATTATGGATGTTTTATAAGGCTTTGAGAAAGATTAATAAACACACATTGGAGACTTTATGAGAAGGTTACTAAAAAGATTATTAACTATATCAATTATTTTTTATTATTATATCATAATTAAAATATTAAATTATTATTTGATGTTATGAAATAGTCAGAAAAAGTTAATAAAAAGAATTTTTTAATGATACTGAACAAAAATGTTGGTCACCCATCCTTGTAATATATGGTTAAGCTTCTTTCACCTTTGTGATCGATTGAAACCAACTATTAGAATAATAATATAATTAAACTTAGAAACTTTGATGTAAAAATATAACAGATCTCCTATCAGTGAATATTATCTCATTGTCATAAGATTCAAATATCTCTTAATATCAATATCCTGATAGCGTGTGCAATTTTCGTAAATAATTTAACTATATATATAAAAGTGTGAAGGTTATATGTTATTATAAGATTATGTTATATGGACTTTTAATGCCATGTTTCATGTGTAAATTTACGTTATGTTTATAAATTTACGTATATATTCTATTTACTCATTTATATATTTATTGATTGCATTAAATAAGTGAGATATTTCTTTTATTCAACAAGTATGTTTTTTGTGATTGGTATAATCATTTATATACAATTAAATACGAATAAATAAGATATATACAATAAACTTTAATTTATTTATAAGTATATATTTTTAATAAGTATATATTCTTATTTATAAGTATATATTCTTAATTTTTATTATAAAGTAATCAATCTGCAAAGGATCTAAAACCTCTAATTAAGCTTTGTATATGATCTATGAAAGTTTTATGAAACATCTGTAATTCCTCCATACAATCTCCATGAGACGTCTAATGGAGGTTTGATAGAGCTTCATCATGGAGGTAGTATAGATCTCTATTAGAGATCTATTCCATGGAGATAGATGTCGTATGGAGGCTGTAGAGGACCTCCACAGTGGAATCCTAGGAGATCGCCCACCATAGAGATTGGTTGGACGGCTAATGGACGTCTATGTAATCTGACGTCCTATCTATCTTCATGAAGATAGATGTTCGATAGAAGTTTAATGGAGCCATGAAAGTTTAATGAACGTCCATTGGAGACTATGTTTATGTGGGTATACGTGAAATAAAGGGAGTTAATTTTTAATATACATGATGTGCCATAAATCTATATGCCAACCGTTTGGTAAGTCTTTGAGGCCTGTGATTGACATTAATCTTGCTTTCTTTTGTTTTTTTTACATTTTCAATGCATACGGTATATCCTAAATCTGTAAAGCCATCGTTCGGTGCACATTTGAAACTTGTGGTCACTGATAATTAACGTGTTCACGTAACTCTCTTTTTCTTAGACTTCTATTACATTTTTTTCATTTTGTTTCCGTTCAGAAAAATCCTGTCTGAATTATTTTAATTTGTCATTTCTTACTTGAACCAAGTAAAAATATCATCCTTCACAAAATTAACTCCACTAAAATTTTCTTCGACAATCCTTTCCAACTCTTCCTATTATACACACTTATTACGTTAATCATTAATTTAATCTATTCAATGTCTTAGAATTTTATTTAAAATTCTCGTTTTTTTTCTCTATCTTGAAGCTCGCACGAGGTCGTGAATTAAAAAAAATAATTTTTTTATTCAAATTAACGGACCACTATTCACGCCGTTTACATAAGATATCATAATGTCTACACGGGACATTGAATCTCGATCCGGAGCGGCTAAAAAATGCAAGCAACTTGCGAGATCATTCCTTCCTCTTGATCTGTAAAATACTTGATCTGACATATCTATTGCATCTTTTCCGGCCTGAATCCTTTGTTCCAAATAAATAAAATTAATTCCATAGCAGAGAGAAGCCTGAGAGCGGCCATTCCGGCCTTTTTCGTGGGATGATCGAAACTCCCCGTACACTAGCGATATCCATTTTTATACGTGATACTACGTATCACATCAGTAGGAATATAAGGCGGGTTCTAACCCAGAAGCGTTGAAGGGGGTGCGGGTGTGCGGGGGAACTGTGCGCAACCGGGGAGGGGGGACGGCGCGTGTTGGGCGACCCAGTGCCATTGAATGTAAACAGCGTCGACGATTGATGCCTTCAAATAACGAAGATGATATAAAAAATTGGATGCGTGGACATGACGTCAGAGGGGGGGAGGGGAGGGGGGGCCACCGCGGCCGCCGCCGCCGCCGCGACCGCCGCCACCGCCGCCGCCACCACCACCGAGTAAAAAATAAATATCTCTCTTGTATTATCGCTTCCGTTGCGGCTCTCTCTTATGGCGAATGTTATTTTTCTAATTATTTTATGGTGGGGAAGAAAGAAATGAAAGAAATACATGTTTTTTTTGCATATTATATATGTTTATATTTTTAAACAAATTGAATACATTTTTAAGTGTGAAATTGTTTTATTCACATGTTTTGTGTCTTATACACTAAAAACTAAAGCTAACAGCTCGCAATCGACGAGTTGACGTCTATCGAAGATATCGCAATCGCGTATCGCGTTCGGCACTTCCTCGGGATCTGTTACAACAGACGCGATGTTGGAGAATCGCGTATACTTGGTATCGATCGTATCGACGAATCTGACGAGTCGATCAAACGTCACATCGATACATTCGTCCAGATGAAACATACGGCGCAGGGTCGATTCGATCATCGTTATGCGTACATTCAAAGATTCAAGACGTACGAGTGTAACGTCGTTCATCTGGTAAACTCTGACGGTTAACGGTCCGACGCTTATAAAATTATCTTTGTAATCGTTTAGCAGCAATTTATAGATATTCCATCGCTGCTCGTAGAGTCCCTTCCACGTTTCGAGAGACAGTATCAATTCCTGCCCCCGATG
Source organism: Pogonomyrmex californicus (assembly GCA_024349325.1). NCBI lineage: Eukaryota > Metazoa > Arthropoda > Insecta > Hymenoptera > Formicidae > Pogonomyrmex > Pogonomyrmex californicus. The sequence goes on along the minus strand of JAECZD010000013.1, from coordinate 9,104,777 downwards.
ATCTCCCAGAGCGATCTCCACGTAGCTCGGTGGACCAACGTTGATTCCAATTTCCAGAAATTTGTAACCCGTGGCCGTCAGAGTGTAACGTCTGCTCAGTAAGCGCACCGCGCGACGCTCCACCGAAATACTGTGGAAATTAAATATATAATACTGCACAATATTGGAAAAAAGAGAAAAAAATAAAAAAATGCAGTTGAAACTTACGCGTTACATTCCTTCTTTTGTTTTTCGCCATTGTACGGTGCGCTGCTTCCTTTGGCGGAATACATTGCGTGTTGTTCGAATGATGGAGGAGCGGAGTATCGTTTTTGTCGTGCAGATCGTTCGATGGAGGAGGACTGATCGCGTAAATTTTTGACATGGCAAACCGTTAATCCTCCCACCTTTCCCCTCCCCCTTTTTTCTAGGAATTGCATTGTTGCAATCAAACATGTAGCGACATGTTCGCAAAGGAGCGCGATGACGATCAAATTTTGTTTTCTAGGAAGAGCCCGCGAAATGATAGCTCTTCGTAGAACGTCGACATACGTGTCGCGGCGTGTCAAGAGAAGCGCCGATACTCCGGTTACTATAAACAAATCGGGGAGATTTATGATGGTTTTTTTTCGTGGAAATCGGCGTACGTGTCGCGGCGTGTCAAGAGAAGTGCCGATACTCCGGCTGCTATAAACAAATTGGGGAGACCTATGATGATGCTCCGACAAGGGACAAAGAAATTGTCGATGATATATAATGGGTCATGCGGTGTGCAGGATCACAGTAGATGGAAGTCTAATGTGTGTGAAAAAAATAGGTGACGGTGAAAATGGATAATGTGTTGAAAATGTGTTTAATATGGATGAGGAAGACTTTTGTGGATATAGTGGACGAAGTGTTTGAAAATGAAGAAGAAATAGAGATTGACAATATTGACATTGATATTGAAGACGAAGAGCACGCATTGTCTGACGATAGCAATTACGTAAGTGATCAAAGTGATGATCTTACGGATTATGCAGAAAAAATTGTCACCCGTTCGGAACTCCTTGCGTTGAATAATAATAAAAAGTATTGTTCAATACAATTTTATTATTCAACGGGTGGTGCACTAACTCTGTGTGCCGAATGCATGGTTCGTCTGGCGGACACTGACATTGGAGTATTGTATGCCGTTAGGAAGCACGAGATAGATACTCTCAATGCGCTAAAGAGCCGATTTTGCTCCAATTGCCAACAGTCCGTCTGTATGATAATGCCATGCAACATATGCCCAATTTGCACAAATTGAAAAAAGACAACATTGTGAACGAGGCATATGCAAGTGGAAGAGTGTGATGTGATATAAAAACAATATGGAAAGGTCATTGGAAGAATTAACAAGTTCTCCATTATGGGATTCAATCTCTCATCTACCAGTGAACGTGGCGGTGTATTTTATAAAGAGACACTATACCTCAACTCCCCATTTCCCGATTCCTCGTCCAAGAGTTAAGGGACGCTACAATTCGACTCTCTGCTTCTCCGCTCCTTCTGAGAGAGCGGAAATAATTCTGGAAGCGTGCACATATTATCATTATAGAGGACACGCATACAATATATTACTACCTCTCTCGCGGCAAAAAGTAGCAGAGATAATTCCAAGAAGCGAGGATACTCATATATGGTTGTTCTATTCCCATCAATCTCCGGACATGTCGGAAATACAACGCTTTATATACTGGCTTCGAGTTAAAGCAGCTATAGAAAAAAGAAAAAAAGAAAGTAAAAAAATGTAAAATTGTTTTGATGAGACAGTACAACAATTTAAAAGAATCAAGATTTTGCAATATGGAACACCTAGAGCGAGTGGAACGCGAGCTGCTGGAGCAGTGCAGCCAAGTCGCTACCTTGGTGGAGTGTTTCGCGTGGTTGCAACGATGTGAGGAGTGCATCGAACAACTCGAGGAACTTAGCCGTGTTAAGCGTCCTCGACTCACCGTTGCAAATAGACAATCTGCGGTGGCGAGGATCGCGCGACTCGCGGGTGCAAAAGTACAACTAGAAAGACGTTTCGTGCACGTTGGTGGTGAGTACGCGAGCACCAGTAGAGACAATGGATCTCTCGTTTGGCGAGAAATCGATACGGCATTTGAAAGCCGTATATTGACTGGTGCGGTGATCAATGTGGACTATATCGAGCCGCGACAATTTTTAGAAGACGCTGGTGGTGTAGTGCTCGAGCGAGTGCGAGACATTGTACAAAGACACGATAGTGTGAAAGTGAACACCGCGTTCAATGGCGAATTTGTGACGGGCGATAAACGCGCGAACAAAAGTATAAACACTAAAAATAGTGAACTCTTTCGAGTGTCAAATGTGGACGAGTGGTACGAGCAGTACGTTATCGAACCCACGTTGGCGTCGCTCGAAGAATTCCAAGAACGCGACAGTGGATGGGCGTTGTCGCGAATTCTAAATTTGACTATAAACGTGAACAAATATAATCCAATGCACGCGGGATGTTACATCGAATTACCGCGAGAAATTATGTTAAAGCGAGCGGTGATCAATGTACGATCCAAGGACAATGCGTGTTTCGCGTGGTCGGTGATCGCGGCTCTGCATCCGGCTGAAAGGAATACAGATCGGGAATTGTCGTACCCGCATTATACGACAGTGTTAAATTTGCAAGACATTACGTTTCCGATAACGTTGAACCAAATTAAAAAGTTCGAACATCTCAACGACATCTCTATCAACGTCTATGGTATCAAGGAAAAGGAGATTCTCCCGATACGGCTGACATCAAGGAAGATGGAGAAGCACGCAAATCTATTGTACGTGCAGGATCCGCGCGACGACAACGCGGGGCACTTTGCGTACATCAAAGATCTGTCCCGCCTTGTGAGCTCGCAAATAAACAAGAAGAAATGCAAGAAATACTTTTGCGACCGGTATGTATTTTAACAAATGTTATTATTTCTCTTATAAAATTGTTTATTAAATACTAAAAATCATATTTTCCGTTTGCAGATGTCTACATTACTTCAGTTCGTCTGAAAGATTGCAGTCACATACAACGGACTGCGAAAAGATGAACGATTGCGCCATCCGACTGCCGAGCGAGGACGACAAGTGGCTCGAATTCAAGAACCACACGAATAAGGAACGACTTCCATTCATCGTTTACGCGGACTTGGAGTGCGTACTACGGCGAACGGAACCGGCAGAGAAGGAAGACGCATCACCTACCAGCAGCACGAGGTATTTAGCATCGGATACTACGTGCGATGCTCGTACGACGACGCGTTATCGGTATATCGATTTCGTCGCGACGAAGATTGCGTTGCGTGGTTCGTTCGGCAACTCGAAGATTTGGCGCATCAAGTAAAAATTCTGTTATCCGCGAATGTCCCCATGGAAACGTTGTCGAGAGAGCAGTGGGAGGCATATCGTAGCGCGACGCGTTGTCACATTTGCGAGAAATCATTTGCGTCGGACGACACGCGGGTACGCGATCATTGCCATCTTACCGGTCGTTACCGTGGTCCCGCGCACTCAAATTGTAATCTAAATTATAAAGATTCATATTGCATTCCCATAGTATTTCACAACTTATCCGGTTATGACGCGCACTTTATCATCACGGAAATAGCTACGGCGTTCGAAGGCAGGATCGACGTGCTGCCGATAACAAAAGAAAATATATTTCGTTTACAAAACACGTTCAAGATACCACCGAGAGATCAGATTCGCGAAATTGCGGTTCATAGATTCGTACAAATTTTTAAATACCAGCCTTGATAAATTGGCATCTTTTCTAACGAAAGAAAAATTAAAAATTTTACGTTCCGAATTTTCCACGGTCTCAAACGAAAATTTTGACTTGTTGACGCGCAAAGGTGTCTTTCCGTACGAATACGTGGATCGCGCGGACAAGCTGCAGGACACGCGCCTACCACCGCGCGAATCGTTCTATAGCTCGTTGACCGGTGACACGGTGTCGGAGAACGATTACGCGCACGCCGCGAACGTCTGGCAGCGGTTCTCCATCCGAACGCTCGGCGAATACAGCGATCTATATCTCAAGACCGATGTCTTGTTATTGGCCGACGTTTTCGAAAATTTCCGCGAAAGTTGCGTCGCGAGTTATGGACTCGATCCCGCGCATTACTACACATTGCCAGGTTTCACGTGGGACGCCATGTTGAAACATACGCGCGTAAAATTTGAGTTGCTCACCGACATCGATATGGTTATGTTTATCGAACGCGGTATACGCGGCGGTCTCAGTCAATGTTCCGGCAGATACGCGCAGGCCAATAACAAGTACATGCGTTCGTACGACCCGTCGAAACCGTCGTCGTATTTGATGTACTTTGACGTGAACAATCTGTACGGATGGGCGATGTGTCAACCGCTGCCCTATGCCGAATTTCGATGGATGGAAGACATTGAGAACTTTGACGCGAGCGCGATCGCTCCGGATTCGTCTACGGGTTATATTCTCGAGGTCGATCTCGAGTATCCGCATCATTTACACGATCGACACACTGACCTACCTTTCTGTCCGACGCGCGATAAACCACCCGGCACGCGGCAGGATAAACTTCTCGCGACGTTATACGATAAGAAGCGGTACGTCATCCATTATCGCAACCTGCAGCAATGTACGCGCCATGGTCTTCGTATCGCAAAGATACATCGCGTACTACAATTTGCTCAATCCGCCTGGCTCCGCGATTACATCGAACTCAATACACACTTTAGAACGTACGCGAAAAACGATTTTGAGAAAAATTTGTACAAATTAATGAACAACGCGGTATTCGGTAAAACAATGGAAAATGTGCGCAATCACGTCGACGTTAAACTTTTGACCAAATGGGACGGACGGTATGGCGCGGAGGCAATGATCGCGAAACCAAATTTCCACAGCCGCAGCGTCTTTGCGGAAAACTTAATCGCCGTCGAACTGCGTAAACTCGAGGTAAAATTCAACAAGCCGATTTACGTGGGTATGTGTATACTCGACATATATGTGTACGAACCACGAATACATGTGCGTATCGCGGATCATGTACATCGATCGCGAATGTACGAGGCGTCGCGATACTCGATACGAGCGTCGGACAAAGAGATGTACGCGGTGAGGGTGGACGGCAAAAAAGACATTAAAAAGGTGAAAGGTGTAAAGAATAACGTCGTAATGCGAACAATAACGTTCGACGATTATACGCGGTGCTTGAACGAAGAGATCGAAATGACTCGTCGCCAGTCGTGTATAAGATCCAAGCTACACCAAGTATACACGGTGTCCGAGTCGAAAATCGCTCTGAGTCCGTACGACGACAAACGATACATCGTACCGGATTCGACGGAGACGTTACCGTGGGGACATTGGCGGATTCCATTGTAATATATACATGTTTATACAATGTACATATATTTTATATATTTGTATATGTAGTTTATATGTATGCATATATGCATATATGCACGTATGTATGTATGTATGTACCTATGTATCATATCTATGTATGTATGAACGTATGTATTCTTGTAGTTTTATACGATACTGTTATATATGTAGTATAGATGTATGTATTTTTTTATAGTTTTTATATGTAGTTTTACAATAAAATTTAGCTATTCAAATTTATTTTATATATAATTTATAATAGCAACCAAGATCCTGCTTGCTGAGGAATTAGCTTTAATTCTCTCTTCGATTTATTTAATGTATACTCGGCTTAATACATGTATTGTTTATAATACATGCAGATTTACATGTGTTCTCGTAAGTTACATACATGTATAGTTTAAAAAATGTAATGGAAAAAAATAATAAAAACTCTTTGTATACATGTATACAGTGTATATTTATTTTTTTAATACATTATAAAAATAAGAAAAATGAATTAAATCACACTGCTTTTGTTTATCCATGAGTTATGCGATCTATCGAATCCCAGCCACTTGACGTAAACCTTGTCTCCCTTCCTGCGTAGTACTTTCTCCACGAGATACACGTCCGGATGAGTCGCGCGATGCAATTCGTGCTCGTAGAACGCGCCCGCGACCGATTTTCCGCGATAGTCCTCGAGCAGATAAGTTACGGGATTAGTACGCTGCACTGTAACGATCTTAAACACCTCGGTGGTCCAATTTGGCGTGTAGCCTTTTTCGAAAATTGTCTTGTACTTGCTCACGCGTACCGATTCGCCTACTTTGAATTTTGCTGGACCTGCGATCTTTATCGCGCTGTATACCGTATCCAAGAGTCTTTTGGCGATCGCGGGAGTTACGTCAACGGGTCGCATGCCGATAGTGCGATGCTTGCGCGCGTTGTAATCTGACACGAGACGCGATAGCGCGTCGACCCACTTGTAAGTGCCGTTGAGCGTAAACATCTTCCACATGTCGTTCTTAAGCGTGCGATTGAATCGCTCGACGATCGATGCCTTCAACACCGTATACGTGGAATAATGATTAACGTTGTGTTTTTTCAAGAGTTTTTGCACATCGGCATTGTAAAATTCCTTTCCCATATCCGTTTGCAAGTTTCTCGGGCATCTTCCGCTCTCTCGAATTATCTTAGCGATAGCGTTAGCCGTCTCGCTTCCGACCTTGCTCTTGAGCGGTACGGCCCAGGCGTACTTGCTCAACGCATCGATGACGGTGAGTATGTAGTGATGACCTCTGTTGAAACTCGAGTACGGACGCATCTCGACGATGTCAGCCTGCCACAGATCGTCGTATCCCCGAATTATGACACGTCTTCGTGGAAAATTTCTCCTCGCCGGAGCGTGCAATTCCTCAACGAGTCGTCGCCTCTCGGAGCTAACATTTTTTTCACGTCCATCGGATCGCATGTTTCGACGATGTTTAATAGTAAAGATAAGATATACAATTTAAAATTGTTTTTTCCTCACTGACGTTAATCGACTGGCTCGTTTCGTCGATACGCGATTAATTTATAATAATGCCGGCTTCGCGAAGTTCCTCGATGATCGACAGCATCTCGTTGTCGTGAGCGTTGTTACCAGCTCGGTGCGAAGCGTCGAGCAATCGGAGTCGATCCACCAGTTCGTTGGGATCGTCCCAATGCACGTAATCGATCTTGTTGTCGTTTAACTTCATGGCGGTTGGTATATTGCTCACGCCTGCACCCTTTTTACGCCCGCTACTTCCATACGTAGATACGAGCGGAGCGATGATGTTAATATACTTGGATCCCCTATTGCCCTTGATGGGATTATGGGCGCTGTGACCACGTCTATGAGCATTTGTTGTTAACAATATACTTTTATACGTTTGTTTGTCATCCTCGGTAAAAACCGCGTCATCGGGAAGTCTCTTGAAGATCAATTCGTACAATCCTGGTGTACCATTGTATCTCACATTGTCTATGATTATGGAGTCATTTTTGTCAACGTCAAATTTCTTGTCACCAAGCATCGCACCATTGGTTTTATCGAAATAAACACCGTATACGCGATCAAATGTATCGTTTTTTCCATTATCATCGAGGAGAGGGCTTACGTACTTTTGCCCTAATGGTCCCAGCTGATTATGCAACGCCTCTCGACCTTGTTGCGTTTGCAGACTCTGTTTGATGGTTGTTTCGAATGACGGTTCACTGACGTCTTTTGTTTCGAAAACATCTTCCTTTTGCAGGAACAGCGGTGGTTCTTTCGATGGGTCTTTCGATGGTTGTATCGGTGTAGACTCGAACACGAGTGAATCTGACGCGGCTTTCAATTCTTTCGTTGTACGTCGTTTTTTAGACTGCGGCGTTAATTTCAACCATCCAACATCCGTCCAATATGAATCCTTGTCAGTAGTAGTAGTAATATCGTTATCGTTGTCGTCATCGCTGTCTTCACGTTTTTTCTTAATACCGAGATCCTTTGCTTCTTTTTTAATCGATTGAGATTCCTCGGTTTTTTCAACAATCTGTTTCAGAAGTTCGGCGATGGGCTTGAAGCGTTTCTCCAACGCTGTATCTTCAGCTATTTTACCAATTTTTAAAGCGCGATATTTTTTGCGAATCGAATCGCTCGTTTTCGCAATCTGTTTCGCTATTTTCTCGCGATCTTTGGTGTTATCCATGTTGCCTGCTTGACGTATCGACATCGATTAACCACGTTACGGTACCGCGAACGTATTAAATTCCTTTCTGTATCGCCCATTGATAAGCGGACTGTCCTTATCTATCACTAGAAATCCATACTCGCGCTGCCAACAATCGCGGCATAACGCACAGAATTCATCGTATGACATGTCGGTATTCACGTGATCGTTGTAAACATGTTTCAAGTTGGTACCATCCTGTTTGAACAGAATCAGCAGGTTCGCATTGTCGCGTATCAAATGTTTAGGTATCCTCGCGTACGTCTGACAGAGATAGAAGCAATCGACGTTCGAGTGGCGGCCCATCGAAAAGTATTCTCTCACAGCATCTTGCTTATCGCACGCAACGTCGTCGAAGACGAAGATCGAATTGGGACGTGCCTCGCTCGGTGGAATGACGTCACTGTTGTTGGAGAACGTAAAGTAGCCGATTTCTTCTATCGATGTTAGTAAATTTTCCAAGTATCGATATTTCGGTTGTTGCAGCGATTTCGAGTATACGTACACGTTCTCGAAACGTACACCGTGCGGACTCTCGAGCAAGCTTATGAGAACGTTGGTTTTACCACAATTCGACGGCCCGCAAATGATGGCGCGTATAGTACTCGGTAACATTTCACCGTGCTTGCGCTCCGTCGCGATGTCTCCCATCATTCGCGCTCTCTCGTCACAGTTCGCGACGCGTATCGTCAGCGGCTGCCGTACAAATTTCATGTTCGCACTGCGTTATCTAGGCTTCGATCGAACGCCTATTTATAGGCGCGCGAAACCACGAATCGCTCAGTAGCAAAAATGTATCTCGCGCTGTCGCATCCCTCCGATATTCGGGATTTGAGCGCTGAGCAGTTGCAATATATACCGAAGGTCGTACTGTTACGCGTGTGCGGTAATTATATCGATCACGTGTGGGACAAGCTTCCGGAGTATATAAAGGCGGATTTGGAGGTTCAAACCTATCGTCGCTGCGTCGAGCATTATAATCAATCGTGGGATCGAGATCATATAGACGGTCCTGCACCGAGGATAAAGGATTGTGGCCTATGCCAGCAACAGCGTCAAACGAAGGCTACATTGGAGGTCTGCTCAATCGAGCGATAAACGCGCTTCCTTTCGAACTACATATCCCCGGCTATCAGTTTTGCGGTCCGGGTACTCGGCTGAAAAAGCGATTAGCCAGAGGTGAAACGGGCATAAATCCACTGGACGCGGCGTGCCGTGAACACGACATTGCGTATTCTCAGAGCAACGATCTCACCGACAGACACGCGGCGGACAAGGTACTCGCCGATAAAGCCTTAGGACGCGTCATCGCGAGAGATTCGGCTCTGAGCGAGAAAGCTGCAGCTGCAGCCGTTTGGGCAGCGATGAAAGCCAAGACCAAGATCGGCATGGGTATGAAGGCGAAGAAAAAACCGGCAAAAAAAGAAACGAATACTTCCAACGGCGAAACGAGGTGGTGTGTTACCGATTTTGCCAATTTTGGGCGCTCTCGGGTCCTTAATCGGCGGAGCGGCCAGCGTGGCGAAAGCGATAAACGACAGGAAAGTCGCGCAACGTCAACTCGAGGAACTGCAACGTCGCGCGATGGAAACGCGCGGACAGGGACTGTATCTCGCTCCGTACAAATACGGACGAGGACTGTATCTCGCCCCGTACAAAGGCGGACGAGGCGTAACAGCGAAAAAAGAAAAAAGAAAAAAACGCCAAAGAGACGATAAAAATACCTACGGGTGTAACCACCAACGTACAATTGGACCAGCTGGCGAAGCGTATGCGCGTACCGTACTTTAGAGGTGTTTTCACGCATTACCGATTAGCGGCGCGCGTCGAAATGAAAATGGTATCGTAAATCTGGACGACACGACGGGCCCCGGTACTCATTGGGTAGCGTACGCAAAGAGAAACAATCGCGTTGTGTACTTTGACAGTTTTGGTAATCTTCGACCGCCCAAGGAACTGATACGATATTTCGGAGACGATGCTACGATAGAGTACAATCGAACGTCCTATCAGACGTACGATCAGAGCGTCTGCGGACAGCTGTGCTTGTGGTTTCTTCTCCAAAACGGTCGACGCGCGTGAATTTATAAAGTCCGACAAAATGTCGCGGCGTCTCAGTATTCGTCGAACGCTTTTTCCATCATGTCGCTGACGCTTACGCTGAGCGGGAAGAGCAGCGTTCTCGCGACAAATTACTCTCCAGCCATAGATTTGAGCGACGATGACTACGAGCTTGGTCTAACAATTTTGGAGACTTATCACACGATACCGAATGTAAACGCTTCGAACAATACATTTTATTTTGGCAAAGACGATGCAGAAATTACGATTCCCGAGGGGTCGTATGAACTGCATGCCATAAATGAATTTTTGAAACGTGAGATTTTACGGAAACGTCCGCGACGCGACGCGCCCGAGGGTAACGCTGGTGACACCGCGCGCGGCGATGACGAGATTGGAGAATACCCGATAGTGCTCCGCGCAAATTACAACACGATGAGGTGTGAGATTAAATGCGCCTACAGAATAAACTTTAACAAGCCTCGTAACATTGGATCGCTGCTGGGTTTCTCGAGGCGTATACTGCAACCGCGAAGGTGGCACGAATCGGACGTGTCGATCAACATAATGAACGTAAACATTATCCGTGTAGAGTGCAACGTGACCGCGGGCGCATACAGCAACGACAAAAGTGTGCACACGATACACGAATTTTCGCCGAGCGTGCCGCCAGGATATAAGATATCGGAAAGGCCGATGCAGATCATTTACCTGCCAGTCATCGTACGGAGCATTACGGAGCTAACGATACGCATTGTTGACCAGAACGGACGATTGCTCGATTTCAGAGGAGAAGAGATCACCGTCAGATTGCACGTACGACGGCGACAGCGATAACGCGAGCGTGACATTTGAGATGCTCGTGTTGAACGAAGCGAAGCATACGCAGAGAGATAACGCATCTTTTACAAAGAAAACATCGATCGACAATATTCGCTCATCCGGCTGCGTCAAGAAGAGGAAGAAACTTAACGCGTCGAACGTTAAATTTTTACAAGCTTTAGGATTCGCGGTGCGCAACTTGTGAAATGACTGATATCCTAAACATCGAAGACGAGCCAATCTTCGACGATCGCATCGTCAAGATTGAGACTCATGCGTACAACCCGTTCGCCAATACGACGTTCGGGTACAGCGATGAGATAAGAATACCTATACAGCAACAGGATCTGTACACATTGCCGTACGAAAGCTTTCTATATATCGAGGGAAAACTAACGAAGAACAGAGTTGTCGAGGGATCTGATGTGGTGCTGGGAAATAATTTTGTCGCGTTCCTGTTCGATGAGATTCGATACGAGCTTGATGGTGTGGAGATTGATCGTAACAGAAACGTGGGCGTAACCAGCACGCTCAAACATTACGTAACGACATCATCCGACAGAAGCGTGATTCTGAGGAATGCCGGTTGGGATGCGCATACCAGCGCGGATGGATATTTTAACTTTTGCGTACCTCTCTACGCACTGTTGGGATTTTGCGAGGATTACAGACGCGTGATAATCAACGCTCGTCACGAATTGATCTTGATACGATCTCGTAACGACAACAATTGCCTGACGGGAAATTCGGCGTTGGATCCCGTGGTCGACTTATTCAAGATACAATGGCGAATGCCGCACGTGTTATTGAGCGAGATAAAAAAACTATCGATGCTGCGCACTTTGGAGAGCGGACGATACTTGAGCATGGCTTTTCGCTCGTGGGATCTGTACGAGTTTCCGCTGTTACAGCGTACAACCAAGCATTCGTGGGCCATCAAGACCGCTACTCAGCTCGAGAAACCGCGATACGTCATCTTTGCTCTGCAAACAGGTCGCAAAAATGTCATGGCTGAGGACACGAGCCGATTCGACGACTGCAATTTAACCAACGTGAAACTCTATCTGAACTCGGAATGTTATCCGTACGACGATATGCATCTTGATTTCGACAAAAACAGATGGTCCGTGTTGTATGAAACGTACGCGCGTTTCTGCAAGGGTTACTACGGATACGAGTATCTCGAGCCGAGTCTCACCGTCACGTCTTTTCTACATAACGGTCCATTCGTAATCATCGATTGTTCTCGACAAAACGAATCGGTCAAGAGCGCAACCGTGGACGTGAGATTGGAATTTGAGACTAAGGAGAACGTACCGATGAATACCACCGCGTACTGTCTCATTATACACGATCGCGTGGTTCACTACAATCCGTTGACCAATGTTGTACGCAAGATCACCTAAGAGCATCGCTGGCACATGAGAGAGAGACAATAAAATCTACGATACATCGAAATCGACCGCAGTCTCGAAAAATTGCTCGTCATGATTGTGCCAACGTTCGTAGACCTGCAAAGTTTTCTCGTTGGAGGACAGTTTGTTGTAAAGGAGTTTGCCGCTCTCAGAAAACGGACCGTTCTCTCTCACTATATTTTCGCAAGCCCTATACCATGGCATTTCCTCGCAAGTGCCGACAAGTCTCGCGCACGTTGGGTGATACGTCATCACCATAGACTATGATGAGACGACGGAACGATTCCATACAGCGAAGCTAAGAGTTTAATTACAAAGGCTGTGCATGGAACGGAAGACGACGACGACGACGACGACGACAACGACGACGACAGCGATGCTGTCGTATATGTCAAGGGACACGAAAAACGACAATGGCTGTGGAATTTGCTTCTGGACGATGAGCGCGTGTACATCGAGACTCTGGATGCTGATTACGAAAACGTAGATTCTCTAAACAATCTGGACGCTGATAATACTATGCGATGCGGATATCACTATACTAATTGCGCATTACAAAATGTATTCAAATTATTTAATTGGTGGTCAGATAACCATAAATGATATAAATATGATATACGAATTATGTTTTTTATTTCTTTTCCATGCGTTGATAATTCTAACGATCGGCGTACCGCTTCTTATCATATAACGCCGAGAAGTTTATCTTGTCGGGATGACTCGCGCGCGTCGAGCAGGAATGTAGGTCAGTGTGTCGGTCATGGACATGACAAAGAAATTGAATCACGATTTAAACAAATGAAAAATTTTTTTAATATTTATTTAATGCAAAAGAATAAGCCATACACTTTTATTTATTGTATATACTATAATATTTATTGTATATATTGTATTGTATTGTATATATATATATTTGTGGATCTTTATTACTTATGTAATTATTCAATTATGTAATTATTATAAAATAATGAGAATATCCTGTAGACACTGTTCACCACACTTCTTCATCCTCTTCATATGGACGTAAACCAAAGAGTCTCTGCAGATCAAATACATCCTCGCGAGTAATTTCTTCCCACAAAAAGTATAAATACTCCTTGTGTTGGCGACGCTGATACCGTATCCATCGCTGATGATTAATATTCATAAAGCCATTAATTTTGATATCATATATGCATAAGTAGTGCAACAAAATAATAAAAAATCTCAATTTCACACAATTCATTACATATCAAATAAAGGACAAAAGAGAGAAAAAGAAAAAAAGGAGAAAAAGTTACGTACTCCATTCGGGTGGCGTATTTGAATTTTTATAAGATTCCGTACTTGCACAGTTTCCACGACTGAGATACCATCGAGATATAATGTCTGTCAAATTACAAAAATATTGAGTTTAATATTTTTTACAATATTGAGTTTAATAATATTTGTAAACATTAGAAAGATACATGTGAATAAATATACTTACTTCAGTTGGATAAGTAATTTTTAACAAATCTCTAATATACGCCAAATAATCGAATTCCTGTGATGTCTTTTCACTTGCCATTTCTTCTCAGTTAGATACTACGCGATACTTTTGCGTTTTGTTGTATGCACGCTTTTCTCTCTCTCTCTCTCTCTCTCACATTAGACTTCCACCTACTGTGATCCTGCACACCCCATAACCCATTATATATCATCGACAATTTCTTTGTTTAAATCAGAACATCATCATCATCATAGGTCTCCCCGATTTGTTTATAGCAGCCGGAGTATCGGCGCTTCTCTTGACTCGCCGCGACACGTACGTCGATTTCTACGAAAAAAAGCCATCATAGGTCTCTCTGATTTGTTTATAGCAGCCGGAGTATCGGCGCTTCTCTCTTGACACGCCGCGTTCAGTCTCATGCAATGAGTCTTGTGGAGGCATTGAAACGTGGCCTCGATAATAATTTTTTTGTGCGCGAAGAATCACTGGTGCGTGAAAAAAACAATTGCTTTTTGCGTGAAGAACTTTGAGTGCAATGTCTTCGCAATGGAATTACCACGCGTCATTATCTGCGCAAGATTCAACGGGGCAGAGTACCGTGGTAACTTTATAGTATTTGTGGAGGAACAACTTATTTATTACATTGACAATAACCCTCTCATTGGTGCCACGCAATTGCCATGGCTAATACCTTTGTACGAATATATTCGTTCATTGGCTTTGGCACAGAAAGAGGAGAAAGAGGAGGAAGAGGAGGAGAATAATTATTTAGAAGTCCCCCCCGCGGGTTAATCTCGCGATATGTGAATGAAGTCTCCCTCCTGCGAATAATCCGGAGGGAGTAAAATTATTTTATGGATTATTAACATTTTTCTTTTTTGTGTGTATTTTGTTACAGTGACCGAGTGCTTTTTTTTCTTGGATTTGTTAAACATTTTTTTGTGTGTATTTTTTACGTGACATTTTTTTCTTGGACATTTCTTTTTTTGTACTTTTGAAGTGACTTTCGTACTGACTTTTGTACTTTTTTTTAAGTGACTTTCTACCTCAACCTGGTGAATCTTTTTTTAATTTTTTTCTTTTTTTATTTTTTACTCGGCGGCGGTGGCGGCGGGCGCGGCGGTGGCGGGCGCGGCGGTGGCGGCGGCGGCGGCGGCGGCGGCGCCCTCCCCCCTCTGACGTCATGTCCACGCGTCCAATTTTTTATATCATCTTCGTTATTTGAAGGCATCAATCGTCGACGCTGTTTACATTCAATGGCACTGGGTCGCCCAACACGCGCCGTCCCCCCCTCCCCGGTTGCGCACAGTTCCCCCGCACACCCGCACCTCCCTCAACGCTTCTGGGTTAGAACCCGCCTTATATTCCTACTCACATCCATTTTGCGATATGTCGATAAAATCGCCGTGTCGAAAACGGATGTGGTGCTACATCCACAATTCGTTGCATAATGCTGTAATTATAGATGCATCTTATGCGATTTTATTTATTCATGTGTACAGTGTGTTGTGCCGCTCCGGGCGCAATCAGGGAGAAGTGGAAGGGGGAAGAAAGAGTCACTCGATTTTTAATAAATGATCTTTATTTTAATACTTGGTATTCATTATTACCGAATCATCTGCGAACTATCACACTTTCTTAGTATTCCTACGCATCGGTACTCGTACATCCGTACTTCTGATTCTGAGCCGAGCTTGATTGCTCTCGTCGCTTTTTTATCGGTCCATTAAAATCGGTTACGCGGCCTCGGCGCGTCCTCGTGTCGAAGCGTTGTTTGATATGTCAGCGTTTCGACACGTGTTATCGGAGTCAGCGTCCTTGCCGAATTGCACATCAGTTGCAATCGGCACGGGTGCGCATTATTTCTTATTATTTTAATTACTTATTTTAATTTCTTATTTAATAATTCTCGGATTAGTCAGAATCCTTGGGATTCTGGCTAATCAGTGATGTTACGAGGTCAGGTTGCATTATTTAGGTTGCCTCGCAACAAGTGTTAATAATATGTTTATGTTTAATATAATGTTTATGTCTATAATGTTAATCGACACTCTTTAGATTGCAAGAAAAAATACGCGAACGTAAATTATAGATGCATAATGTGTAATTATAGATATATCTTATGCAATATGAAAATATTTTCAGTTAATGTAAATTATATATTGTATCTTTATTTGTTGTACCTTGTTGTTATACTTTTTTCATATCTTTTTTCATCGCATTAATACAATTTAATAGTTACTCGAATCGAATTCTTACTGCGATATTAATTAAAAATTTTGAAAAAAACTTATCAGAAACTATTTCTCCTTTCAATGGAAATACAAATTTCACAAACGTCTCTAAGATGTGATAGTGATATATAAAATTAAAGTAGAAATAAAATAAAGAATTATAATGGAATTTAAATAAACAGAGAAATTTAAATCATGCAATTTTTTAATAATTATTTAATTTATTATTAATTTTTCTTCTTCTTCTTTTACTTTTGTTACGTCCAATGGACTCCATGATTCTTTTCTTCCCCAAAAGCGTTATTAATAATATTTCCTCTCATATAAGAATATTGGTTTCAATCTTTTATCAATAAGATATGTATTTATGAAGCAAGAGAAAAGAATTGTAACTGTTCCAACTATTCATACAGTATACTATAATACGATCTTTTTATTTAATGAGAAAAGAATATTATTAAATATTATAAATCCTCAAGTTGAATCTGTTGCAAGTCTGAATATCAAATATAAACATACAACGAACACGAGCGAGACATGATATCTAACGTTAATATCCTATCTAGCTCGCATCCTGTTTTATCCTTAGCTACCCTAGATTCCTAGAACCAATATCTCTCTCCTCTACAAGAATCAGACCCTGGTCAACCTATAAAAACGAGGCTCTTCTGGGGCGCAGCGCATTTATTAGCCATAATTTTTCAAATTTTTATTCAGTACGGGTCATTTATTCTTTGCGATTCATTCTTTAATTTTCATTCAGTATAGTCATTATTTTTTTCGCCACTCATTTTCATTTAATCCGGGCTCACTCTTCACTTTTATAGTAGTACTTGATTGTCACAACTTAATTCAACACTATCTATCCAGCATTCATTATTCTTCCAAGATTAATAATTAATAATTAAATTAATAATTAATAATTAAATCAATGAATTAAAGCCAACGTTCCAAAACAATATCGAGAGCTGTTCTTCGACCCTTTAGTCAACCAACAATAAGTTTTTTTTACGAAATATTCCCAATTTTAAACTTTCGGATTCTCACTTTGCCTTTCTTAAACCTATATTTCTCTTTCTTTTTTTCTTTTACCTTTTTTTTTTGTTTTTCTCTCTTATACCGATGCGGACTTTCTGGAACCTCCGAATATCGTTGAAAGCTCTCTTGTCTTACCTTTCTTTTCCTCTTTCTCTTATATTGGTGCGGATTGCCTGGGACCTCCGAATTTCATTGAAGGCCTTTGAAGATTCCCGGATGCATTTCTCTCTCTCTGTCTCCTAGTTTTCTTTTCCTTTTTTTACCATGTGCCAAATTTCTCTTCATCCATTTTTTCCTTTTCCTCTTAGTGAATCAGTCAGAAGTGTAGTCTTCTAAAGTTCGACAACCCGATCGTTTATTAAAACAACTCCGTTATAGTGGTGGAACCCGACGAGCGGTTAGAACCAGAAACAAAAAAGCAAAACGAATATCAAAACAATCTACCGAACTGTTGCCGTCTACCTCTTCTGATCACCGCTCTTGAATCTCTCTCTCCTCTTCTTTTACAATCAACCTCAGTTATTCCCTCTTCTGAATCTCTTTTCAATTCGTTTTCCTAACTTTTTCCTAAGTTTTCTACCGATCCTTTGGAATCCATGCATTCGAACCCGAACCTATCATTGATTTCCAAGCCCTATCCTCCGGTTCCTTATTTTCCGACGGAGAACCCCTGTTTCCCAATTTCGAAGTAGACTTTTCTGAATTATTCGATCTCACAATCCCTCCTTCATAACAAATTCAAGCCTTAATTTTCCATCATTAATCTTACGTACACATACATATACATATATCGTTTAAATAATGTCATATTTTCATTTTTATTAATTTAAGTTTATTCGCAAAATATATTCATGTATTGTATTCTCCGGGTATGATCATCGCTCAATACACTCTTACACTCACACTCTCCCTATTAGAAATCCTACCTGATGGCCGCCGAACGATTGTAACACCCGCGATAACACACATGCACACTACTCTTCTACATCATTTCTCTTGCTTCTCAAAACATGTACAACATTAATTACATTAAACATTTAATTTAATTTTAATTTCTCTTTATTTCTCTTAAAACCTCTCGTTTTATTCCCCGCACTGATCACACGAGATCTATCCTTGGTAAGAGGAAGTAAGTTTCTTGACCAGAAAACGACTGACCTGCATTCTGTGGAATAAGAAGGGAAGGTGTGCGTCACGGCGGCCCGACCATGAACCAGTCATGAAAATTCTCAGTCATAATTCTTTTGCAAAAAAATACCACCTCAACCAGGAATCGAATCTGGATCTCCTGCTTATCGGGCAGGCATCTTATCCTTTCGAGGCATGTGATGATATTTATCGCAAATAACGTGTTTAGAATAACACGTCAATAATACAATGATACACATATATACGTATATTACAATATACATATATATATATATGTATTCTCTCGAATCCCCACGACCGGTACTCCAGAGAGATGATGGTTCTATTCTCTCGATGGATGCAGGTCGGATTGCAGCGGCAACACCCTCCAACGCCATTGGCAAATATACAAATAATCCTCCTGGAGCACGACAGGAGAGATTGCATCAAGCACTCGAGTCTCCGAGCGTCATAGCGTTCTCATGAGACTTATCAGTGCGCTCGGATTCGAGAGATCACGTTTCCACGCTTGGCCTTCGAGAGAGCAGCTGTTTGCTCTTCCGAGTCCATTCGTACTCCGTTCGCATTTTTAATTCTTAATTCTCAATTTTCAATTTACTTCGGGCTGGACGTAACACTTTTGTATAAGTTTTTAATCTGTTCTATCTCACTCTTATATGTCTGTGATGCGTAAGTGATGCACACCCAGCAGACGAGAAATAATTGGAAAATATTGAAAATTATTCATTGAAGCGATGTCGAATGAAGTTTTTGAATTTTTTAAATCTTTTTTCTATCCATCTCCGTCTCTTTGAATCATTAATTATAGATTGGCTATTTACTTTTTGTATCTCATCCAATGTACATAGAAATGAAACGTCCAATCCATTTGAATTCGTAAATATAGATTAGCCATTTGTTTTTTGTATCTCACCCAATGAATATCAAAATGAAACTTGCTACCAATCACTTTCTATTTGTAATTGTGGATTGACCATTTGCTTTTATTATCCAGTCGTGTTCACGAGTTTTGTATATAATTACAGGCATAGGGAATGGATTCATATTTTCATTTTTGAATCCACCTGAATCTACTAAAATCCACATTCCCAAGTAGCAAGATAACATTATTATGACGATGATTTAAGGTCATTTTTCGTCATTCGATGTCGGTACTAAATAATAACGTAAAATAAACGTAACATTTGTCAGATATTAGCGTCATTTTTAAGTCATTTTTAATGAATAAATAATGAAATAACATTATTAATTACTATCTTTCTTAATTAACTATAATATATAAATAAGAAAAATATTTCCCATATTTAATACAATTATTAACAAATTCATAAACAAGTAAACAAAGTACATACAACAATTTATAAATAATTTTCATAAGAAAAATAATTCCCGTTAAACATAATATAAGTTCACTTTCTATATATGTAAATTATCTACAAAAATTATATATGCAAATTATATATCGAGATTTTAAAATTGAGATTATTTATACAACAATAAGTAACATTCATTAACCGGATTTATCATATTTTATATCAAAATTCTGCATTTATTTTTATTATCATTTCATTTGTAATTGTCAGTAGCAGTTTCATCCCAATACAGAAGTTAACATCGAGCAGGATCTCCAATTGGATAATAGTTATAGAAACATGCGGTGATAGGAGATAAAAGATGTTTCATGAATTTCTCTCATTTTTTTTCATTTTTTCATTTTTTTTCACCTATTTTCTGTAAGGAGTGTCACGTATATTATAGATTTTCAGCAGTAGCAGTCAATATCGGAGCGCAATCGTAATTTTGTCGTCATAAGTCACGTCATGGGTCTGTCACTTATAGACATCATTATGATTTCTTTTTTGACGTGTTTTATGACGTGAGTTTGGTGATATTAATAACTTAAAATAGACGTTATATTGATGACATCTTGCTACCTGGGTTATAACTAGATGTATAGGAAACGGATTCAGTGTTTATAAAATTAAATATCTTTTTCACGGATTCGAAAACTTGATTCATACGGATTTATTCAATCTAATTCGTTCTCGTTTGTTGGGTAGGCCAGGAATCGGCAAGTGGGCACTGCTCGCAGGCGCCCAATGCCCGCGGGCAACAGTCGAGCGCGCTGGGGCTAGCGTTAGGCGGCTAGGCGCAATAAAGTGAGGAGAAGAGATAGCAGTCTGTTCATTGAACGTGCTGTTCAAGGAGTAAAAAAATATTGTGTTGTACAAATTCAGACCCAGAATTAGCATAAATTAATAACTATCTATATTTTAAATAAACAATTCTTACAATAATATTAAATAAACAACTTTTATAACATTTAATTAGTATTTGATTCATAATTTTCCGATATTGATATACGATATATCAAGTGTTATCGTTTTGGCAACTTAAACGAATTATTACAAAATTCAAATGTGAATCTATTAACTGTTCGCGTAATCGCGATTTATTTAATTTCATAATAGAAAATAATTGTTCACATGAAATTGTTCACGTGATATGTAGAACTGAACATACTCATTATTTTGCAGCACAAGAATGTAGTCGAGGAAAACATTCTTGAAATATATATAAATAAAATTGTACGATGTCAGTCATTGTATAAAAATGATTTTTAAGAGCAGTGTCACATTTTAAATCTATTAATTCTAATTGTATATCTGCGGGAACAATATTAATATCAACAATAAAAGGTGTCATAAAAATAAGTAAGTCTTCTTCTAAAACATGCATTTCTCTAAACCGACAATCGAATTCATTATGTAATAATTGAAGTGAATTTATATATTCTTCATTTCTATTGTTTATCTTGAATGTGCATGGCAACAAATAATAAATTTGAAAAATGCAACAACTGTCGAGATTGAAATTGATTGATCCATAAATTAAGTTTCATTTGAAATGCGGAACTTTATCCCAAGGTACTAAAAATATTAGATACGCTCCTGAGATGTGCACAACAGGCGGACACTCGCGGGCGCTCGCGGGCGCCCGTGCCCAATTTCAGCGTTTTGCCGACCCCTGGGGTAGGCATATGGACCCTACTTTTTAACGCCGGTTCCGAACGGCAAATTTTTGAGGAAGTTCTATAGGCAAGAATACTCTTATGGTTTGTCAAACCGTCGAGAAGAGACACGAACATATGAAAATATTTTCCTTCCCGGGAACCAGACATCTCTAACATACTAGACCAATGCGCTGTCTACTGCCACTTTCGCTCATCACCATTATTGATTGATATTATTAATTGTATAAGAAAAAGGGAAATTAGTATGCATGTGCATAAATATACATGCGTACATTGACATACATTTCAGCAAAAATTCGATTCGAGTAACTATTAAATTGTACTAATAATACAATGAAAAAAGAGCAACAAATAAAGATACAACATATTCGTTTACAAAAACTGAAAATATTTTTATGCATTAAAATGCATCTATAATTGCACAATTATGCATCTATAATTTATGCATCTATAATTATGTTATGCGTAACTTTTTTGCAATCTAAAGAGTGTCGATTAACATTATATACATAACCATTATATTAAACATAATCATATTGTTAATATTATACTCATGAATAAATAAAATCGCATAAGATGCATCTATAATTACAGCATTATACATCCACGAATTGTGGATATAGCACGGACTTGCATTACATCCATTTTTGACACGGTGATTTTATCGGCATGTCGCAAAATGGATGTGATACGTAGTACACATGTAAAAATGGTTAGTGCGCTAATGTATGGGGAGTTTCGACCGTCTCACGAAAAAGGCCGGGATGGCCGTTCTCAGGCTTCTCTCTGCTCATGGCCTTTTAGATATATACATAGTATATATTGATGAAATGAATTGCAATATTCATATAAAGCATTGGCATAAGCATTGACGTAAACAATAGTTCATAATAAAGTAATTCGCAAGCGATTAATTAACTTTTTAATAATTTTTTATTAATATCTTATAATAAATAATTTTTAGCATATTTGAACAGCAGAGAAATGAGTCTGAAAACCACAAAAATTGTTATCCTCTTTTTGTTTTAAACATTATTTATAATTATATTCAGGTATATAATTTAAATTTTGCGTTATTAGTCTGATAACATTTTTAAATTTTTTTACAGCATCTTTTAAAAGAAATTGAGAATTACTTGCAAAATGCCGATGAAAATGAGATAAATATTCTGCAGAAACATGTGGATCGTTATACATTAATTTTAGTAGTGAATACTTTATTATTATCATGTGCTGGACTGATTATCTGTCTTCGGCCTTTAATCACAAAAGAATATTTTCCTGTTGATGTATGGTATCCTTCTTTTATGTACAATACGTCATCCAGAAGATGTTTAATCTATATTTCACAAATATTTAGCGGCATAGAATGTGTTTTATGCTTCAACACTGATATTTCAATCGCCATGTTTTTTTGTTACTCTACGGCTAAATTAGAAGTACTACAGCAGAAATTGCAATGCACAAAAACCAAAGATTACATACGTAAATGTATCAAGCAGCATCAAGACATTATCAGGTTAGTCGTATATATTACTTTATAAGCGATATTTATAGGCGACTTTATAAGCGATAGTAATAAAATCTGTGTATAGTGGAACACTTTACTCAAACTTTTTAGATATTTATTATGTTATAATCATTAGAAAAGATAAAATTTTTGGAAAACATAAACATTTTACTACAAAAAATAATATATAATTTATTGCAAATGTAATATAATTGGCAATAAAATTATTAGCTAAATTATATGATACATCATAATTACACAAGAAATACATAAAATACATAATTAACATATATTCAAAATATATATTCAAAATAACATTTATATTTAATTTGTATTTAAAATTTCGCAACTTCATATAAATATAACTTACCACATTTTTACCATATTTTACCATACATTTTTTGCTTCTTCAGGGATTAAATCTATACCTAAAAAAAAATTTATTAAGTAAAAATATACTCACCTTTTGAAAAATAAAAATTTATTATGTGCGCATATACTAAGCGCGTGCAAACATACGCACGCATGCACACACACACGCACGCCTGCCCGCCCGCCCGCGCGCACGCACGCACGCACGCCCGTCCGCTCGCGCGCCCGCCCGCACGCGCGCACGCACACACGCCCGCACGCACGCCCGCACGCACGCCCGCACGCACGCCCGCACGCACACACGCACGCACGACTGTTTTAAATTACAATTATGCTTATCCATGTTTATGGAAGCATCATCTGTTTCTGTTTTCACCAAAATTATTAAAAACTTATTCTTTGTATTAGTGCTCGGAATTAATTGCACATTTCGACCCGATTTCGGAAGCTTCCCCCACCACCGCTCGAAGCTTAGCAGCCGTACTGTGGAATGGCTATGCCTCAGAAGCTTCGCCGTATAAGAAACATGCTATCCGTACGCCTTTCGTTCAAAACTGTCATTTTGATATCTTCTTTGCTAAATTACTTTTATTTTTATAAATAAATAAAACGTTGAATTGTTGTGGCAATGTCCAGGCTTCTTCAAAATAAAATGTAATTAAGGAATGTAATAGGAAAGCCAAAAGCCGGGTCTTCCTCGTTCTTCTTTTACAATTGGGTAATCGCTTCACATTACCAGTTACTAATAAAAACAAAAAGACGAAACGATCATCAATTTCATGAAAGATATCGAAAGGAATATTTACAAGTTTCCGGATGAAGTTGCCAACTACATCAGAAATGAAACGATTTCGATATTAAACAAACTTTGTTATTACACCCAATCGGACACCGTGAATGATGTTTTTATTCTCAAATTATTAGACTCGACGAAACGTTTCACCAAGCAACATCCGAACATTATTTTTACACAAGAGCTGATAAAGCAGTGTAACGGTAATCACGGACAGAGAGGATTATCAGTAAATTTGAGCTTATGTTCTCGGATAGAGACACTTACACGGATATTGCTGACAACTTGATCTCAAAGTTAATGGCCGAATTGCGTTCGCTTTTGACACATTGGATGAAGAAGGAGTATCTCAAAGTTGACACTTATAAAAAATTGCTTGTCACGGACGGAGCATTGCCGAGAGCCTATAGATTGCCAACGATCCATAAACGTTATCCTTTACGGATCAGAATTTCAGCAATGAATAATCCATTATATCCTTTGGCGACTTTTTTATACAACATTATCATTAATAGCCGCAGTTTAGCCATGTCAGGAATAGTTTCCATCTGGTTAACAAATTAGATGGAATATCTTTGCATGCAGACCACTCTGTGGTCTCTTCTTGGATGTGATATCGCTTTTCACGAATGTCCCAACAAACCTTCGACAGAAAACATCGAGAAAAGATGGTGCCACATCGGGAAGCACACAAAAATTCCATTGAACGAATTCCTGATTGCAGTATCTTTAATACTAGATTCCACTTACTTCACTTTTAACAACAAAACATACAAACAAATCTTTGGCACACCCATGGGTCCTCTCCATTATTTCTAATAATTGCTGACGTTATACTACAGGATATTGAAAAGGCTACGATGAGTCATGCCCCCCCCCTCTCATTTTATGTCAGACATGTAGACGACATCTTATTAGTTGCACCGATGAGACTACTCAATGATGTAGGTCGCATTTTTAACTCTTTCCATGACAGATTGCATTTTACAATGGAGGAGAGCAGGGGTAAACAGCTTCCTTGATGTCATTTTGATCTTAAATGATGAGATACTGACATTTTATTTATATAGGAAACTTTTTCGGGTAGATACCTTAATTTCTATTTCAATCACCCATTAGAACACAAGAAAGGTGTCATTCTTGAGATGTTTAGCAGGATTGTCAATTTGTCAAATCCACAATTCCACCAAGAATTTAAAAGAAATGATTAACATTTTACTAAATAATAACTACCCGCTAGAATTTATTTTTTCGATGATCAACAACCGAATTTGGCATATTATTCACAATGATCCGAAAGACGATACGGTGGATACTTCGGAAGAAAATTCAGACCGGACAAAATTTTTTACTGTTCTTTTCGTAAAAACTATCTCAGAAAAATTCAAGAAAATAACAAAGAAGTTTGATCTGAAGATTGCCTATTCAATTGTTGATACCCTCAGAAAATTTATTAAGATCGGCAAGGATCAGAAAAATTCAAGAAAATAACAAAGAAGTTTGATCTGAAGATTGCCTATTCAATTGTTGATACCCTCAGAAAATTTATTAAGATCGGCAAGGATCAAGTCAGTGCTTCGACGAAATGCGACGTAGTTTACAAAATACAATGCCAAGACTGTGACGCCATTATGTTGGCCAGACAAAAAAGCGGCTGCAGACTAGGATTAATGAACATTTTAATGATATTAAAAAAAGAACTGGTTCATCTTCTGTTATTTCATATCATCGATTAAGCAACAATCATGAATTCAATTGGAATAATATTCGTGTCCTAGATGTGGAGCCGTCTTACGGAAAAAGATTTGTATCCGAAATGATTCATATAAAAAAACAGTGTCATGGCCTGAATAAGCATAGTGACACTGACTCCTTGCCAGACTGCTATCTACCTATAATGAATTTGCTTTCCCCTATCTAGTTTCTTAACCTTCTTCACTATTCCCCTTTCCTTCTCATCTCATACTCTTGATTTTCCTTCTCCCTAATTTCATCTATGATTCTCGTGGTTCTTTGTCTTTTCGAATGTTATTTCTTTGTCATTTTGTTACTGTCCGTTGCGTTGTATTCAATTATCGAGAAGGCTGCCTACGAGATCTTAGGAGTGCATTGAATTGACATGAAACGCGGGCTATGTTTCTGTACAAATTCACCATACATAACATCAGCAATTTATTTTCACAGTAATTATTTCAATAAAATTTCATTTTTCTTTATTTTTATTACCATGATATTTTATTTTAATTTATTATTCATTATTGTTCTTATTGTTTATGTGTTATTTTGGTTTGCCTTGTATTGTTTTACTTTGAATTTGACAACCGTTTATACCTGTTCTATTTAAATAGACTGACTACAATTTACGTTCCTCATAATTTATTCATTTTTATAATTGACTTTAATTAATAATTAACAAATTTTAATTAAACAGAGACAGAGTTGATTGAGACAAAATTCTGCGTCCTTAGACAATGCCTCACATAGACATATTCTGCTGATAACGTTTTCAGACATTGATAGTTTTGAATTGAAACAGCTGTTACACCTTTATACTTTTTGAGACAGTTCTGTTAATAAGCGAATATTCACATATCACATTCTTAATTTTAATTTTATTCTAATGTCACATTCTTAATTTCAAGCCAATAGTAGCGCAATATTTACTATACATTGATATAACAGATCTGATAATAATATCAAAGATCACACTTGATTTATTTGTTAAAAAAACATCTTATTACATCACTCTTCGTAATGTACTTTAATAAGTACCAATTTTTTTGTGGACAATATTTGATATCATCATACATCACTGCCTGTATTATTAAGTTTGCATATCTTACCTTTCTGTCTTTATGCTTTTTTATCCATAGATCACTGAGGATGACCTAAATCAGATTCGAAACGTTACGTTTGATCGAAATTAATTTTAAATAAATATAATTCTCAGCACGAAAACCCGGTTTTTGGCTTTCCTGCTTCTATTACTTACATGTTAAAACGTTAAATTTTCTATTATTAATGTACTACATTGTGCTTATTTATGGGTGTTTTATTTCAAACGTATTTGTTCAAATATCTCAAAAAATATGAAAGATATGGAAAAATTTAAAATATTTCAGACAAAAGTTTTAGCTTCGAGGGGGAAAGATGATAACATTATCAATTTCATTCGTAAATAGTGTTATTTCCGTATTTTTCTTATGGCTATCATTTTTTTAACTGGAATCATATTTTTTGTTATGCAGTATGCTTCCTCTAGTTCTTCATAATTTGTTACGTCCAACTCAAGGAAATTAGGAAATTAAGAAATTATGAACGAAGTACAAGTGAGCTAGGAAGGACGGAATAGCTGCTCTCTCAAGGCTCAAGTATTAAACATGAACCCTCGAGTTGAAACGCACTGTTTATATTTCGGCACTGGGTCAGCGATAAGGAAACGCTATGACACCGTGGGCCAGATGTGTGTTTGTTAGTCATTTTTAGGTCAAGAAATTTAATTCTTTGTACCAAAGATCAACCTCGTGTGATCAATACGGGAAATAAACAAAGATTTTTTAAAAGAAATAAGAAAAAATTAAAATCTAAATTATTTCTTTAATGAATAACATAAAGTTATATTACATAAATTACATGATTTAGAGAGAGATGACATGTGTGTGTGTGTGTGTGTGTGTGTGTGTGTGTGTGTGTGTGTGTGTGTGTGTGTGTGTGTGTGTGTGTGTGTGTGTGTGTGTGTGTGTGTGTGTGTGTGTGTGTGTGTGTGTGTGTGTGTGTGTGTGTGTGTGTGTGTGTGTGTGTGTGTGTGTGTGTGTGTGTGTGTGTGTGTGTGTGTGTGTGTGTGTGTGTGTGTGTGTGTGTGTGTGTGTGTGTGTGTGTGTGTGTGTGTGTGTGTGTGTGTGTGTGTGTGTGTGTGTGTGTGTGTGTGTGTGTGTGAGAGAGAGAGAGAGAGAGACATCGCGGATATTACAACAGTACGAAGGTCATTGGATAGGATTTTAATGAGGGGTCGTTTGAATTGAAATTTAAAACGATAATCCTACCCGGTTATACAATAGTAATTCATTAATTAACTTAACCTAATGATGTCGATATTCATTCCGTCATGTGATTAACAAATAGTATATAAAGGTAAATGGAAATTAACATTGGAGGGTTAAGGAGGGGAATAATTCTGAAATTCCTCTGGAGATGGGGTTATCAGATCAAGTGAACGGGAAACTTCTTCCTCTAAATCAAGGGAAAAGGGTTGATCATTATAGGACCGGGAAACAGGACTTCGAAATCGATTGGAGACTTTGATGGATATCGGTGTACAGGGGAATAGCTTAACTCTATCGTATAAATTAAATATTCCAGCGGATCGGAAGGTAAATCAAGGAAAAATTTGGAAAGGATATTAGAGAAGGACTCCGGAGCTGGAATGGTTCTAATTGTGGTTTCGCCGATTTCGTTAAAGCTTAGTTCAATTGTATGGCGGTGTTCTTGCCCGCCCGTCGAGTCCGGCCGTTCCGACAATTTCGCAAGCATCTGATTCTTGTATCAGGAGTCGGCCAGGTTTATGTACCCGTCGCGTATGTTATTTTTAAGTTGCCAAAATAGCGCGGGTCGTCGGCGGTATTTTGACATGCACGTGACAAGTGCGCGTTTGTTGCGCGCGCAATGGTCGGTGTGTTTGGTATCACGGGTACGCGCGACGGTCGGTGTGTTCGGCGCGAGCGCGGATCCCGAGCGTACTTATGACTAGAATGGTACGCGGAAGACGTATCATTATAAGAATTAAAAATGAACTCGGAAGGACGGAATAGTTGCTTTCTCGAAGGTCAAACGTGGAAACGTGATCATTCGAGCGCACTAATAAGTCTCGACACTAGGTCAGTGATACGATAATGCTATGACGTCCTAATTTCTTTTGAAAACTATTTTTTCCCTTTCCATATTTTCTGAATTCTAAATATTTTCTTAGGTGCTACCTCATCTAATGCATGTACTATATTATCAACAAATTTTTTTGCTCGCGTATTAACGTCTAACCCGTTGCATCGTTCTAACTTATTTTCTACTAATTTTATAAATTTATCTGCATTAAAATCCCTATAGTTTCTAGCATTAAATTCTCTACATTTATTCTTATTTTTATTTTTACATTGGCCCAAACTAACTTTTAGTCAAGCATGATCCATTATTTTAAGCTCGTGATTACCTTCACTTCTATCTCATTATTAGCAAAAACTAAATCTCATTGTTTGACTCTCCTTCGTCACTCTCGTCAGTCTGTTAACACGTCTGTTAATTGTTTCATGCCTAAACTCAACATTACCGTTTGTAGTTTTCTTGAATAAAATGACTTTTATAAAATCTATATTAAAATCTCCTATTATCATACATTCTTCTTTAATTATTAATTCTTCTATGATATTTTCCATAAATCTTACAAAATCACCATTTGACGAACTTGGTGAATGATATATTACTACGCCTTTATATAATTCCTCTTTTATTTCAATTGCAACATACCAGTAATTTGAAACTATTTTTTTTACTAATACAATCTCATACTTAATATCGTCCCTTATATACAAAATAATCTCATCTGTATTTCTATTTTCAGCATCGCATCTAATTGTATTATAACTATCAGGTGTATGCATAAGTTTTTTCCGGTTTAACTAAGAGATGTCGCCAGCGAAAAGTACGCAGTGTATTAATTTGACACATACATCATTTTGTTCGTCTGACATTTAAAACTACAAACACACACAAGTTGAGTCCGCCAAAAACTAGCGTCTTTGTTTTATCGTTCAGTGATCATGTCGAGTTTTGTGCCTGAAAAAGAACATTTGCGGCACGCATTGCTTTTTTTATTTAATCAAAAGAAAAAGGCTGTTGAAAGTCATCGTTTGCTGATAGAAACATATGGTGAACACGCTCCATCGATTAGAACATGTGAGACATGGTTTCGACAATTTAAAAGTGGTGATTTCAATGTGAAAGACAGTGAGCGCTCTGGTAGACCACAAAAATGCGAAGACGAGCAATTGCAGGAGTTATTGGATGATGACCCAACTCAAACTCAACAGCAATTAGCAGAAGCATTACATATATTACAAGAAACAATCAGCAGACGTTTACGAGCAATGGGAAAGATCAATAAACTCGGTAAATGGGTCCCACACGATTTGAATGAACGTCAAATGGAAAATCGCAAAGTCACTTGTGAAATGCTGCTTCAACGCCACGAAAGGAAATCATTTTTGTATCGAATTGTGACGGGTGATGAAAAATGGATTTATTTTGAAAACCCGAAGCGGAAAAAATCGTGGCTTTCACCTGGCGAAGCCGGTCCATCAACACCAAGGCCAAATCGCTTCGGCAAGAAGACTATGCTCTGTGTCTGGTGGGACCAGAGCGGTATTGTGTATTATGAACTCTTGAAGCCCGGCGAAACCGTTAATACACAACGCTATCAACGCCAACAAATGATTAATTTAAACCACGCATTAATCGAAAGACGACCGAAATGGGCCAGAAGACATGGCAAAGTGATTTTGTTACACGACAATGCGCCGTCTCACACAGCAAAACCAGTGAAAGACACCTTGAAATCGCTTGGATGGGACATCCTTCCGCACCCGCCGTACTCCCCAGACCTGGCGCCATCTGACTATCACCTCTTCGCATCAATGGGGCACGCGCTCGCAGAGCAGCACTTCAGCAATTTCGAGGAAGTTGAAAAATGGCTCGACGAATGGTTTGCCGTAAAAGACAAGCAGTTTTTCTGGCATGGTATTCATAAATTACCTGAAAGATGGGCGAAATGTGTAAAAGCCGATGGCCAATATTTTGAATAAAAAAAAAATTAATTTCCCTTGAAAATTACGTGTCTTTTTTTACTAAAAAACCGGAAAAAACTTATGCATACACCTGGTTAGTGTAGCAACACATCCCATCCAAGCTCCAATAATTTTTGGGTGATCAAACTTGTAGTCTCGCGTCGTCGTGATGGCGACACAACTCCTTTACGATTAACGAAGTGGACGTTCTGGACGTTCTGGATTCGTTCAAACTGTCCAATTGCCGACAGTACACATTCGAATTGATTGTTTGGTTCCTTGGTAGGAGCTCGAAAAACACGACACCTTTAAAATCCCACACTAATAACATAACCTTCCTCTGATGAATGTTTACTTTTGATGTCGTTTGAGGCGAATCATCACGTCGAGACCAAGACCGTTTGCGCACCACATTGTTGTAAACAATCCATTTCTCATCACCAGTTACCAGTCACTTCAAAAAAGGATCGTTTTCCTTACATGTAATGAGCATATCGCAGATGTTTATACGCGCCGTCAAATAAACTTCTTTGAGTTCATGAGGAACCCAAATATCGAGCTTGTTTACGTAGCCCAGCTTCTTCAGGTGGTCGTGAACGCTTGAATGATGGATGTTCAATGTTTCTGCAATCTGTCGTGGGTGGTGTAACGTGGGTTTGACTCGATCAATGCTTTTATTTTGTCGTTATTAACCTCCTCCTCCCTGACCGAGAAGCGTCGTTGAGGTCAAAATTACCAAATTTCGTGAACTATCGTTGGCACTGATGTTCTTGTAGAGCAGAGGTCGGCAAAACGCTGAAATTGGGCACGGGCGGCCGCGGGCGCCCGCGAGTGCCTGCCTGTTGTGCACATCTCAAGAGCGTATCTAATATTTTTTGTACCTTGGGATAAAGTTTCGCATTTCACACTTACAAAAATAGCATTAGATATATATATGAATGATAGTGCAATCTTAAATTATTAGTACTCGAATCTTTGTAATATAAAATTTTTTTATAACAGTTTAGCTAAACCGTTTAAAGATGAAATATGCAAAAATATGTTGTAATATATAGGATTCAAAATGCATAAGTTCTTATAAATTCAACTTATATTTAGTTAATTTTTTTATTAGTCAAATAAAGAAATGTGTCCTAGCATATTTTGATTATCCTAATAATAAGCATTCATTATAGGAAAATATTAATTAAAATGCTTATCTCTATTTTTAAATATTGTAAGTTATCAAAATTTGTGCTTTAGCATATAATTTATTAAAAATTATGTAATATAATTATTACATTTAAATATGTTTAACGAAAATTTAAATATAACAAAGAAATAAAACAATAATATAAATAATAACAATGTATTAAAATATAAACTTATAATACAATCATAAAATTATGAATACATGTATTAAGTTTAACAGAAATTAGCGCTTTAAAATTATATTTTTAAATCCAGAAGAATAGTTTTTTTTCCGCGAAGAAAACTTCCAACAGTTTCAAAATAATCATCTGCTAAACATCATCTGTTAAACGCTCAAAATAAAAGAAAAAGTAGCAGTAACTAAGCAACGGTATAATCAAATTTTGCTCTTGTCTAGAACAGTCAGACACATTTGCGATCTTATAATTTAACATTTGTGATGGATAATCAAAGTAATAATAATATAATGAGTATAGTATAATGAGTATGTATAATGAATATATTCGGTTCTACATATTCATATGAACAATTATTTTCTATTATGAAATTAAATAAATCGCGATTACGCGAACAGTTAACAGATTCACATTTGAATGCAATAATTCGTTTAAGTTGTGCCAAAACAATAACACCTGATATATCGTATATAATATCGAAAAACTATGAATCAAATACTAATTCAATGTTATAAGAATTGTTTATTTAATATTGTTGTAAGAAATGTTTATTTAAAATATAGATAGTTATTATTTTATGCTAATTCTGGGTCTGAATTTGTGCGACACAATATCTTTTGATTCCTTGAACAACACGTTCAACGAACAGACGTTTCTGCTATCCCCTCTCCTTCCTTTATTGCGCCTAGCGATCTAACGCTAGCCCTAGCGCGCTCAATTGTTGCCCGCGGGCATTGGGCGCCCGCGAGCAGTGCCTATTTATCGATCCTTGTTGTAGAGTATTGTCACCATAAACTTTATTCAATTTTTCACAAGCTTGACGCGCGTTTTTCCCTTTACGGAAGTAAAACAGTAATATATGACGAAAATGCACAATTTGATCTTCCATTTTCAACTTGTTGTAAAATCTCCAAAACTCAACCAAATCACTCAATTTTTTTTTAGAATGAAGCTAAAACTGTCAGCTGTCAAATGACATAGCAATAACATAGATGCGAATGACTCTAGTCTTTCCAAAAATGAACTAGCGCCATCTATTACAAAAATGCGTCATGATTTTTCCGACAACCCAATATTACTCACTTCTAATAACATGTATCATTTGTATAAAAGATTTGATATCAAAAAAGTGGCGCTAAGTTATAATTACATTATCTGGAAAGTGCAATCTTTTTAAAAAAATAAGAATAAAATTCGACACATATCTTTGCATCCAAGAATTTTTCTATTTTAATACAAGTATTATATTACAAAATTATTACTACGTAATTATTTCTACAAGAAACATAATATCAAAAAATGGCCCAAACTTTTAATCCTAAAAAATAGAGAAAAAATTTTGCAAACGTGAAAAAAGATGTTATCAGTCCAAAATTAATGTCAATTTGTAGTTGCCAAAAAACTTTATTAAGTTATTGTACTGTTTCTATAAAAATAAAATATAAATGAAACTCTGATATGTAAGAAAAAAAAACGACGTACAAAAACTTGGCGCGCCCGGGTCGCATTAAAACTATTTTTAATAAAAACATTGAACATGACATTTCTTTTTCAATATTAACTAAATAAAATTAATGAAATATATAATTAATTATTAATTAATAATTTACATTTTTTACATAAATAATGCAAGAAACTTAAGAGTTTATTTTATTAAAATATTATCTAGTATAAATGCGTTTTAATATTCATTAATAAATTTTTGTTAATAAATTAGCGCCAAGTTTTTGTACATTTTTTTTTCTTACACATCACATTTTCTTTTATATTTTATTTTTATATAAACACAAGTACAATAATTCAATAAAATTTTTTGGCAATTACAAATTGACATTAATTTTGGATTGATAGCATCTTTTTTCATCTTTGCAAAATTTCTTTTCTATTTTATGGGATTAAAAGTTTGGATCATTTTTTGATATCATGTTTCTTATAGAAATAATTACGTAATTTTGTAATATAATACTTGTATTAAAATAGAAAAATTCTTGGATGCAAAGATGTGTCGAATTTTATTCTTATTTTTTTAAAAAAATTGAAATTTCCAGATAATGTAATTATAACTTGGCGCCACTTTTTTGATATCAAATCTTTTATACAAATGATACATATTAGAAGTGAGTAGTATATATATATATAAAGATATATATCACACGTTTTATTTCTTAAAAATAGTTGTATATTGAACTTTCGAGATAACGTAACTATAACTATAACTTGGCGTTACTTTTATCAAATCTTTTATACAAATAATATATATTATTACAGGTGAGTATTATATATTATTTAAACATCAGTAAGACGTAATTTTGTAATATAATATTTGGATCTTTATTGCAAAGATATGTACTTGAGTTTTCACATACGCACTGCACATAAACTTGTAATAATCTTTCACATACACATTGCGCGTACACTTGGCGACTTTTTTTACTTTTTTATAAATAAGCAATACATTAACATTAATACAACATATTAACGTTAATACATTAGTAATTGATAAATGTATGTTTGGTGTATCTTCCGCGTTTTCCACATCCGCCGTGTGCTGACTTTTTTGCCAGCGTCGTGCTGAAATATTTATTATTGAATAATATTAAATATTAATTAAATTAAATAATAATTTAATATTAATATAATTATTTAATATTAATATAAGATTAAATAATATTAAATATTAATCAGAAAGATTGTAGTGTCTCGAATATTATATACAGGGTGTCCCAAAACTCCCACATTTGGAGTACGTGATTCTTTATGCTAAAAGAAACAACTTTTTCTTTTAGCAAAATTGCATGCGACGAGTAGTTTTTACAAGTAGTTTTTAGTGAATCAGATTAAAAGTGACGAATAAGCGCGCGTATGTGCGTAGCGATCAGCTCTGGCGCGCGTTCTTCAGGCTGGCGCGGCTTAGTACCTAATCTTTGACGACTTCACATACTATATTGTTTAAAATATGATAAAAGTTAACAAAATAAATGTTGTTTTTATCCTTTAACGATTTAATAAAAAAATTGATAACTGATAAAAAAAATACTAAATTTAAGGAATTATTTAGACACTATTATGAAAAAATCAATTTTTTTTACTTTTCGTGATTACGTACTCACGTTTACTCACAATTAATAAGTATTCGTTAAATTCAGTATTTTTTTTATTGTCATATGCAATTGCGCGACAAAAAAATAATTAAAATAACAGAATGTTCAGTTCATACATCATATATAATAATTTATATTTATTTTTATTTCCAGATAATGCTATGAAATCAGACAATTCTTTTATTGAATCGTTACGTAAAGGATGAAAACAATACTTATTTTGTTAACTTGTATTATATCCTAAACAATACAGTACGTGAAGTCGTCAAAGATTAAGTCCCAGGCCGCGCCGGCCCTGACCGCTACGCACATAGGCGCGCTCATTCGTCACTTTTAATTTAATTTACTGTAAAAACTCGTCGCACGCAATTTTGCTAAAGGAAAAAGTTATTTCTTTTAGCAAAAAATCACGTAATGTACTCCAAATGCGGGAGTTTTGGGACACCCTGTATATATTAATGTTTTACTTATATTTTTTCATTTCTGGCTGCGGCATCGGTGGCTGCAGCTCTGATGGCCCTGATAGTTGCAATGGTGGTGGTCCCGATGGCTGAGACGATGGACCCGGAGGCTCTGAGAGCCAATTTATTTTATCTAGTTCTTTCTTTAGTTTTTTTACTTCGGCCCTCAAAACTGCTATTTCTCTGTCATTGTTTATGTATATTTGGCTGAAGTCGTCACTCATCTCTCTGAAAAAATATTTCACATAAATAAGATATGATTAAAAATTCATATCTTCATTATATTGTTATAATAATATAAATTTATTTATTATAATTATATAAAATGTTAGGATAAATATACTTACATGTCT
The DNA here is from genome assembly GCA_024349325.1 of Pogonomyrmex californicus. NCBI lineage: Eukaryota > Metazoa > Arthropoda > Insecta > Hymenoptera > Formicidae > Pogonomyrmex > Pogonomyrmex californicus. The sequence goes on along the minus strand of JAECZD010000013.1, from coordinate 9,068,666 downwards.
TCTTCGGTAGTCATGTTGCCAACTTATTTTATGATTCGTGAACACTACCATATAACTTATTTCTATGACATTGTTTTTATTTATTGTTTTTATTTATTATTTACATGATTGGTAACGCATTTTATTTATAGGATTTCTAGTATCTCTTTTATTATAATATGTGAGCGCGTGTGATAAATCATTTTTAATATTGCTGCATTATCGACTCTGCAAGATTTTGTATTGTAGGGGTCAGTGCATAAACCATATTATCTATTGATATTATCAATTGAATATATTATCGATTGAATGTGTTAATAGATTAGTTCACTATGTACAAAGATATAAAAAAGATATACGTAAACAGTGTAAACTGTTAATGCAAATCTTCCAGTGATTTTGAAAGTCTTATTGACTCTGCGGATAAATTAGACCGATAAGTCAGGATCACTATAGAACTCAGCGAATCATTGACGAGCGGTGTACATTAGATTAATAGCGCCTCTCGTGACATAAATTGCAACTGTACAACGACGACGACGTTTCTTAAAGTAAAAATTTCCAAATCGGACTTTGCGTAACAGTATCTCCGCTCGTAGGGCACATAGCAAAAAAATAAAAATATTTTTATCATGCAAGTCAAACTCAAGCTACCGATCGAACCTATTTAGAATTTGATCGATTTATCCGTTATTGAGATCCGATAGTTACGGATCTCGCTGAAACAACTCGCGTAAAGTCACACGGTAGTGTTTGGTTGACTTGACACTACCGTGTCTTCTAATTCTTGCCAAAGAATCACGGTATAAGTTTTTTACCATTGCCATACAATTTTGTTATCATCGAGTTTGTATTGAAGATGGTTCAAATGTGAACCAAGACATCTATAATAATCCGGAATTAAATTATTCGCTATACCTGCGCTTAACTCTCAATAGCCATGTTATTTCTTTAATTTTCTTGATAAAATATAAAATAATTCGTAAATTTCTCAAAAATATCTCATTATTAATTCTTTGTAACTGTGCCTTAATATTTTTATGCATTAGGAATAATAAGAATAATAAGATGAATCGTTTGGTTGATGTAAATAAGAAGGGAGAGTGTGTATTACTGCGGAGACCTGGCCACGAACCAGTCGTGAAAATTCATAATTATTATTTTTACGAAAAATCAGCCAGAAATCGAATCTGGATCCCCTGCTTACCGAGCAGGTATCTTATCCTTACGACTACCAAGTAGTAATATTTATCGCAATATTGAATTTAGAACAATACGTTAAATAATACAATGTCATATTAATACATTACATATAATACAATGTCATATATTACAATATGCTGTGACCGCTGCCACGGGATTGGTCTCGCGATCGTTGATCGTGCGGTTCAATTCCGCACTCCCGCACTCATCGAGATCACAACTTACAGAATGTTGGGCGCCAGGTACGAGCACGTGTCACTTAATCACACTTAAAATCTTAATAATTATCTCACGCAATTTGACCGAAGACTCGTGGTCGCGAATAGTAGCTCGACAACTCAGTTTTATATGCGGAGGGGAGGGTTCACGGAATGGGGCACGAGAGAGAAGAAAAAGAAATGGATTTTTATTAAACACTAATCAATTGTGATAATTAATAAAACTATATTTAATCGTGGCTTTAATAATTACATGGAATTACGTTACATCAGAGAATCTCAAATCTTACAGCATAGTATCTCAAATATTACAGTATCTTGATAGTATTCCAAATATTACAGTGTCTCATATTATCTCGAATATTACAAATGACGGCACATCGTGAATCGCGCAACTACTCACGGTTCGGCATCTGATTCGATCAAGCACACGGCAACGACATCGAAAATTCAATACTTTCGTCAGACAATATCCGGATTCACGCTACAAATTTTATTTCAACACAATTTCGGACGGCAACTTAAATCTATCTGTATTTCCCTTCTACGGTATTTCCCTTTCCGGTACGGTACGCAATGGCACGCACACTCAAATTCTATGCCAAAACTTTCAGACGGCAACATAAATTAATCCATGTTGTCTCGCTTCTATGATATTATGTTTGTGATATATGTGTGTGTGTGTGTGTGTGTGTGTGTGTGTGTGTGTGTGTGTGTGTGTGTGTATGTGTGTATCATTGTATTATTGACGTGTTACTCTAAACACATTATTTGCGATAAATATCATCATATGCCTCTGTAGTCAAAAGGATAAGATGCCTGCCCGGTAAGCAGGAAATCCAGGTTCGATTCCTGGCTGAGGTGGTATTTTTTCGCAAAATGATTACGAGTTTTTCACGACTGGTTCGTGATCAGGCCCGTGACGCACACCCTCCCTTCTTATTTGGGCATTACATAACGGCAACAAATGCGCAGGAAAAAAAGACTAAACATAGAAAGTGACTTTCTGTTATGCCGAAGACGAGAGAGAGAACGAAAAATTACGAAAAATTCGAGAATCTAGTCGGGAAGAATGACACGCCGGCCGGCTCACTGAGAAGCGAAACGATAAGTGCAAGAGAAATATCGCTGTCGCGGGGAAAATGCCTCCTTCGTGAAATCTCGATGGCCGGCACTCATGCGGTCTCCCCGATACCTGGCGAAATTGACGACTTTACAACTGTGACATTGTTCGCCTCATCAAATGGCGACGCTCTCGCTCTCCTGGGGTCCTCTCCTCGGGAGAGGAGGTCCTACGTCCACTGTCGCACAGTACAGCGGAAAGTGATTTCCTCGCGATCCTGCAGCAACCATAGACATAGTATACCTAGACCGAGCGTTTGACTTTATTCGAGGAGTGGGGGTAGGTGTGTACGTAGAAAAGGATATACTCTGTTTTGTGCCTTCGCGTTCTCTCTCGTTCACGCATGCATACAAAATATACGCCTCTACTTACGACCCATCTACAAATGTATGTTTTATATGCATATGCGAACGAGAGAGAACGCGAAAGCACAAAACAGAGTTTATCTTTTTCTACATACACCTCGATTCCCACTTCTCAACACTCGGTCTAGATATACTATGTTTATGAGGTATACTATGTCTATAGCGGTAACACGGTCCTCGCTCTCCTCTTTTTCCGAAATTAGCGCCGGCCGATAAATCTTTTGTTCACGCACGGGGCCTAGATGGCCCGCGATCCTGTTAATCTCGAGAGATTTAAAGAGCGGTTTCTTCTTCGCGGCTTTGCCTGTGACTCGGGTTTCCTCTGCAATGAATCGATTTCCCGACGAAAGGTAGCAGTCTCTCCCGGCTCAACATCGCTTCCTCTTCAGCTTTCTGGCCAGACTTTCTTAATTCGGAGTCTTCTCGCGTGGAGTGGCGTTTCCCCTTCAGTCATTCTCTCGTCCCCATGTTGCAGCGGTCAACCTCATGATCTCTGTATTAATTACAATACTTAAAGCAACGACAACTTTGTAAGTATCGGCAATTATTTAGAGCGGCCTGCCTCGTCCTTGCGTTCGGTAGCAGCATCCTCTTCTAATCCTGTCAAAGCTGGTCATCGGATAGCATTCTGTCTTACATCGGCATCCCGGCAGTCGTAAATTTCGCCAAAATATACGAGGGTCGTTCGATAAGTCAGGTAAAAAAGCAATCACCTATTTTCGGGAAAATTCTTTTTCACTTTTCGACGTAGTCTCCTTGGAGCTCTACACACTTAGTCCAGCGGTGTTCCAATTTTTTGATCCCTTCAGAAAAGTAGGAAATTTCGAGGCCTTCAAAATACGCATCCACAGCAGCGATGACCTCCTTATCGGACGAAAATTTCTTTCCCCCGAGCCAGATCTTGAGGTTTGGGAATAGAAAGAAGTTACAAGGGGTCAAATCAGGAGAATAGGATGGATGGGGCAGCAATTCGAATCTTAATTCCTGCAATTTTGTCATTGCGACTGTGGAGGTGTGAGCCGGAGCAGTGTCATGGTGAAAGATGACTTTTTTGTGCGCCAATCTCGGCCGTTTCGTTTGCAGCTCTTCGAACAAACGATTCAGAAGTGTAGAATGATATGCTCCTGTTACTGTTTGATCCTTCTGTAAGTAGTCAATGAAGATGATTTCTTGGGAATCCCAAAAAATAGTGGCCATTATCTTCCCGACAAAATAGTCTTCGCCTTCTTCGCCTTCTCACATTCACCAGGCGCTGTCCACTGCTTCGACTGCTCTTTTGACTCGAGTGTATAGTGATGGATCCAAATCTCCTCTACGGTCACGAATCAACGCCAAAAGTGAATTGCGCTTAAGCATCGACAAACACTGCTGCGAAATGTCTTTTCGCATGCGTTTTTGATCGATGGTCAGCAATCGCAGCACCTATCGTGCACAAAGCTTTTTCATTTCTAATTCTTTGTGCAGGATATTATGTATTGAGATGCCCTATTTATTGAGATGCCTATAATCTCAGTTATGTCACGCACCTTCATTCCGCGATCTTCCATGACGATAGACTTTTTCAATCATTTCTGGCGTAGTGACTTCAATTGGATGTCCGGGGCGCGCTTCATTTTTGGTTGATGTCCGGCCTCTTTTGAATTCATTAATCCAAAAATAAAGGTTGGTGCAGAGTCCCCGTGAACTTTGTCCAATTCGGCTTTAATTTGCGCAGCCGTTCATTTCTTTAAATAAAAATGTTTAATCACTTCACGGAATTCGTCTTTCTCCATTTTTACGACAACTGCTGCCATGATCACTTCCAACGTCTGTCACATGTAAACTAAGCGTCGCTTTTGGCTTGGTATGAGGCAGTTTGAATAATGTTACTTCCTGGCCATATACTACACAGTTCATTGTGGCGCTATCTCGCAAAAATTTACCTGACTTATTGAACGACCCTTATAATAACAAATGAAAACAAATAAAGAAATCTACGCAAAAATTAAGCAGTTGACCCACTTCGAGTCCTGTCCGCGCTCTCTCTCCTCAAACGAGTGGACACAGAATTCATCAACTCTTTTAATTCGAGCAAACGCTTCTTGTGACGGACGATCCCAGAACGCCACGTCACAATGCATATACGTATATATTTTCGAATTCTCACGACTAGTATTCCAGAGAGATGGTCTTATTCTCTCGATGGATGCAGCGATGACACCCTCCATTGCCACTGGCAAATATACTAACAATCCTCTTCGAGCGCAGCAGAAGAGATTGTACAAGGCATGGTTCGAGTTCCCAAAGTAAGAAGATAGGGTGTGCATTGCGGCGAGAAAAGATAATCGTTTTAAGAAAAAAGTATGTAGTCGGATACTGTGCATAATTGCAATTGCATAATTTTTTTAAGCAATTAGTTGTTTGCACTATTTTTGATTTGTTTCATTATTTTATGTATAAAAATATTAAGATACCGTTATTAAAAAATGAATAATTATGAATATGTAATGTTTTATATTTTATTTCAGAATATGTATGGAATAAAGTATAAAATATCTCATAAACTAGTGACCTTTTGACATTTATGCCTTAATACTGTTATTTAAAATAGAGAAATCATATATTAATAGAGAAATCATAACAAAAAGTATGTATGATCCTATTTAAAGGAACGATGATCATAAAAAATTTCGCCAATAGCTCTATTTGTAAATTAATCAATATCATAATCATGGCCTTCTCGAAATTTCACAACTTTGGAATTTTTTCTTCAAGATTATATTATTTACGAAATATTCGATATCTAGACTTTTGGCACATAAGTTGAAGGAAGAATTAAATAAGAATTAAATAATAAAAATGAATATCGGAAAAGAACTCTTTGTAAATAATTTTTTGCATTTTATTTTCTTTATTCTATTTTTTTATTCCAGAACAGACAAGAGATAAAAAAAATTTGCATTTGCTGCGAATCTTATAACGAAATCTTAATTTTTTAGTTTATATTTTTTGTTACTTGATTGCAGCTTCTTAATATTATATCACTATATCATTATATCATTAACATTTAAATAGACCATAAAGTTTCATATTTTCATTCACATTTTTAAATTATATTTATATATGTTATTTACATATTTTATTTTTCTATTATATTAGTTTATATTTTTAAAATATTAATTCTAAAAGAATTCTTATTCAATGTTATTCAATGAAAAAAAAACATTATTTTGTATTGAAAAACATTTTAAAATTTTTAAATATTTTAAATATTATATTTAAATTCTTTTTAAATTTAAATATATTATTGAATATTATAGTACAAAGAAGTATTAAAACAGCATTTTGTACTGAAAAATATATTATAGTATTTTTTAATTCGAATAAGATGTATGTTATATAAAAGTATATTATATAAATATATCATATAAATATATTTCATACATAAATCTTTTATAAAATTTTTTTATTTCCATTAGATTTGTTGATTTGACCCAAGTTGCAGTACAATATTTAATATTAAAACTGAATGTTACCATGGGTATAGCCGCAGTTTGTAGTCTCTTTCCACTGATTATTGTAAGTATATCAACCAATTTTTTGATTTTATTTTTTATTAATTAATGTGTCATTATGAATACTCACTGGTATAAATATGGTATAATATACATATTAATGGTTTAGGATTAATAGTTTAGGATATAAGTATAAATATGAGACGAGCGTAGCATAGTAGACAACGCACTGGTCTACTATGCTAGAGGTTCTCGGTTCGATTCCTGACAGAATCAAAAATATTTATGCTCGTCTCCTCTCGGAAGGCAATGGCAAACCACCGGGAGTAATTTTGCCATGAGCATCTCTCTATCAAAAATTTGCCGTTCGGAACCGACATTAAATTGTAGGTCCCATATACCTGTGTATAATCATCATGCGCAGGTATATGAGAGATCATTAAGCTTGGACACGAAGGACTGAAGTAATATAAGTATATACAATTTTTATCGCGTATAATGATATACATTGAAAACTTGTAACTAATAAACGTTTTAGTTATGTATTAAAGTTGTGTGTGTTAAATGTATCAAAAGGTTAATAATGTAATAGTATTATATATATATATATATATATATATATATATATATATGTATGTATATAAATGCTTGTTTTGTTTAAAAAAAATATAGCGCGCGCATGGTGCACATCTGTGATGTCTAGTCCATTTGTGATATCTACACATGTTTTAAACGTATTTAATTAATATTGTCGCGCTCACGGCGAGTTCACTCGCGTTACACGCCAGGGAAGGAAGAGACAGTTTTTAGAAAACGGAGGAACACACTTTATTGTTTACAATGACACAAGAACTCTTTCTTTAATAATATCGGAATTCACCGCGACTCGGCTAAAATTCGCGCGCCGCGCCGTCGACTCTTTCACCACAACAACAACGCTAGACAACCGCTTGACGACCGCGTCGGCAAAGAATGATCTTCAGGTTGCAAATCGATATGAGGATAGCGTCGAGCGGAACACCGCTCGGTCGTAACAATATTTATCGGCATAAATGTCATATATGTCCAACAAACATGAATTGGTATAAGAAATGTATAAAAACTCATATATGTTACATGGTGTAAAAAATGTATTAAATAAGTGTATATAATCAGTAGACATGTTCGCAGCCAATACATACTAATATGTTATACAAGTGTCCCGAAAAGATCGGGATTTCTGAATACTTCTCAAAAAATACGAGGGTGGTTTGAAAAGTCCGTGTAAAAATGAAAACTATTTAATTTTTCGAGATAAACCTTTTTTATTTTTCAATATAGTCTCCTGTTGTAGTCATATCTACAACTACTTATTAGCAATCCGCATGGCAATAGTAAATTCAAGAAGTCTTTCGGAAGATTGCGAAAATACAAGGTAGCAAAAGCTGCGATCAATCTTTCGAAAGACCACAGGAATGCGTCATGTAAAACGATTGAAAAGTCCTTAATTTACTGATCGACCCGTACGCAATATTGATTGACCAATGCTGCGCAATCGATCGATGAACCCGATCAAAACGCTGATCAGGCATCGAGTTGTTTTGTCTATATAATCGATTATGCATAGAGTCAGTTGGAATCGAAATTGTAAGTCGTTCGGAATCGGAATCATAAGCTAATCGAAGTCGTGCGGGACTTACCGAAGTCGTGCGGGACTTACTTATTAACCGAAGTCCGTCGCTAAGTTCACGCGAACTGTAATATCAATATTTCAAGTGTCATACCCGGTTGTTGGCCATCAGAGTAACGCGAGACGCGCCGAGCCGCTCGACGACATTCAACTGTGTGTGAGAAATATAGCAAGTGAATTGCTAATCATTTGTGCCATTGCTGAAATAAATCAATCAAATTAAAGGAAAGTGTGTGTCAGTGATTTTACGGAGAACACTTTCACTCAACGATCCTGCTCAGAGTTCCAACTCTTTAGGTTTGGCGAACCCGATTCCTAATAATAACGTTTTAGTCCATCCGGGATACAACATTCCTCTTAGGCTTTTATACATTTCATCCAACTCTAATTTGCTCTAGTTTGCTCTAGTTTGTTGATCCTTTCTGAATAATATGATTGGTCCAACTATGCAAAATAGGCATTTGTTTCCACAATTACCTCCTCGTTTGAATGAAATTTCCTTCTTGCTAATTATTTCTTGGCATTGGGGAATAAGTAATAGTCCGAGGGAGCCAAATCTGGAAAATAGGGGAGATGCAGAATGAGTTGGAACCATAACTCCATCAATTTTGTCACAACTCTGGAGGAGTGAGCTGATGCGTTGTCGTAATGGAAAAAGACTTTCTTGTGGTTCAATCGTGTAGATTTTTCTTGCACCTCGGTTTTCAAACGGTCCAATAATGATGAATAATATTCATCTGTAATAGTCCTATCCTTTTGCATATAGTCGATGAATATTATTCCTTGCATATAGTCGATGAATATTATTCCTTGCGAATCCCAAAAAACAGTTGCCATAATCTTCCCGGCCCAAGGAATGGTCTTCGCCTTCTTTAGTGCAGATTCCCCGCTGGACTGTTCTTTAATCTCAGGCGTGTAGTGGTGTATCCATGTTTCATCCACAGTGACGAAACAACACCTAAAGTCCTGTGGATTTTGCTAGAACAGCTGCAAACATTCCTTGGAATACTTCACATGATTTTGTTTTTGGTCACAGGTAATTGTGAGCAATCGCGGCACCCATCTTGCAGATAATTTTTTCATACCCAAATGTTGATGCAAAATATTATGTACCCGTTCACTCGAGATGTCCACAGTACTAGTAATCTCACGCACCTTGATTCTTCTCATCATCCATTACCATATCATGGATTTCAATGATTTCTGGAGTAGTAGCCTCAACAGTGCGTCCAGAACGTTTAGTGTCACTTGTGTTCATATGGCCACTCCAAAACGTTTGAAACCATTTATAAACTGTTCTAATCGAAAGTGCATATTCACCATAATGTTTATCAAGCTTTTTTCTCTTGAGGCGATTTGCCTTTCATAAAGTAATGCTTAATCAACATACGAAATTTTTTTCAACCATTTTTTAGAAATCACTCGACTTCCTCGATTCAGATGAACGCCAAGTACAGAGAAATATTATAGATCAATCTGATTGAAACTTGCTGTGTATTCTTCCAAGAGATGCTACTAACTGAAAATAACTTCGATACACACCAGTGATGCTATCTTTCTGACTTTGCACGGACTTTTCAAACCGCCCTCGTATAAGTTTTACAGAAAAGTGTTTTAAATAAAAGTTGGAGAGTTTGAAAAATCAATTTACTGATCTTATCATCTATATGCTTGATCTTGAGTGGCGTCACCAAGGTCAGGTCAAGGTCATATCAATTTTTTTAAACAGGACTCCCTAACTTTATTGTACATTTTTGTAGCTTACTTCGAGAGCTTTTTAAAACACTATACAAAAAGGTATTTTTTCGTTAAGTACTTTCTGAGCTATGAGTTTGAATTTGATATGCAATTTGAAATATAATAATTTGAAATAATTTGAAATAATAAAGTGTTTCATAAACTATTTTTTGGCAACTATATGTTAATACCTTTATACACAGAATAGTGAGATGAATCAATTAGTGTAAAGGAAATACAATATATTGCTGTTTAAAAAAAAAAGGTGATTTGCAATATGCAACGATGTATCTTTTTTAAAAAACAATTATGTATTTTCTTTACACCATTTGATTTATTTCATTATTCTGTGCATAAAAGTATTAAGATATGCCAAAACTGAATAGTTTACGAGATCTCTTATACTTTGCATATTAAAAATCAAATTGCATATTATATTTAAGCTTCATAATTCAGAAAATCTCATAACTTACTAAAAAGTTTTTTATTATTATACATATAGTGTTTTGAAGAACCATCGAGATCAGCTACAAAAATATGTAATCGAGATGGAGATTGCCATTTAAAAAAACAAATTTGAAATTTCTAAATGTCTTCACTTATAAAAAAAATGTATGCACTATGTAATGATCCCCTCGAAGTTATGCAACTTTTGTATATAATAATTTTTCATACAACTTAAGATTTACAAGTTTTTTGAGATATGCAAGTTAGGTGCCTTACCCTGTATACAGATAATATATAATACGTTTATTAAAATGATTATATCCAGTAAATGCGAAATTACAAGAACAAAAAATATAAAAATTCATGTATTATCAACTTTTAAGAAAAGGCATGTAAAATCGATTATTCGTATCTCTCGAAATTTTAATATTGTTGCCTCTTTTCCAAGATGATTCTCTCGTTGCACTAACGGCCTTGTGAGCGGCTGTCATTGTCATTTTGACGGATGTGTGAGTTAAATATATTAAAAGGTTAATGGTATTATTTATATTAATTTATGCTTTTGTTTAAAAAGTATATAGCATGCGCATAGCGCGCGTCTGTGATAGATAATCCCAAATAAAAAGGGAGGGTGTGCGTCACAGCGGGACCCGACCACGAACCAGTTATGAAAATTCGCAATTATTATTTTTGCAAAAAATATTACCTCAGCCAGGAATCGAAATCTGGATCTCCTTACTGGGCAAGCATCATATCCTTCCGACCAGAGACATGTGATGATGTTTATCGCAATAATATGTTTAGAACAACACGTTAAACAATCCAAGTACACTATTCATTATACACTATTGATAGCTTTATTGTTCCCCTTGAGGTTACAATCATTCTATAACACACCCATAACCATACATAATCTTATATAACTTATATAACCTTATATATTATCTTATATAACCTTATATATTACATCTTAGTCTAAACTTAAAACTATTCTTCCATAAACTATAAAAGCTATTTGCACGCTCACCCTATCTCTCTCCCTCTCTAGCTCTTTCGTGGCTCAATAGACTTCCGTTTCCGTTTACAATCTTTACTCTGTCATCACACTCATCCTTCCTCTCTTCATTCATTCCCCCACTCTCTTCGTCCCTTCTCTTCGTCTCCTTCTCCACTCTCCTCAACCATCCCTCTCCCTTCTTCTCCTTTCTCAATATCCTTTTATATACCTCCTGTCAATTTCCTTCTTTCTCCTCCTAATTTTTGTACTCTTTCCATATATGCTCCCAAGTCTCTATGTCCATCCCGCACAATCTACATCTTCTCTTTTCCTCTTCCTCCCCGTATCTCCCTTCCAGCATTTTATTCCCTAGTCTGAACCTATTCTCTTTCATCATCTACTTTCTCCCCAATCTTTTTCTAAATAATTCTTTCTCCGTTCATCCATCCATATAATTTGCTATATCTTGCCCTTTCTCCCATCTTTCCTCCTTCTGTCTTATTTTATCCCTTTCAATCAATTCTTCAAAGCTCATCCTACTCTCCATCCTTTGTCTCTCCTAATCCTGCACTTCCACCCTCCTATCCTTAAAGAACTTATTTCTCTCCTTTTCCCATTTCGACAAATTCCTCCTTTTTTCTACATTATCTCTCATTTCCCTTAGACACATTCTCACCAACACACTTTCTTTTCCCTCATCCTCTCTTCAAATCCTTATGTTCTTCTCTCTGCTTTACTTCTTCCTATCAGATTCCTTTGTATTTCCTCCCTCACTAAGTATCCCGACGTTTTATCTACTCCCAAAATCTATCTTAGAAATCTCTCGTGCATCTTCTCCACCCCCTTCCTTTCTTTCCCCTTATCTCTGCTCCGTATCTCATCACTGTCTATACCAGGGTGTCAAACATCCAGATTTTTCTCTTCCAATCCTTTCTAAACTTTCTTTTCTCATACCTGTCACCACCACTGCCTTTGCTACCCTCTTTCTCATATGTGTCTCTTAGCCTCCATTTCTATTAGGTGTACAAAAAAGTTCTGAGCTTTTTTTTGTAAAATTCAATCTTTATTCAAAAACAAACAAAAAAATATTAATCAGCGAAATATTCCCCGTTTGCATCAACAACCTTTTGCCATCTTTCGGGTAGCTTGCGAATTCCTTGACGATAGAAGCTCACCAGTTTCGAAGCGATAAAGTCATCAATGTATTTTCGTATCTCTTCAAATCTCACGAAATGTGTATCAGCCAAATGATGCTGCAGCGACCGGAATAGGTAGTAATCGGAAGGCGCCATGTCTGGGCTATACGCCGCGTGCGGGAGAAGTTCCCAGCCTAACGCAAAGATATGGTTCTGAGTCGCTTTCGCAACATGTGGTCGAGCATTGTCATGAAGCAAGATCACTTTACGACGACCTTGGCCAGTAAATGGCCTCTTTTCTTCTAATGCATCGCTCAAATTGGTCAATTGTTGTTGGTAGCGGTCTGCCGTGATTGTTTCACCCGGTTGTAACAACTCGTAATACAACACACCTTTCCCACCAGATACAGAGCAAAACCTTCTTAGAGTGGATATTGGGCTTTGACGTCGATGTCAAAGGTTGACCATGGTCAATCCATGATTTTCTTTAGGGTTATCATAAAGAATCCACTTTTCATCGCCTGTAATGATTTTGTGCAGAAAATCTTTTTTCCGGAACTTTGAAAGCAAAGTGAATGCAGTGTCACGCCGACGATTTTTGTTGTGTTCGGACAATTCATGCGGAACCTATCTGCCTTCCTTCTAAACCTTTCCCATCGTATGTAAACGTACGGAAATGGTTTGCTGCGTAACGCCAAGCTGTTCTGCAAGCTCCTTTTCAGTTTGCACAGAGTTTATATCCAGCAGTGCTTACAATTCGTTCGTTTCAATCTTTTGAGGGCGTCCAGCACGCGGTTCATCTTCAAGACTGAAATCTCCTTGGCGAAATTTTTGATACCATCTTTTACATGTAGTATGACTTACAGCGTTCTCTCCATATGCAGCACAAATCATTGCAATGGCTTCAGCAGCATTTTTCTTCAGATGAAACTCGAAGTGGATAGAAAATCGAATATGCTCTTTTGTTATTGCCATCGTGAACACTACTAATTTTTGAGGTTATGTGCATCAAACGCCAAACCGTATGGCATTTTAGAAGGCCAAATGTCAACGCTTTAAAATCGCAAAAGGGAAGATATATAAAATTTAAATTGTTATTTCGGTTGTATGCAATCTAAAGCTTAGAACTTTTTTGTACACCTAATTTATATATATATATATATATATATATATATATATATATATATAAAATTTTATAGATATTTAAGATCTTCAATAAAAATGTCTATGTTTGTAGTGCATCAGCCATATTACATTCGCGTGACCACGTGACACGTGTTAATCACGTGACATCATTTGTCCCCCTTACGTCACATTATGTAATACATAAGTTTTGGGGTTAACTTTCAGGCTCGGTAAACAAAGGAGTTAGCAGTCTAGTGTCTAATATAAAAGTCTATGGATGTAACGCGACGCACGATAGCATGCAGTTACATTGTGATGTAGTCTCCGTATGATTTAACTAATGAATACTGTTTTACTTTGTTCGAATGAATCAAATGGTGTGTATTTATACAAAGAAATCCAACAATTTGTTTTATTGTAAAATCAAAATTAACATTGTTGTATTTACAACGATGTCAATCTTGATTTTACAATAAAACTTGAATTTTACAATCTCTTCTAGATAATTATTTATTAATATAGACGATTCAAACACAATATAAAATATGTATACAATATCTTATGAGATTAAGAAAACTGTTATAACTACTTACTTTATATATTCGAAAATGATAAACGATTTTTCATATTAGCATAGTTTTTCATATTAGTATAGTTTTCGTAATTACTCAAATTATAAAACACTTCAGATAGCTAAACTATAAGCAATATATTTTCAAATATCCAATGGACAACTTTACAAGATAATATGATTGAAGGTAAAATGGATCGAAAGTCACATCACCTTTTCCTACAGTACATATAATTCTATGACTTTTTATACATTTCTTGTACCAATCCGTGTTTGTATTATTCAAATTATTAAGACCATAATTATCTAAAATTATTAATATTAATTTAGAGAAAAAAATAAATAACTTTTTAACTTTAAAAGTTTTTCGTTTATTTTATAGGATCAACCCCTAGTTGTTAAGGGTCAGTTTATTTTTACGTTTCTCAGTGCGTGTGAAAGATTTTATATTAGTGCCTGGTCAGCAACCGACTTAAGTGAAATGGTAAATGATTGATTAAATATTTGAAAATATATGAAACTTTTTTATTGTTCTTTTCTATTTTTGTTTTATTATGTTTTATTGTTTTATTATATATTATAATATAATAAAAATTAATTATTGAAACAAGAATTTACTGGAATATATTAAAGACTAATTATCAAAGACTATTTCATAAAATTTTAGAGCAAACTAATAGCATATAGCTCTTCATCCGATGATTATATATCACCACAAACCGTAAATGATATTCTACTTTTAATACAGAGAAGTCAAAAGCCTCTTACGATATCGATGGCAAGTTTCCTTCCTGTACTTTCCGCAGAATATTTCGGAAATGTAAGAATTAATACTAAATGTAGAATTAATAAAAGATAAATATTATTACATATATTACATAAATTATTAATATCTATGTTATTAATAATTGCAGTTTATGGCAAAGGCATTTTCCTATTTTACGGCTATGAAAAGTATTATTAATACCTAGTTTTATATTTAGTTCTTCTGTTTTACAAACACGCGCGCGCGTGCGCGCGTATATACACACACACACACAATTTTTCTGTATTATATAAATTATTTAATCATTTCAAAAAGTTGCAAATTGTTGCACAACGCTACAAATAATAAAACCAATTATTTCTCAGAGTGTAATTTAAATTTTTGTAAGGCTTCGGAGAGAGTTTCGCGTTAAACACAAATTCGGTAATATACATTCACGCATATCAATCGATGGCCAGGAATTTTTCAATGGATTATCAGAAAATTTTATATTTAATTGGCTAAATACTATTATATATACTATCAGATTCCTTTCTTCATTCTCTTTAAAATGACAAAGCATAATTAACTTTTCAGGATCCAGTAGAATATATTTATATATATATATATATATATATATATATATATATATATATAAAATTTTGTTAGAATATAATACATATAATACATTGTTCTGAAGTTGTGAAATTTTTTTTCTCCCTGCACATGTTAAAAGTATAATTCCTGAACTTTCCTGTCAGTATGGCTTGTTAAAACAAATGACGTCACTGGCGTCAATGACGTAGATAGACGGTGGAAGGAAGGATCAAGCAACGAGGGAAAGGGAGAGGACAGATGGGTTTGGTTCGCGGTGATAGAGTAGAGGGAGTAATCAAGTTATCGGTCTACGCGTTCTGATTGGCTCTGCTCAGTTGCCCCTGATTGGTTGCGAGCGATTTCAGGCGATTTTTAGGGTGAGATCCAATCGGACACATTGCCGATTGATCGATTAAATAAAAAAATTTTTGATAGATAGCTCACTAGAAAATTCCTAGGCATCGGCTGATGTGAGTAGTGTGTTCGATTGAAAATGGGTGCATCTGAGACGCTCTCGATTTTTACGAGAAAATTTTGGAGAGAATAAAATGGCAGTGAAGACGAAAAGAGAGATTCTGTGTTTTATCTCGGAGGAAGAGAGGGGGAGAAAAGAAACAAGCGTATTTTATTTAGTCACTTAAGAAATCGTCTTTTCTATGATTTATGTATAATATAAAAATTAAGACTGAAAGCATATGTGAAAATTTCTAGAGAATTAACAAAATGTCATAGGGGAAGGGAAAAAATGTGGACAAGAAGAAGTAAAGTTTTGTACTTTTCTGAAAAAAGAAAATTACGTGTAAGCTTGTGTTTCGAACACGAATACCCTGCCTATGATTCTTCCCCGAGTCTAGTGGATCGATGATCGGTTTTACACTTTATGTTTTCGACGAGATGATGACTCTACAAGAACACTGAGTGAACGAGATGATTTTTACGGGAGAGAAGCGTAACATCGGATAGAAAAAATAGAAACGTGAAGGTTCTGGTTTCGAAATGAAAAATGAACGACGTTATAGAAGGAGACTGTACATATACTTGTGAGAAGCAGTGTCAAAAATTTTAGACTAAAGAGAAAAGATAAGAAAGAAGTAGATTAGATTTTGAGTCATAAAGTGAAACAAATGTTGATTTTATTTAATATATGTATAAATTTATATAAATTTCTTCGAAAATAATCGACTACTTCTTTCGTACTTATTACATGATTTAATTCAGAATACAAATGTTTCATAAAAAATTATAACCCGGCGGTTCATTAAAATTATACTAACAATTTCTTTGAGTCTTAGCGCAATCAATTCTAAAAATACAATATTAAAATATATATCAAAAAATGGTAAATTATTAATTTATGTTCTCACAACGAGCTCAATATTTTTCCGGTTGCCTTGGAGAATGAGTTTGACGATATCGGCATTGATGGAAGTCTTAGGCAGAAGGTCTATCTCCTTGATCAGATAATACTCGTTAAGACGATGCTGAAGATACCGACTGAATCGATTATTTTCAGACAAAGTAATCTTTTCATTAATTATACAGAATTAAAAATCCTTTTCCAGAATTAAAGTATAGACAATAACGCACCCGGATCTATATATTTCATATGAAAGGGAAAAAAAAGTTAGAAAATTATAGTTTTGTTATCGACTTTTGAGGTTAACTTGTGACAACATTTTGCTGTGCATAAAAATTTAGACTTTGAACATATAAACAACACATACTCACCCGGGACGGAATTACAAAGAAGAACAATATTATGCTTTTAAAAATGCGCCTAGGAGCTGTATGGTATATAAGAGGATACTTTGCCTGAAAATTCTATGGATATGTATGCGTGTCTGTATGTATGAGTGTATGTAACATAAATGTATCTATGTATATTTAGATGTGCATATGTGTTTTCGTCGAAGTTCGCTCGTCAGTCCAGCATCCCCTTAACAGTATCGACAATAGATGCTAGCTGATTTATACGGGGATCAACACATTTAATAATATTTTTCATTTCTTGAAACGTAGCTTGCTGCATTATAACAACGGAATAGGTTTTTCTTTTTTTGGTCGGATTATACTTCTTCTTCCACGTATGTCAATTCTGCTTGCGTATTTATGACATTATTTTCTTTAAAAGAATCTTCAGTTTTCTTATACGCCACCAATATAGCTTTCGCTCTAGGCGGTGTTGAAGCTGATAAATATGTTTGCAAATGTGATGGAATTTACTTTGCTTTTGTTATTACCGTTAAGTACGCGCCATAGTTTCAATATTTGTTTTTTTTTTAAATTACTGCCACATGTCTACACCGAAGTTAATTCTTTCTGCATAGTTTTCGCTCAATTTGATAACCAAGATACCTTCCTTGGATGATTGTAATCCCACTTGTAATTTCTTTGTATGGGAAATATTGAGAGGGTCGTCGTAAAACAACAAATTTTGTTGCCTACTTCGCATGTCGATGTCGTTTGTCTCGCGAATATTTTCACACTTTGCAAAATTTTCAACTTCTTGTGCGGCCATATTACTTCGCGTGAAAATTCCGAATAAAAATTCACCTACAAACGACAACTCAGAGGAATATGGAAGCGATGACGAGATAAATAAAGCTACGAATGCAATGTAATACATGCTTACATATCCTTCGAAATGATCAAAAAAGCTTACGTGTGTTTAAAAATAATATCCGGGCAAAATTCTGGAAGATTCGTCTCTAGAAGATTCTACACCGTTTTATTACGGTTTCTTTTGCGAGGATTTTTTTTCAAGGGAAGGATTTTTTTCAAAGTTGGATATCGGAATTCGTCGCATGTTCGAACATGTCACGTATGCGTCACCCCCGTACCCCTTCACTCAAGAAAGTTGAAAACAAAAAATATTGAACAAACAATTGATCAGTACAATTTCAAAGGTAAAATTTTTTTTAACGAAAGTATCTTTTGTACGGAATGTGTTTTCGGATTTTAAATATGCAAAGCTACGATCGAGAAAACTAAATATGAGCTATTAGTTGATAGAGGGTATAATTGAGAAAAAAACGGATCTAAACGTGAAGTCTAAAAATATTTAAAAAAAAAGAATAAAATGAAATTTATAGATCTTCCTAGAAATTGTAAATTATCCTTCACCCCACTTTCTTTTTGACACTGGAAAATATTTCTATATCTTCCAACTCATCATCATCATCATTCTGGCGCTACAGTCCTTGTTGAGCCTTGGCCTGCTCCAGGATCTGTCTCCATATGTCCTCATCGAGCGCACTCCTTCTCCATCCTCTCATTCCCATGCCTCTTAGGTCCTCTTCCACTTCATTTATATAGCAGTCCGGGTCTACCTTTGGAGTTTGGTTATTCGGTTTTAAAGCATAGTGTAGGGTCGTCCGGATCCATTCTGAGCACATGCCTCATCCATCTTAGGCGGCTTATCTTAATTGTTTTCACGACATCAAAGTCTTGGTATAATCCATATACTTTATAATTGTATCATTTCCTCCATACCCTATTGTCCTTAACTGCTTCAAAAATTTTACATAATACTTTGCATTCAAAACACTCTAATTGTTCTTCATTATTTTTTGGTAAGAGCGATGTTTCGGAGCCATACATCAACACCGGTTGTATCAATGTTGTAACGATACGCCTCCCGCGCATCGTTTCTAGTTGTAAGTGCGACCGCGCGCTCGTTACCGAACACGCCGACCGACGTGCGTATTACCGAACATATCGACCATTGCGCGCGCAATCGAGCACGCACACGCCACGTGCGTACCGCACACCGCCGACGACCCGCGCGCCGTTTGTTGCTAAATTGTTAACAACAAAGAACAAACGCGGCCGGGTACATAAACCCGGCCGAATCCGGATAAAAGAACCAGACTGATCCGATCCTCCGATCTGTCCGTATCTCTGATCGGAAAATCGAGAGCAAGCATTCCTGATCTCCGCCGAGCATACTCAACATTCGATATTCTAGAGTCGCACACGTGAGAAAACGGGATAGAGTATTCTCAGTCTCCGCCAAGCATACTTGACTCTCGCTTCCCTCGAGACAGAGCATTTTCAGTCTCAACGCTTCCTTACCAACGCTACGAGTAAACCGGGACGGAGCATTCTCAATCCCCGACGAGCATACTTGTCACTCATTCCTCTCTATCTTCCACTCCGAGACGGAGCATTCTCAGTCTCATCAAGCTTGCCAGTACACGAGCACACGGGACGGAGTATTCTCGGTCCCCGACAAGCATACTTGTCTCTCGTGCAAAATTCGCGAAGCGGAGCGAGCATTCTTGCTCCGAACTTTCAAATACAAACCGACCGCGCAGAAATATCAAGTACCGCAGCCCGCACTATCGACACTAACACCGAATCACCGTTCGACCAATCGCACGCCGGCGCGGCCCGTAGGCCCCGACACGAGCCAGTCTCTCGTCTCGATGCACGCGTCGCGCACTCCGTACACATCACGCATATCGCGTGCGCACCACGAACTTCGCGGCCTGCCGTACATCACGCCCGTCGGCAAGTACGCTCGGCGAGTCCACACCGCTGTGTATCCACCTGGTTCGATACAAATAAAATATACTCTTACCAAACAACTGAGTCATACACTTTTATTAATTCACCGAACCCGGCAACCGACGAGCACGTCCGCGCACCCGAACTCGAACGACAACGTAGGCGAGGACAGACGTTTATAATGTTTTATAGAACTTACACTTGGTTTGACGCGATATATTCATATTCGATTTTACAAGGAAGTCTCTCTCCGATTTTGATGAACTTTGAGTATGTTATATTCTAGACCAAAATAAGAGATACGTATTTTTTTTATACGTGCCCGTTTTGAGTTTTAGGGGTAAAATATCCCCTTAAAGAAAATCCGTTTTTTTATGTCGAGGCGAATATCGTCGAGGCGAACATCATCGAAACTATAAGAGATACAAAAAAATATTTCAGATAAAAATTGAATGGTTGCAAGAGTACTTTATAATAGTAATGTAAAAAAATTTACAAAAAATTTGTTTAAACAACTGTATTATTTTATATTTTTTGTTGAAAATTTTGTATTTTTTTTATGAGGAAATAAAAGGTTATTTTAATACGAATCTGTTCACGCGCCCTCGATCTCGCGCGAAAGATCGAAAATATTTATTTTTACGCTGGATCGGATAAAGAGTGAGTTCACGCGTGAGTTCAAATCGACCATTGAGTCCGAAATATAATCTATAAATTAAATGACCGATCAGTCTAGAAACAAAGATCTCTTTCATAGCATTTCGCGTTAGATTTGACATGCGTTGTACTCGATGCTCTCACAAAATATACTCGTCCGGTGCGAGAAAAAATTCGCTGGCTAGGAGTCGAATGATTCCGTGGATGATTCTTAACACAATTGGTTGATACAATTCATCTAGCGACAAGGCACCAATCAAAGCTCGTCTTATGAGTGGAAAGCGACTCGCTTTTTCTCACAATCCTGAGATCGAAAACATCTAAAAAGTCCACTAATTCTATCTTAATAATTATTTGAATAACTATTTGAATTTCGAGCATTCTCGAAACTTTGCTTTCAAAAAAGATTACATGAATTTTGAACATACCGCCCGCCTCGCACACAAATGGATGCGAAATAATCGTTAAAAGTCAGCATACAGTCAAGACAGTAACGAGACAATAAATACAATTTCTTTTAACTAATAAATTTAGCGCTAAATGTGTGTGATCTCGCTAATAGAGTATCACAAAGAGTTCCTATTTGACGTAGGAACTTCCTGATTTATAGGCAGTCGGCATAATTGCGTAATCGATGTCTTTAAAAGTAAATACGCGATGCGAATTGTAACGACTCGGACAAGTCCATCAGAATTCGGGATGGATTTCCTGAATTCCAGCGAGTTTCCACTTGCTCGGAGGAAATAGTGGGTTTTTTACAAATACTAATTCATCGGCAGCAATATTCGGAGAGATATTACTCCATTTATGTCGTTGCTACAGGAAGTGTAAATAATCGCACGACCAAGCGTGCCAGATTTGCTCTTGCATTAGTTGTCACCGAGGCGCGCACTAGTTGTCACCGAGAAAGTTGATTTGGGTCAATCGTGAGTACCGGTTCCTTCGGAACAGCTACGAGCGCTCGGCCTGTCAAAAAATGACCCAGAGTAAGAACAGGGAGATCACTCGGGTCATCGCTAATCGCAGCAATAGAATGCAAATTAAGATATGCCTCTATCTGACAGAAAAGCATCACAAGCTCAGCTGTGCGAGAATATGCGATAATTATTCTTTTTTAATGAGTCTTGAAGCATTTCATTCCAGCTCCCCAAAGACCGCCGAAATGAGGCGCTGCAGAAGGAATAAAATACCAATCAATACCATCATTTGCGAGGACATCTCGCAAAGCGGGTTTGTTTATTAAAGATTGAAAGTGACTGCAGTTCACGATCGGCTCCATGAAAATTGATACCGTTATCACTGTATAAGCATCGAGGCAACCCACGTCGACTCACGAATTTGTGAAAGGTGACCAAAAATCCAGCAGTGGTATAATACTCAACGAGTTCGAATGAACAGCTTTGGTTGCCAGACAAATGAATAGAGAAATGTATGTTTTACGAATTCTCTGTCCCCGGCCCACAAAGGGAATGAAAGGGAATGAATTGAAGAGATATTAATCTACTCCTGTGTGGAAAAAGAAAGGTGATGGATTAACATGAGAGGAGGGAAGATCTCCCACAAGCTGGGAAAACAATCGCGCCGAATGACGCGCACAGGTTACACATTGGTAAATATGCGTTTTAACAGCATTTCGACTATTTATTATCCAATAACGTTGGCAGAACTCTCGGAGCACTAATTGTACTCCACCATAAAGCGTAGCCTTATGAGCTCGGTCTATGAGTAAGTCTGATAAGCCAGGGGTCGGCAAGTGGGCACTGCTCGCGGGCGCCCAATGCCCGCGGGCAACAATTGAGCGCGCTAGGGCTAGCGTTAGACTGCTAGGCGCAATAAAGGAAGGAGAGGGGATAGCAGGAACATCTGTTCGTTGAACGTGTTGTTCAAGGAATCAAAAGATATTGTGTCGCACAAATTCAGACCCAGAATTAGCATAAAATAATAACTATCTATAGTTTAAATAAACATTTCTTACAACAATATTAAATAAACAATTCTTATAACATTTAATTAGTATTTGATTCAGTTTTTCGATATTACTTTCGATATTATTCGATACGATATATCAGGTGTTATTGTTTTGGCACAACTTAAAGGAATTATTGTATTCAAATGTGAATATATTAACTGTTCGCGTAATCGCGATTTATTTAATTTCATAATAGAAAATAATTATTCATATGAATATGTAGAACCAAATATACTCATTATACATACTCATTATACTATACTCATTATACTTATTATTATACTTATTATTATTATACTTATTATTATATACTTTGATTATCCATCACAAACGTTAAATTACAAGATCGCAAATATGTCTGACTGTTTTAGACGAGAGCAAAATTTGATTATACCATTGCTTAGTTACTGTTTTTCTTTTATTTTCAGCGTTTAACAGATTGATGTTTAGCAGATGTTTATTTTGAAACTGTTGGAAGTTTTCTTCACGGAAAAAGAACTATTCTTCTGGATTTAAAAATATAATTTTAAAGCGCTAATTTCTGTTAAACGTGATATATATATTCATAATTTTATGATTGTATTATAAGTTTATATTTTAATACATTTTCTATATATTACAACATATTTTTGCATATTTCATCTCTAAACGGTTTAGCTAAACTGTTATAAAAAAATTTTATGATATTACAAAGATTCGAATACTAGTAATTTAAGACTGCACTATCGTTCATATATACATGCAACGCTATTTTTATAAGTGTGAAATGCAAAACTTTATCTCAAGATACAAAAAATATTAGATACGCTCCTGAGATGTGCACAACAGGCGGGCACTCGCGGGCGCCCGCGGGCGCCCGTGCCCAATTTCAGCGTTTTGCCAACCTCTGTGATAAGCGATACTTGGGAGGAATGATGGGATGCTGTTCATGTAATTAAGAGCCGCATTTTTTAACCGCCGCTAAGACATCCTTAAAGCGTCCCTCCCAATAAATGGACTCAGGGTTCTCAAAGGACTAGACTTATTGAATGGAGAATCTTTTCTTAACAGTTTGAGCTTCTGAGCAAAGACACATTGTTGAATGTATTGAAACTAAAACAATTCGGCATGCCGAAGCTCGTCACAGCTCAAGAACAAGGAAGGAAATGAAAGAGAACAGCCTTTTAATTACAAGCGATGGATGAATCTACATACGTATGCCACGGATCGACTTAGTCCAACTTGAAAATCTATGTAGAGGATCCCACTAGTCAATGCCCTTCACGTGAAGAGTGATCGACTTGCGAGCCTCGGTGGAAATTTGTTGAGCGACGTCAGCATCACTCGGGAGTGTAACGTCGCGGAGCGGCCAGGA
The DNA here is from genome assembly GCA_024349325.1 of Pogonomyrmex californicus. Taxonomy (NCBI): domain Eukaryota; kingdom Metazoa; phylum Arthropoda; class Insecta; order Hymenoptera; family Formicidae; genus Pogonomyrmex; species Pogonomyrmex californicus. The sequence goes on along the minus strand of JAECZD010000013.1, from coordinate 9,044,771 downwards.
TGTCATTGACTGACGAAGCCATGGCGGGCCTGACCACCACAACTAGTGAGATTGGATCTCGGTAGTCATGAGAGGTGCAGTTAGTAGGGTTGTCTTTCGAAGGAATGTGATTCCAGCGAGCAAAAGATAAGTTAGTTTGTATTTCGGATATTCGATTGGCTACGTACATATTCCACTTCGAAGGATGTTCCCGTAGCCAAGCTAACGCTATAGAGGCATCAGTCCATCCATAAATAGGAAACATGAGACAGTTCTGACGTAGAAAGAAGCCATTTGATAAGTCTCGGCTGAGGAGAACGACAGAGTTCCAACCGAGGAATGCTCAGTATTTTGAGCCGGGCAACTTTCATTTTTGCTGCGAGTTAGCTAACTTGAAAACTCGTCAACGATTGGAGGACACGAATATAAACTATTGCAGCATACGAGCGATTAGACGCATCCGTGAAGCCGTGTATCTCGACTACGAGATTATCGTTATGTCGACCTGTCCACCGTGGTATTCGAATGTTATTTAGACTTTGTAAGTCTGTGATGTAACAGTTCATTGTTGAAGTAACTCATCCGGAAGAGACACATCCCAATTGTATTTGAGAAGCCATATTTCCTGCAGCAATCGCGGTTTGATCATTAGTAATTGTTTAAAGAAATGCTATTTCTTATTTTACAAGAGACGTTGAATACTACGCGTAATTTCGTAATATAACTAAATTCCCGCAAAAACGGGATAGTAAGGAATATAAATCTGTTCAAATTCAGCCTTCTCAGAACAGTTAACTTGAGTCATAGGGAGCGATATTTGTCTAAAAATTCGTTATACTGAGCTCAGATGTCTGGCTGCTACTGCAATCTTTTTTTCATTTTATTATAAAGTGAAGTGAATTCGAATTGGCAATGACTCCCCGATATCGATCGGTTTGTCCATTTTAAAAGGAAATCGCGCGACCCGGAGAAAAACGAATAATGGAATGTCTTTCGCATCTCTCTTCCTCTTTGGTGAGGAGGAAGGGCTGCGAATCTTCTCATCTTCCCAGAATTTCTGGAGAAGCGAGTCGGTGTCTTCAATCACGTTGAACACGGAGGCGTATTCCTGTATATTCGAATGGCGATTCGTAGGCCCAGAAAAGATCCGAGGGCCGTCAATTGAGCGTTAGAAGTGCTCTTGACGCAACATTAAAAGCGAACCGCGCCAATCAATAAATGAATTTGATGATGGCTCGAAGAATCGGAATTGGTCAAGATGAAACGAGGTTACAACTCGAAGGGCTGAATTTGCGACGCAGTGTACGATGTAATGCATTGGAAAACGCACGCAGTCAAATGAAAGATTGGGTTTGGTTGTGTTACGTCCGTGTTCTGGACGAAAGATAATAACTCTCGTCAGGAGGAGGAGAACTCGGGTGGACGCACGGAACCTCTCCTGTTTTCGCGGAACGACGTCGTGATGCCGATCCGCGAGTCGAACGCGCATTAAGGGAGCAGGGATCGGGTCAGCGTCGGCGACGTTATTACCCTTGCCTGCGCCCGCGCTATCGGTGGTCCGTTTTAGGTCAGAGAACCGAATCTCTTTGACCAGGGATGGACCTAGTGCGATCCTCAGGGAGCCGGGAACGGCGCGGGATCAAGTTTAGGAGAGAAAAAAAAATTTAAGACCGAATTTTGACCAACTAATTTAATAATAAATGATAAAAATGGATTACAATATTCTGCGGGTATACATAAAAAAGGATTGAAGTATCATTACAAAAAGAAAGTTTATACATAAAAAAAATATAAGAAAATAACCGCGAACTAGGAAATCTGAACTTATATGCCCAATTTTTCCAATTGGGGCAAAAAGTTGGTGATCGCGAGCATATCTACGGGATCGGGTTGCAGGTGTGGAGGAGGATTAGGGTATGCGGTGCGGAAAGCTTTGATTGGGACGAGGTAGGGAAGAGGGTCTCGGGAAATATACATAGAGACGGTATCGGTTATCTTGTGCTTTGAGATTTGGTCCCAGAATTGCTTGTCTGGTTTAAATTTTCGTGGGATAAAGAAGGTGCCAGGAGGTGGATGGGTGGGAGAGCGAGGAAATTGACGGACGAGGTTAAAGAACTTTTCCACGTCAAAGTTTTCCGGAGTACATTGATTTTCGAATTCGGCCGCGGAGCGGAGGGCGGAGGCGTATTGATGCAGCGAGATGTTGGCTAGTCCCGGCTCTACTTCTATTAATCGCTCCGCGAGTTCTTCGGCGTGGCAGGTTTCGCGACGAATCCGCTTGTTCGATTTTTCTCGACGGTGTCGCAATGCCCGTTTCGTTCGCCCGTTCCGGATGGCATTTGTTTGGTTCACTATATAAAAAAGAGTCAGATAAAAGAGAAATTGAGGAATCGAGATAAGGCAGCTTCACCGAGTCAATCGGCGGCTTGCCAGGTTGGAAGGTTGTGGAATCGGGTGAGGCAGCTTCACCGAGTTAATCGGCGGCTTGCCAGCTTAGAAGGTTGTGGAATAGAATTTTGTGGAATCGGGTGAGGCAGCTTCACCGAGTTAATCGGCGGCTTGCCAGCTTAGAAGGTTGTGGAATAGAATTTTGTGGAATCGGGTGAGGCAGCTTCACCGAGTTAATCGGCGGCTTGCCAAGTCGGAGTGTGGAAAAATCGGGGAAGGCAGCTTCACTGAGTTAATCGGCGGCTTGCCAATTTGGAATGTTGGAGTGTTTAGCGAGATAAATAAATAGAAGTCGCGAACCAAACTGCCAGTTACTGCGGGGAAAAAATTGATAAACTTGGACTTACTTTTGTTGCAGCGGCCGCTGGTGACGGTCGAGGAATGCAATTCCCAGGCTGGGTCGTTGAATCACTCGAAAAATAAAATCGCGCACAGATTTTAACTGCAATAATTTTGAATGGTGCAGACCATGAATGTGACGATGAAGCAGGAAGAAGAGAGCGATCCGCTCCAAGTCGCGGTTTTTAAAGGGTTCCAGAGGGGTGGGAATATCTGAGGGCGTGATGGATTTTCGTGTTGGCTTATCGAATGATAGTTTAGGAAAATTGTGAACATAGAGGAAGGAGGGGAGCGGTGTTCTGTGAATTGTGGTTGTTTTTATATTTCCAGATTTCCTAGCGAATAGTAGAATTAGTTAATAAAAATTTTCCGGCGTTCCACACCCTCAATCATTCATTGGTGTGGCCCCCAACGGCCGCCAATCGTTTCTTCTTGATTGGCGTTTCCCTTAGTTTCCCCACCAATTTGGGGAGTGTCACCCTCGAACGACCCGAAGCGTTTCTTATCCGTTAGGAATTTGCTTTTGTTAATGTAAAATTTTTTATTAGTAGGTCATAAACTTGTCGGTGCCGACAAAGCTGTTTATCCCAATTTTTTGATAGTGAGACATATCTCGAGAGGAAATTTGTTTATTTAGGATTTCCTTAGATCGTTCGAAGCGCTTCGTTTATGGCAGCCGTTGTTTTTCTCTTCCCGAAAGAGAGGAATTCGTGAAGTCCCCCGGACGTAACAGTTGAGAACACGGCGTTAAGCGTAGTAAGACCCGTGAGTTTGCAAGACCAGTGAGTTTTTTTATCAAAGCATTTGATTTGTACATCGATACGCTTTCGTTTGGTATGCAATGTTCGACCGAGTGATTCCGATATAAAACTGTAATTAGATTCTTGATTTAACAGCGCTTGAACTATAAAAGATTGATCTTTAGAGGTATGAAGGCTGATTCACGCCGTCGCTAGAAAGACGTTCGGAGTTATAATATTCGGAATTCGAGCTGACCTTACATTTGCAACGATCGCTCCTTTTGAAGCGTTTGCTGGTTTCACGGGAAGAGACTAATTTCTTACTTGTGTCCGCGAACACGAGTATGATAATGTCCGACGTTTCTTCGTCGAATGAATGCAACAGAGAGTGGTGCAACAGCTATCTCCTGGTACCAACAGGAATTCAATCCATAAATCAATAAATCAATATTTTGTCTATCTAAATCTTATAATTTTAAATGAAAGAATGCGTGCTGTATGATAAAAATATTGATTTATTGATTGAATTCCTGTTGGTAACAGATTACGTCTGTTGCCAAGGAAGATTCGGATGACATCTCTGAGAAAGAAATCCATTCGCGAGAGTAAATTGCCGCAATGTCATAAATGCGGAAAAACAGGATACTAAGGCCGAGATTGCCGAACAAATTTACCAGTCGATTCCCCCTATCACAGACAACTGCGTATAAATACAATGAGTAAATACTGCACGCACTGTAAGAAGGCAGGACACAATCGTACAGAATGCTGGGTACTTCACGAAAAACCAAAAAAAGGACCACTCGCCAAGTCAAAAATAATAATGCGAATAAAACACGAATAAATACAATGGTAAAGACGAGGCGAGATAAACCGTGAAAAGAAAGCACTGATTCAGCGTTAAGCAGTAATAGCGGTGATGAAAGTGACAGATCGAAGGCCAGGGCTACGCGCACGGCCGGAAAATATCAAATTACACAAGTAATGCGAGGAGAAGCGCGCAACGGGCTAGAATTAATAACACTACCAATAAAGGAGGCAAAAAAGAGGAAAGCAACTTTTCTCCTAGACACCGGCGCTACCCTCATCCTAATGAAGATCGGAAATTTCAATATTGAAACTCCAGTGCGTGAGAAACGCATTGCGTTAACCGGCATGACGGGATATAAGATTCACACACTAGGAAAGGTGAAATTAACAATAAAATTAGGGAAAGAAGAAATTCACCACTCAGTATACGTGGTCAGAGATAATTTCCCTATGGATTACGAAGGAATACTTGGAATTGATTTCCTAGTCAAACAAAAGGCACGATGTGACTACGGGAAAAAGATATTAAGTATCGGCAACACACACCTGAAACTGCACTCATATCAAAAAGTACTGCTGAAACAAAGTAGCAAAACAATTATCGAAGCAATTACCAATAGCAATCAGGTAGGGATAATAAGACAAGAACAATCGAAGTATTTATCGGATGCTGCCTGGTGGATCCCAGGGAATTTATCTGTCCAATAAGTATAATAAATATGACCGAAGAATCCGTTGAAATAAGTACACCAATGGGAAACTTAGAAGAGATAGAAACACAGAGCGCTAAAACTCAACACGGTGAAAAAAGACCCGAGACTATAAGCGAGAGGAGAAAACGAGTGCGGGAACAATTACGCACCGATCACTTCAACATTGAAGAAAAAGAAACATTGGAACAAATATGTAATGATTACTACGATATATTTCATTTAGGAGATGATTCACTCTCACACACGACCGGGATGCAACATGAGATCACCACGCGCGGATAGCGCACCGGTCATTATCTGACCGTACCGTCTGCCCGAGAAACACAAGGCGGAGGTGAATAAGCAGATAAAGAAAATGCTCAAGGAAAAAATTATCCATCCAAGCACAAGCCAGTGCAACGCGCCAATATTGGTCGTCCTGAAAAAGGCCAATGCGTTCGGAGTATCTAAACTACGCATTGTCGTAGATTTCCGGAAACTAAATAATTTAACCATAGGAAGATCGCTTCCTTTACCGAATATCATGGATATCCTCGACCAGCTCGGGAATGCGAAATACTTTTCGATGCTAGATCTCGCGTCGGGATACCATCAAATAGCAATGCACAACAAAAATAAAAGCAAAACGGCTTTCTCCACGTCGTACATTATGAGTTTAATCGAATGCCCTTCGGTTTAAAAAATGCGCCCGCCACGTTTCAGTGATTAATGAATTCGGTGTTAGCGGGAATACAGGGCATAAGATGCCTTGTATATTTAGACGACATCGTCGTTTACGGACCAAATTTAAAGGAGCATAATAAACGACTAATCGAGATGTTCCAAAAATTAAAGGACTATAACCTGAAACTATCAATCAAACAAATGCAAGTTCCTAAGAAAAGAGGTGACATATTTAGATCACATTATTTCAGAGAACGGTATAATTCCGGATCCATAAAAAATAACGGTCGTTACTAATTTCCCAGTACTCAAAAAAGTAAAAGATGTGCAATCCTTTATAGGATTAGCTGGATATTATAGAAGATTCATTGAGAACTTTTCGAAGATAGCCACTGACAAAATTAACAAGATAAGATGAAAACTTCAATTGAAATGGCAGAACAACAAAATGCATTCGAAACGTTAAAAGAAAGATTAACGACCGTGCCAGTTCTAAATTATCCTGACTTTACAAAACAATTTATATTAACTACAGACGCATCCGGTTTACGCCACCGGAGCGGTATTGTCACAAGGATCAAAACCGACCAATTGGTTACGCGAGTAGAATTTTAAATAAAGCGGAACAAAATTATAATACGACGGAAAAAGAATTACTAGCCATAATATGGGCAGTTAAACATTTTCGACCGTATCTATACGGAACAAAATTTCAAATAGTCACAGATCACAAGCACTGATCTGGCTATTTATATAACAGATCCTGGCTCGATTAATTAGATGGAGACTCAAATTGGAAGAATACGACTATGAAGTAATACATAAGGCCGGCAAAGGCAATACAAATATTGACGCGCTTAGCAGAAATCCGATCGCACACGACATATAGATAAATAGCATCAAGCGCGACAAAGAAGAGCGTGAATACAGCAAAGAGGAAAAAGAGCAAATAATGTATGAATATCATAATTATTCCCCTCTCCCTCGGAGGACATCAAGATGTTATACGCATGATAACCGAATAAAATTAACACACAACTGGCACGGATTAACGAAAGACGTGGAGGATTACATCGCCAGATGCGAGTATTGTTAGAAGAATAAGTTAAGCAAAAAAATTAAGATGCCTCTAGTACTAACAGACACGGCAGAGAAACCGTTTGAAAAATGCGCCCTAGATATCGTGGGACCACTCACGATCACCACGCAAAGAAATAAATACCTGCTGACATTTTAGGATGACCTAACGAAATTCAGTAAAGCAATACCAATACCAGATCAAGAAGCAAATACAATTGCCAAAGAATTTATCACAAAGATAATATGCAAATTCGGAAACCGGAAAAAATACTAACAGACCAAGGAACAAATTTCGTCAGCGAGATGTTGAAGGATGTATGCACTCTTTTAAAAATAACAAAGATTCAAACTACCACATACCATCCAAAAAGTGACGGGGCCCTAGAGAGATAGGACTCTAGCCGAATATTTGAGACATTATATAGATGAGGACCAATTGGGATAAATGAATCCCATACGCGATGTTTACATACAACACGATACCGCATACCGCAACTGATTATACGCCGTTCGAACTAATGTACGGACACCGAGCAAGCCTATCTACGGCACTGACAGTGCCGCCGAAACCGTATTACATGCATACGATAACTATGCACAAGAACTAAAGGAACGACTCCGAGCCACAGAAACTGACGAAGGACATCCGCGAGGCGAAACAAAAGGCAAAAAACTATGCCGACAAAAATATAAATAGTAAAACTTTTAAAATAGAAGATAAAGTCCTCCTGCACGATGAAGCAGTGCGTCGAGGACGATTGAAGAAATTAGAAGCACCATGGATAAGTCCGTACCAAGTAATCGAAAAAATTTCAGACGTAAATTATGGAATCAAGCAGAAACGAAAGATGTAACTGTATACGCGAACCGACTCAAACTATTTATAGAAAACTAGGATACGGACGCGCACGACAGAACACTCGCGAGGAAAATTAGAAGAAGCGTTAGTAGAAGCAAAGATATAATAAGATTAGTAAATAAAATTAAAAACATACCAGCTGCGACGACGCATCACACGCACAATTCGCCGCTCAGTAGCGGCGTAGACCCGAATCTACAAGGGGTCGCGGGAGTACCTCGTCTCGACCCACCCCGTGGATCCCATTTCGGCCGCCACTTGCTGGGCCGTCAACAACTAAGAGGCACGCACGCACTCATAACATACTACGGGAGTGTACTCCCGTTTGCACATAGCACAACTCATCTCGATAAAACAGAGGACGACTATAAACGAAATTAATAGATGCAACTTTGCGCAACTACGGACGACAGACTAAATCAACAACAATTTATTACATGCATTCCGCAAAGAAAAATGCACGGATAGAATTCACCAAAAAGCAATCCGAATTCCGATGCTTCTCGCAGGACATTCCTCGCGCGGAAGAATACCGATAACATGATTCCCGGCGAACGGATGACGAAGAACCGTTTCGTTTCGAGAAACGCATGTATATTATTTTAGTCATACCGAGATTATAATAAACCATGCTGTACTACATGCATATGCAAAAGAAAAGGGAAGAGAGAGAAAAGAAAGAAAAAATGTATAAGCGACACACGAGAAATAAAAAATACGCTTATCTTACGGTGGCAACACCTCCAAATGTCCCCGGTAGTGTCACAAACGATGACCAAAATCCGATCCAGCGGGAATCGCCGACTAGCCCATGGCTTCCGTCGAGAGGTGCACCTTGCCCCGTAGAATACACATTTCGTCGCACTACATCATTCATGTCGCACGCGTGGAGCCGCAACGCGACACGAAGCCAATAGGCGCGATCATACAGACGCACACAGGGTAGGCGTATAGAAACAGGTACAACTGTTACAGCGCGTACGAAACATATTGATAATAAACTGAATAACTGTCCGGCGTGAAAACTACTGGTGAACTGGCGTGCACCAAGCAGCATAAGAAAAAATTAAATAGAATAAGGAAGTGTAATATGAAGCCCGATCTTTCAGGATACTGGCCATTCAATTACTCATGCAGCGCCGCAACACTGTACGTGCTGAAAAAATTTCACAACATTTATTTCGAAAAAATGGGGTTAATGAACAAACGACCTGGAAATTAGTAATCAAATTGGACAATGCGCTAAAAAAACAGAGCGCGACAGATGGAAAATTACCTAGATCAAACCAGCGAGCGATGCAACAGCATCATTGGGCTCGTCCAGTTTACGTGTAAAGACATAATGCAAATAATGCAAAAGGACAATGCAAAATTAACACAGCTGCTAACGCGACTGAGAACTATCTACTACACTAGAGACAGCAAACGAGGACTACAATACGGATGGAAAACTGGCGTACGATCCAAAAATATATAACAATAAACGCGATTGGCGCGATAAGCAAAACATTATTCGGCACCATGAATGCCGAAAATGAAGAGCATCTCAATGCAAATACAAATACAAATACAACAAATACAAATGCTGCAAGAAAATCAACAGATCTTACAACACGCAACGAAAACTCAGATCAAAATGATCAACGCTACAATAGGGCACATGGATGCAGTGGAAAAAACGGTTAGTTACATCGAAAATATATTGCGGAATGTCACGGCGCGAATGGAGTTGCAGCTTGCGAAGTGTGTGCAACGCGAGGACATGGACGAAACTTATTAATATTGCGGACAATAATGACGGACCTTACGAAAGACATAGAAAACACAATCGATTATTTGTCACTGTCCAAAGACGGGATAGTACACGCGCGACTATTACCATTGGAAAAGATTGTAACAGAGCTACGAGAGTGTCGATCCACAATAGGTGATTTAAGCTTTAAGAAGTAAGAAATTGACCAATTATAATCGAATATGAAAAGAATAATCGACTATGATTGGTCAATTTCTTACGACTTAAAGATTAAATACTTATTGTGGACCGACACAGAAGCAGCGACCCAATTGACCGAGGGCTTACATTTTCCGTTTACAATACGGATGGAAAACTGGCGTACGATCCAAAAATATATAACAATAAGCACATATTATAATAATAATAAACCGGACACGATCATTCGTTTCCCGATAATTGTGTTTCCAACATTCAATAATAGAAATCATATTCATTACCGGTACGCAATCATGGTATCTTTACATTTATAAAAATCCACCCGCTAGTAGCAATAGATAAGGAAAACCATCATTACATACTATCAGATGAAAACGAACTACAAACATGTATACATGACGAACAACTGTACTTATGCGAACGAGATTTTCCTATCTACCACATCAACACGAACGCACCATGCGAGGTGCAAGTCTATGTAAACGCGCCGGGCCAACTCAAAAACTACGAACAGCAAAGCATCTAATACATCCTTATGGATAACATTAACAGAACAAGTATATATTCAATGATAACAAATCAAAAAGTAAATAGCCAGTGCAATAAGTCGCCGGAACAACAATTAAAGTTAAGCGGCACGGGAAAAATAAAAATTAATGGAAAATTAATGGAAAATGAAACTAACAATGCCCGAGGTAACGCTAGTAACACAGCTGCCGATGAAATATATATACAAGCACAATTACCAGATTTCAATTTAACACTACCGCCGCGCGATAGCGAAAATAACCAATAAAAAGTATCAAGTTGCAATTCATAATAAAGAATCCACTTGAACTCGCTAGACTAAGCATACTAGAAGACGAAATAAACAAAGGTAGACAACAGGTAGACGAAGATATGTATTTATTCAGAAATAGCCATTTTATATATCCGATTAGCTTTAGCGGATTAATAGTGATTGTAATTACTATTGTTACAATGATTGTAATTGTGAGGAAAAAGAAAAACCGCAATAAAAAACCCCCCGTCGTAACATCAAAGGTTTGCGATGAAGCAATGATGTACTAAGAGCAAATGTAAAAATAAATATAAAAATAGATGTAAAAAATGTAAAAATAAAATAATAACCTATATAAAACCTAACTATAAGATCAGCGTAAGCATTGTGTACTGCGATTCGAAATACTAGTATCATTGTATTGCTAGTATAAGCGCCAAGCTAAAAGAAAATTCCCCTCGTTTTCTTTTTTCAAGGGGGGGGAGGGATGTTGCGAGGCAACTTAAATAATGCAACCCGATTTCTAACATCGCTGATTAGTTAGAATCCCAAAGATTCTGACTAACTAGACCCAAGAACATTAAATAAGAAATTAAAATAAATAATTAAAATAAAATAATGCGCGTCCTTGCCGATTGCAACGAACTGATGTGCAATTCAGCAAGGACGCTGACTCCAATAACATCGTGTCGAAATGCTGACATACCAAACAACGTTTTGACACGAGGACGCGCCGAGGCTGCGTAGCAGCGGACTGATAAATAGTGACGAGAGTAATCAAACGGCGCTCAGAGGCTCAGAATCAGAGGCATGGACGTACGAGTATCGACGCGTAGGAATACTAAGAAAGTGTGATAGGTCGCGGATGATTCTGAAATAACGAACACCCAAATCAGATTAATAAAGTTTTATTCAAACTCGCAGTGAATTTATGGCGCCCCTTCCCCCTCTTCCATCATTCTCCCCTTGGTTGCGCTCGGAGCGGCACAACACATTTCAAATACAAAACATTTTAAGAATTTCAAATAGCGCGAACAAACCTAATGATGTCTATCTTACAATAGATTTGTTTATGTAGCTAAAATTTCCAAAAATTTTTGTACTTAAAAGGAGATAAATATATGTTCAGACATTGAAGAGAGAGAAAGCGAAAATACTAAGTATAAGAAGTGCAAATAATGCGAAAAGGCCCAATAACAATTAAGAGATAGCAAGTTTTATATAGTTTATATAGTTTTATATAGTTTTATATAGTTTATGAATTTCTTCCGTGTCAACTTTTGTTGGTAACAATCAGAAATAAAAACGCGCGTTATTCACATGTTCTCGAGCCGTTTTTCTGATACTATTGCAGAATATATTTAGTATACTATAATTTTATACTTTATAGTATTTAATAGTATATAATATTTATAGTTGATAGACTAGTGTCAGTGATTGTCCAGTAATATAAATAAATCTTTTGATAATTAAAATGTATTCATTAAGAAAACATAATGCCCAAAAAGAGAAAGAAAAACAAGATATATGACAAGATATATTGACATCAACCAGTAAGTATATATTTCGAATATTACATCATGTTGTATTTTGCATATACATTTTTATTTAAAGTATTTTCTTTGTAAAATACGTAATAAGATTTTGTATATTACATAAAAATGTAGAAAACTGTTTTTGTGTTTTTATTATTTCAAGATATGATCCCACGAGTTATATTAAGGCGTTACAAAGTTTACAATAAGAAGAAAAATATTAAAACAACGCAACAAATAGATACAACATATAGATACAGATAATAGTAAGCATCTCCAAAGATAATTGTGTGAATAACATCATTATTCAGTTATATATGGAAAATATAAATATTAACACATGCTTTTGAGACAGTTATTTTCTTCAAAAAAATAATACATTATCCGTGATTATCATGATACATTATTAAATGTCAACATTTTATGAGCGAATTCATGAACGTATGCTTTCGAAAGATTGCTCCTCGACCTGATGAAATAAATTGCAATGTTTACGAAACATTGGCATTTAACATATGTACCATGACAAGAATAACACTGGAAAATGTAATTTTTTTTTAATATTAACACATTTCTATTTTCAGAATTTTTATTGATACATTTCCTTTTCGCAGGAAATCCAAATGATACATTCTTAATCTTTTATGTAATTTTTTTTTAATAGTATCTTATACAAAGTGTACATAATTTAATTTACAATGATACTGATAATTTAATTTATATAACGAAATGTGTCATTTATTATAAATAATAAAAAAAAGGAACTAGATTCAGTAACTGCAATTGCAACAAATAAATAGATATTTTTTAAATAATAATTTTTGTATTATTGTATGAAAACATGGAACATTTTTACTTTCAGTTGTAAGATTACTAATATCAAGACAGTAAAAACTAAATTTATTATACAAATTATTATACAAAGACAATCATCCATTGATGAAATTAAAGGTTTGTTACATACAATTAATATATTACTAATGTATATATTACTAATGTTTAGATAAATGTATTTATCTAAAGCATTTCATTTAAATTTAAAGTCTTAACCCATTAACGCCCAAAAGACACGATTTCGACATCTAAGTTTAAATTGTCGACATGTAATGAATTCAAATAGCAAAAATTCGGGGACTGTCTCCTATGTTTTGAAGGGTGCTCTTTCCAATGGTGATAGTTAAAAATCTCCCAAAAAAAGTTTTATCATGGAAAAATCAAAAATAAAAAAAAATCGTGATTTTTCAATCAAATTTTTTGTTTAAAATTATTTTTCGTTCCTTTTATTTATTTTTCTATATGCTTAAAACCTATCTAGATCGTGGCCTCGATGTCTAAACTTAAAATAAATGGAGCTATTTTATTGTCTAAAGTTTTTGGTGAAACAAAATGGCGGCCGAAATGAAATATTTTTCTTTTAAACTTTACAAATTTTTTTTTCAAAAACTATAGACTTTGGTAAAAATTTTCTCAGGACAAAAATGTCTTAGAATTAGTTAGAGTATACTCTCAATTTTTTTCAGAATTTTTCGAGATAATTTTTGATTTTTCGAAAAATCACGAAATCGAAATTTCCAAAAACGTCATAAAAAATTCTGAAAAAATTCAAGAGTATTTTCTGACTAATTCTAAGACATTTTTGTTCCTAGGAAATTTTTATTTAAGTTTATAGTTTTCGAGAAAAAAAATTCTTAAACTTTACTAAGATAAACTTTCATCACATTTTTCTACGAAATAAAAAAATCAAGAATTATTCAAAGAGTGTCTGCAAACTTGTTTTCAAAATTTCTCACGATTTTTCTAATTTTTACTATATTAATTTTTTTGAAAATTGAAAGTCTATGCCTTATCCAATTTTTGGACAGAAACGTCTTCAGCCATTTATATTATATAAATGTTGCCCGATTCTCATCGCGAGGAGGTAGATGTTACCGAGAATCTCGTTTTTTTTTTGTTTTTTTCATTTCTTTTTTTGTTTTTTTTCATTAAAAAAAATTTTTTTATCATTTTTTTTCTATTTTTTTTTTAAATTATTTTTTTATTATATATTTACTCTGATATTTTCAATAATTTGATAAAATTTTTATTTGTTATACACAAAAGGCAAATGAGTTTTATTAATAATTATTAATAGAAAAATCGTAAGAAATTTTGAAAACATTTACGGACACTCTTTGAATAATTCTTGATTTTTTTATTTCGTAGAAAAATGTGATGAAAGTTTATCTTAGTAAAATTTAAGAATTTTTTTCTCGAAAACTATAAACTTAAATAAAAATTTCCTAGGAACAAAAATGTCTTAGAATTAGTCAAAAAATACTCTTGAATTTTTTCAGAATTTTTTATGAACATACATTTACATTTTTGAAAATTTCGGTTTGTGATTTTTCGAAAAATCAAAAATTATCTCGAAAAATTCTGAAACCAAAAACTTTAGACAATAAAATAGCTCCATTTTAAGTTTAGACATTGAGGCCACGATCTAGATAGGTTTTAAGCATATAGAAAAATGTAAAAGGAACGAAAAATAATTTTAAACAAAAAATTTGATTGAAAAATCACAATTTTTTTTTTATTTTTGATTTTTCCATGATAAAACTTTTTTGGGGAGATTTTTAACTATCACCATTGGAAAGAGCACCCTTCAAAACATAGGAGACAGTGGTTCCCGAATTTTTGCTATTTGAATTCATTACATGTCGACAATTTAAACTTAGATGTCGAAATCGTGTCTTTTGAGCGTTAATGGGTTAATAAATGCGGATAAATTTGTTGACTAACTTAGCCGATATTATAAATTTGGTTTTATTAATGTATAAAAACACTAATCTACATTGTTATTATTGTTTACAATATTGTCTACAATATTTAATTACAATACTAATATATTAAATAAACTTTGTTTATAATAATAAAGTTTATAATAATAAAAAATATGTATAATATTTTTTTCCATGTTTCAGACAATGATTGCTATTTATATGCAAATACTAACATCATGTCTAATAATAATGATTTTGATAAAAATGATATAAAAAATGCAAATAATATCACTGATATAAGTATTTCGCCAACAGTAAACGACATTCTTGATAAGGAAATAATTGATAGTAATTTCATGAATACTAGCGCATTTTCTGACTTATTAAATGCAGGTAATAGTCGTTTTATTTTGTACAAATTGTAATTATAAATGTAATTAAAAATATTTTTGTCTCTGTTGTTACTTTCTTATACGTTACCTTTTTATTATTTATTTATCGTTATTATTTAGTAATTTTATAATTATAAGTTATTTGATTATTCATATTACAGATGTATCTTTTAATTCAATGTTGAATAATAATGCTGAAAAACAATTTTCTTCAACTTCCTGTAAATTAGAAGAAATTCAAACAAACGATATAAATAATTTGTGCTTTACACCAAAGAATGATGACTGAAGTACAAAGTATTAGAGCCATATTATATGTTATTTTTTTAATTTTCATAATTATTTTCTGGTGTACTTATACTTATATATTATTATATTTTGATATTTTTAATTAATGATATTTTTCTTTGTTTTTATAAATAGAGAAAGATAATGAAAGTGATTCTGATTATGTACAAAGTGAATATTCATCAGTTGTCAGTGATTGTGAAGAAATAGAGACATCAGAACAGAAGATGACAAATGTAATAAGCATTCTTCTAATACACAAAATAATGATTCGACTATATCTACAGACATGGATGTCAGTAATATTAAGGAATGCGAAACTCGGTAAGATGAGCAAACAGTAATATCTACAAAACTTGCTGGCACAAAAAAATATATGTGTGTCTTCTGTTACAAAATGCAAGCAAAGATTGTTCGACATTTGGAATCAGTTCATTTTAAAGAACCTGTTCAAAAGTTCAAATATTTACCTAAAGGTTGTAGTGAAAGAAGAAACATCATCGATACATTAAGAAAAAAAGAAAATTTCAAATTTAACATTGAAAAATAATACAAAGAGCAAGATTTTATTCCATGTAGGCGGACAAGAGTAAATCATCCTAAGATTCTTACAAATTATTTGGCGTGTGGGAATTGCAAGGAATTGTCATTATTTAAAATCATCAATAAGACATTATTTTAAAAAATGTACTGGTCGAACAGGCGAGAAAAGTTGCATTGTTAAAGTAATGAGTCGAAGGATATAGGGCAAATATCTCAAAAAAGCTGATGAGAGAGTATGGCGATTAGTATTACCAGCAATGAGAAATGATAAAGTAACGCGTAATATTCGTTATGACAGCTTATTGATATTATATGCAAATTCTCAATGCAAAAATATAAGCATTCAACACATCATTTATAAATGATTCGGGCTCGATTGCGACTTATGAGTCGGCTATTGATAGTGATGAGAAATATTAATAATGGTATAATGTCTTTTATTTCTACTTATGATCCAAAACATTACGATATTTTTTTAAATGCCGTAAATATTATTGTACAATATAATGAAGAAAACGATATTTATGAAAAACCCGCTGTTGCATCTAACCTTGGTACTTACGTGAAGTATATTGACGCACTCTTAATAATAAAATGTATAAAAGAACATAATGACAACATAAAAATAAATTCGAAAAATTTTTTAAAACTCTTACCCGTTGATTACGGATCAAGTGTTAACAAAACTGTAGTTAAATCTCAAAGTCAATTTAGAAGACGAAAAGTTACAAAACTTCCTACAATGGATGATATTAAAAAATTGCGTAATCATCTATTAAAAATACAAAAAATATCGTACAATAGTTTGCAAAATAAATTTTCATTATCTGCATGGATTTCTTTTGGAGAAGCTTTGTCATCAATTATTTAACCGCCGCCAGCCAGGAGAAACTGAACGAATATTAATTTCTAATTTTGAAAATTACGAAAAAATCAGTAAAAATATCGAAACGTGGATTATCTAAAGATAAAAAAGAACAGGCTCAAAAACATGTACGATTTCGTATTCGCGGAAAGTTAGGAAGAACTGTTCCTATAATATTAGATGAAATAAATTTGAAATGTTTGCACAAATGTTTTTACAGTTAAGAACTGAAGCTAAAGTACATTCGACAAATCCTTATTTATTTGGTATTCTAGGACATGACGTTATTGAGAAGTTAGATTTGGTTAATTTTATGGGCCATCATGAAAAGATACACAAAGAAATGTACAGAAATCCGTTAATAATTAAAGATATCATAGAAGTCTCACAACTTTTAGAAGCTACACAAGGCGTAAGAGATGCAACGAATAATATAATTGAGGAAACCGACAGTGAGGCTGAGCATGATAGCTCAGAAATAACAGAAAATAATGAAACGTTTCAAGAAATTAGTTATTCGCAGCAATCGAATGATAGTGAGTAGAAATTTTTTTTGTTTCCAAAATATAGATTGCTTTTTTTCTAACTTTAACATATTTTTAATGTAGGCTCGTTATTTTTCCCAGCATATAAAAAACGTACAACTGAAATGAAAGCAGTACGAAAAAAACGCAGATCATGGGATAAGGATTTGATTAGTGTATATTCAGTTAATGCTTTTAAACAAAATTTAAGCAAATGCTTTTAAGCAAAATTTATCAATTACTTTACAAATTTTTAGTTGTAATAATTAAGTTATTTAATAAGTATGTAAGTTGGAAATAATTAACTAAAAATTTCTTAATTATAATAAACAATTAAAACTTTTTAGTTATCTTGAAATAAATCTTAGACATTAATCAATTAAATTTATAATTAGTAAAATAAAATCAATTAAAATAAATAGTTGCATGTAATTCTGATTAATTCAGTTAATTGATTGAAATTAATTAACAACGTCTGATTAAAAAATTAATAATAATAATAATAATAATTTAATAATAATTGTTAATTAATAATCATTAGTTTTAGTCACTGTACTTTATAGTATTGATTAGTAACATTAATTATAATAAAAAAAATAATTTATCGAGTATATCGATTTGTATATCTTTTCGATATGAACAAACATATTCTTTAAATTCATAATTGTTTGTAAAAATTATAAATATAATTTTTGAAATATGATTGAAAATTAATATTTAACGATTAATTATTATATTAATTATTATATTATTATATTTAAGAATGTATATGTCACATCTCAAAACATTATTAAAAATATAAAAATTTCATAGATTGCTATTATTACGTTTTTGTATCTGTGTAAGATTGAGTATTACTTTTTTTATTGGTTTAAAAGTTATTTAATTTTTTATTTGTTCTTGATATTTATATAAAAATTGCGTTTTGTAGTACTTATTTGCAAATTTGATGAAGAGTATTACAAATTGAAGTAGCATTACAAATTGAATCAAATTTTTTACATATTGTTGTAGCCAGATCTACAACTAATAATAAAAGTAGTCCGCATGGCAACAAAATTAATCCGCATGAAATTGGAAAAAGTTTTTCGAAAGATGACATAAATGCGTGATCGCCAAAATTGCGAGGAGTCTTTCGAAAAACCGCAGAAATGCATCGCGCGAGAACATTGCGAACAATTGCGAAAAGTCTATCAGCAAATTCCTCAATTTGCTGATCGAACCAGGCGTGATATTGATCAATCAATATCACGCGATCAATCGACGCAACCGATCGGAATGCTGATCGGGCATCGATCAGACTATATAACCGGGTACACAAGGCGGAGTCGCCAGAGTCAAGAATAACGTGTCGTTCGGAATCATTATTATAATTATCGCGCAAGATATTACAAAAGCGCGGCGAAGTTCACGCGAGCCGTACTATCAGCGTCTCAAGTGACATACTCGGTCGTCGGCCGCCAGAGTAACGCGATACGCGCCGAGCCGCCCGCTGACGTTTAACCGTGTGTAAAGTAATAAAATAAGAAATACTAAACTCAAGAATTTGTGCATTTATTAAATAAACCAATTAAAATAAAGAAAGTGTGTTAGTGAATTCAAGAAGATTTCCTTACATTCTTTTGATCCTGCTCGGAGTCCCAACTCCTTAGGCTTAACGAACCCGACTATCCCTAATATTATCGTTGTAGCCGGAGTACAACATTTTGGTGGCAGCGGTGGGATTGTCAAAACCATCCCTAAGAACAACAACTTGAGAGGATCATCGTTAATTAAGCCAGCAGAATCAATCAAGTAAGTCCCGACGCACTGCATTACGGGCAGAAGGAAAAAAAAATTTTCTTGAAGAAACAAGATAAGACCTGCAGTAATAAATTACAAACAGGTAGAAGAATCAAATTCCCGATAAGCAGAAAAATACAAGACCTGTAGAAAACAGGCGGATAGAAAAGGCCCCGTCAAAAAATAAGCCGCCCACGAAATTGTGTCAAGTGAATAGTACAACATTAGTAGAGTGCCGACCTACGACAATGAGTGTCCAGTGGGAGCGGAGCAACGACCAGAGAGTCCACGAGCACCGAGAGCCAGCCAGCGCTGACCGTGTACAACGATACCAGGCAGCAAGGACGCTTCACCGACACGCACTACTACACGCAACCAACTGACACGCCAGCACAAGCAGCGACCATGCGAGCGTATACGATTTATCTTCTATTGTAAGTCCGAAAAATTATATTTTGTAAAGACGAATGTCCGCAGCGAAGGACAGCTTAGCGAATGCGACTTGGCCAAAATCGCGGTCAATAAATAACCCCGTAAAACTTCCGCATACTATCTCCGCGAGAAACGCGTTAAAAGAAATACGCGATAATGTGCGCCGTATACTACGATACGATAGTGACGAAGACGTCCACGTAATAATCGAACGCGAATTTCCGTACGACGAAAAAGATTACAGCTTGCTCGAACCGAACGACACCGACTCTCACATTAACACACACGTACAAGCGCGCAAACACATACATACGAACTTACGAGACGGAAGCATATTTAATTCTTTCAACATATACCAATCGCTAATAAACGAAATGGCTCACTCACCTGTCGAACAACAGAACGATGTCGACAACGAAATTTTGCAACTACGACATTCGGTCGAGAGACATGGACCGCAAGAAAGTCGAACGAACCGCCGCGTCACAATCGACGCACCGCCCGATAACATCTTCCTTCGAGAATTAATGAATGAGATACGTGATCTCCGTGTGCAAGTCAACGGATTGAGCCGGCAAACACAATTGCCTATGGGCGAACGAACGAGAATATCTCAGGATTTTCTGCCGCACCCGCTAGATCTAACTTACGGACGTTCGTATCAAGATATACGAAACCAGCCGGAAAATGCACGGACATTCCTCACATTGAAAGACGCGCGTAACATGATCCCAGAGATCGACGGCACGTCACGAGGACGCGTGTACGAATTTCTAAATGCAAGTACGTACGCGATAAAAAATCCCGCGGATGAACATTCTCTATTAGAAGCTATTCTTTGCACTAAATTCAAAGGCAAGGCCATGATGGATTTCCGTGCGCGAGATATAATAAACTTCGAACAATTAAAACGAGAATTAGTAAAAGAATATTTGAGCAAACGAAGCACCGCACATTTGCAACTCGAATTTAACTCGCTCAAATAAAAACCAAACGAGAATGCACAAGAATTCGGCAGACGAACAGACAATATAGCCATGGAATTATACGAATCCATGGAAGAAGAAAAAAATCATACGGTCGAACAGCAACGCGCGATTTTAGAAAATATAAAAGAGCAGGCGCTCTACAATTACCAGAACGGTTTACATGACGAAATTAAATTGATTGTACGATCGCAGCGATATCAAACGATACAGGAAGCGATCGCAGGAGCAACCGCGGAAGAAAAAACGCGAGGACCTAGCACGCGAATGCTAACCTATCGAAACCGGTATTTAAAGCGCATACACCCAGTCCGCGTTGTGAAAAATGCGGAAAAATCGGTCATTACGGGCGCGATTGTAGAACTAGCCGTTTCTCAAATAGATATACACTGCCTAAGCCAGAAGGACAACCACGAATAAATACAATTGAAAAACAGTGTAGCTATTGCAAAAAGATTGGACATTTACGACACGAATGTTGGACACTGAACCGAAAATCGGAAAACAGCAAAAATTCCGGAAAAATTTTTTCGAATTCGCGAAGAGAAAATCCCGCGAAGAACTTTAAAAATAAAAAGAGCGAAACCAGCGAAGATAAACCGACCGTCCCGCGCCCCGCGTCAGAGTATCGCGTGGCACACGTCAAGGGGACATCGCTCATCAACACTGGATTAAATGTGATTACATTACCGATTGCAGAAGCCAAAGATAGAAAAATATAAATTTCTTGTTTGATACGGGCGCATCAGCAACAATAATAAAACTAAAACATGTTCTAGACCACGTCCTAATCTATGAAGAGAAAACTAAGCTAACAGGCATAACAGGACATGATATAATAACATTGGGCAAAACATATGTTACGGTTCAACTGTCGCGAAAAAAAATACGACACCCAGTATACATAGTGCGAGATAACGCGCCAATGGAATATCCTAGGAGCAGATTTCATTTGGAAATACATAACTGCGTTCAATCCAAAAACAAATTCAGTACAATTTCAAAATACGAAATTCAGACTGTATCCATACAGGCACGTAACTTTAGGGCCGCGCAGCGAAACAATCGTGCAAGTCACAACTAACCAAAACATAATTGGATTGACGAAACCAGAGGAAATGATACCTGGAATTTTTATTGGATGTTGCCTAGTCGAACCACGAAATTATACCTGTCCAATCAGTATAATAAATATTACGGAAGAAGAAAAAACCGTCCAGGTACCGCAAGTAACATTAGAAGAAATAAATATACAAGAAAAAATAACACAGGAATCTGTGAACGCAATGCAGACAAAAAATAAAGAGACAAAATTAATATCTCTAGGTGTAAGGAATACTCCCTAGAATCTCCCCGTTCCTCCAAAAATCCTATAGAAATGATAACTCCGACCGGAGCTCTCTCTCTCTCTCTCTCTCTCTGCTATTCCGAACTGTCACAGTGCTCCCTGGAACCTCGCCAGTGTTCTAGAACATCTTTTTTTCATTTCACAATTTTAATCCGAGTGAGTATGTTCCGACGGATGAGTGCGGACCACAGCACATCCAAAAGTAAGTCAAATTATTCATTCTCTTTTTCGGTTTCCTTCCGCGGTATCTTCGTAACCCAGACTTAACATTCCCTAAAAATTTGATAGTGAACAACCTAAGAGTTAATCGCAAAACCGTGAGGCATGTAAGGAGAAAACTAGACAGCGGGCGCGAACCCTATTAGATCAGGTTTT
This sequence comes from Pogonomyrmex californicus, assembly GCA_024349325.1. Lineage (NCBI taxonomy): Eukaryota > Metazoa > Arthropoda > Insecta > Hymenoptera > Formicidae > Pogonomyrmex > Pogonomyrmex californicus. The sequence goes on along the minus strand of JAECZD010000013.1, from coordinate 9,022,579 downwards.
CCAAGAAGTCCATCAAACAGAGCGTCCCTCGGAATCTTACCGTCGTCCGAGGACAGATCTCGCGCTTCTCCATCAGAAGAACTTATGACGCGCGTCTCTTCCCCGTCACCATCGCAAGTCTCAACACCTCACACTCCCCTGTTCCCCGAAGAACCTCTCCTTCACCCTCGCGAGTCAACGCCTCGCACTCCGTCCCCTATCCATCTGGAAACCTCTCCCTCACTTTCGCGTTCCATCGCCACCTCATCTTTACCAGCGAGTTTCACGTCGAGCGTGGAATTCATTGGTTCCACCGGTACCATCGGTATTCTTCGGGGAAGAACTCACGTTCCAAGACATCTTATCCGAGTTCCCCGATAATCACCGAGACTCTCCCTCCGGAAACTGTTACCATAGGCTCCGAATCCGTTAACCTAATTGAATCCCGAAATTTTGTGACAATAAACCGCTCCGATGACATCATCCCTATATACATTCCTAGAGGTCCTTTTCTAGTCCCTATCCGATTCTTTTATAAAATGTTCTCTCCTACGACTATTAAAATCCAAGAGCTCAGCTAAAGCCACACATACCTTCCTTCTTTCCCTCTATCCCCAACCACACCCACACCCACACACACACACACGCACGCACGCACGCACGCACGCACGCACGCACGCACGCACGCACGCACGCACGCACGCACGCACGCACGCACGCACGCACGCACACACAATGTTAAGAAACTACATTCGTTCTTAAAACATTAATCATAAGTTATTATTATTATTTATTTTTTTTTCATTTTTTTGAATGTAACTTCCAATAAACTTTTATTCTGATTTGTTTGTAAAATTACATAATGTTGTATTTGTTTTATTTGTTTAATTAAAATTTGATGTTAAGAATAAAATTTGTGTTTTTTATTTAAATTAAGACCTCGACCATTCTAGCCACCGAAGATCGCACAAGGTCCGATCCCGAATTAGAAGGATTGAATTCCTTGACTCGAATTAACGGATTAACGTTCTCGAGGGAGCGTCGCAACGTGACGTTGACCTCATTTCGGGAACTTTAACGCGTGAGCGACTCGTTCTGATCGCCTACCGCGTGAGGAGCGAGAGATTGCTTGTTCGTCCTTCCGTTAATCTCTCTCTATTCCTTCCTAAATTCCAATTTTTTAAATAATAAACTTTTTTTGAGTAAGGAAATCCTGGGATTTGGACATAACATTACATTATTCACATTTTTATAATATTTTATCTGTTTGCGCTTGAATCTAAATGGCGCGTTCTATTATTTCACCGAACCAGTTTTTATACATTTACAATTTCCCTTCGTTTTTTATCGCTTTTGTTAAAAAAAATTGCTGAAGAAGGCTCCGCCAAGCCGAAATGAATAATATCAAATTTATATTGAAAGTAACTCTGCTAATTGTTATTTTTACAATAAATATTGTTTACTCGAATTTGTTTTTATCACGTCACTTCGTTTTCGCTTGTTGCACTGGCCTCTCTTTCCTCTTGTTAATTTATACGAGCTATCTGATATAATTTTGCTCTGATGATTATTATTATAACAAAAAGTATTTGAAAAGTATAAAACAAGTATTAAAAAAGCACTAAAAAGCTCATATTTTAATAATTATTGTTGTACTGACGAACTGCGTCATATTCACTTTTAACGTTGTCCCGCGCCGCCAATGCTGTATGAGACGAATACGGATGGAGCGGGTGTATAGAATTATTTTTCACTCATTTCCCAGAAATGCGATTTCGGAAAATGATTTTATTATATACCATTGTATTCAGCATAAAATGCTCTTGAATTCATTCCTTATAAAAATTTAAAAATTTTTGAAAATTAGGGGGAGAAGGTGGGAAGGCTCAAAAATATAACATTTGTAAAAAATTCAAATACGTTGTTGTAAGGTACACTTGCAGCCGTAAAACATTTGTTTAAAACTTTTTTTGATATCTTTAACGGTTTGGACAATATTTACTCAGAAAAAAACCAATTTTTTTCAAGTGGTGGTTTCACCTTCTTAATGTTTGAGAATGCAGATAAAAGAAATATGTGTCTCTTATTTTTGTCCATATTTTAACATACTCGAAGTTTATTAAAATCGGGGGAGGGGGGAACACTTCTGATACTTCTCTTGTTAGGAACTTTGATAATGAATACGATGACGAATCCGATGTCAAAATTGCAACATTCAAAATAACGACCACAAAGCTAATTATTCAAATATGAATCGATTTATATAAAATTGTGTACTTAGAAATTTTGAAAGTCGCTATAATTATAAATATCAAAATTGCAAAATTTTAAATAATGGATCCAATACGTTAGGCAAAATAAGAAAGTGTATAATATAACAAATTTGAAAATGTGAATAGATATATTTATTTTTTTACAGCTTTTAATGTTGTTCGCAATTGACGACAAAATGTTTGCGATGATTATAAAATTGTACATACATACACAATTGTATAATACATACATTTGCTTTGTCTGACATTGATTTTATATTTTGACGAATTATTGCCTAATTTACACCAATCATTTGATACGCATACTAATTAATAATATTCTATTAAATTATCTTCATATCAATAATGCGTACTAAGCTGGTACATGCACGTTTCTTAAAACTCCTGCAAAAACAAATTTTCAAATTACTTCATTTCTTACCGAATAAAAAAAATATTTTTTTCACAAGTTTGATACATAATGTGATTTAAATTAAGAAATAATAATTAATTTTATTTTTAATACACTTATATAAATTTGACGCACACTTGAGAGGTTAATATTATTATTACAATTCTGTTTTTTTCAAATTTCTTATAAAAATAACAAATTAATGATATTAATATTTACAAACATTCAAATTCGGAAGGAATTTTGACATTTTCTAATATTAATAAAAAAGAAAAAAGTTTTTTAATTCTTCATTTCTTATTACTGTACTTACTTAAAATTACTTGACACAAATGTAGCTTTGAAAAATTTTCTTTTTCTTTGGCACCCTGCCAGCTGAATAGTACCGCAACTTCATTGGAGACTATTTGTCTCATTAAACATAGGCACGAATGTTTAACTTTTTGTGCAGTTAATCGTGCTGTCTAATCTAAAATAATAATATTAAATTAGCATTGGGATAAAAAACGTGTTCGAAGTTTTCCCTTAAAACGCTTTTACGCAGATACGATAATTTTTCTCTATGTTATGTCAATCTGAAGAAAAGTTGTTTGTTATACAATATACGAAATAATGATGAATTATAAATTTATAATATAAATTTATTTTTAATTCCAATCATTGCATTCTGTCAAAGACATATCGTGATGTCTGAAAATATATCCATGTGTGTGTGTGTGTGTGTGTGTGTGTGTGTGTGTGTGTGTGTGTACGCGCGCGCGCGTACGTATGTGTGTGCATGTGTGTATTTGCATTCCAGTGTATTTTCAAGCTTCTTGTTCTTTTTTTTTTTCATTGCTCACAAATATATCTATTCTGCTTTAAATATTGAAAATTCTAAGCAACGCGAACTTAATGTTCTAATGTAATAAAATCTGTTAAAAAAGTGGGTAATAGAATGTGAATAGAATGAAATTTTTTTTTTAATTTCAAATGAAACAATTAAATTTTAAACAATTAATTTTTTTTCTAAGAATTATTATATATTAAGAATATGATAATTGAATTGAATTTATAATTTAAAGCTCTCAAAATTTATAAAATTTATTTATTTATTTGTAAAATAAAAAAATTTCACAAAACTTCTACAATTATTAAAATATATTTAATATATGTTTAATATACTTTATAATAAGTTCTGCTTCATTATTACTTACGAATGAAATAAACAACTATTTTCTGCAGAATAATTTACTCTACAAATAACACACTTTTGAATCATTATTTCTTTTTTAAATATAATGTGATATTCCTATCAATATTTCGCAAATACAATACTCCGCAAATAACATACAAATAACTTCAAACTTTCCTTTAACTTGCATAAGTATACACCAATAAAAATGCATTAATGTATAGTATATGTCAAGCATGCGCAAAACGTATTTCCGAACACTTTTAGAAAAAGAGAGATGTTTCTCTCTCCAACCTCCCACATAATCATATCTGTATTACCAGTTCATATAAGGTCTATGATTGGCACCGAAAGTGTGTCCAAAATATGTGCGAAAGAGAAAGATATACGAGTGATATTAGTCTTTTCTGCACATGCGTCGAAATTGACAGATACTATAGGCAAGCAATATATAGTGTGATGTGAAAAACAATAGGTAATCTGAGGTGACAAAAACTATCATAAATGATATTATATAGGGATGTAATAGTGAAATGTTAAATAAATATTAATGTATACCATTATAACACAAGAAAATAATTTTTATTGATTTTTAAAATAAATCAATGTTGTAAACTTAATATAATCTTTGTGTATTGAATCGGTAGCGCACTTTGTCTCATGGAACAAACGTAAATTAACGTAAATTATAATTATGCTTTTAATAAGTTGCGTTTTATGGATGTTAAACACATCTTGCTGCAAAATGTGTTCTGTCATTGCGCTGTCATTAAACACTGAATGACAAACATCATTAAACACTTTCATAGTCACAATTGTCTTGTAACGCGGTCACCTCGCTCGACGCTCGGATCGGCTCGTCCGGGTTCGAGAGGAGGGGAGACTCGAGCGTACGCGAACACAGGTTGCAGCGAAAAGATCGTTTATTGATAGAAAGATAGATACAGAGTAGTACAGGGTCGGGTGTTGTCGCAGTGTCGCTGGTAGCAAAGCGGAGACGCAAAGCGGAGACGCAAACGGTTAGCGTAAGGCGGCGAGAAGCGCAAGACAGGTGCGGCGTGCGGTCGACAACGGTTTATTTACACGTGACTATGGCGCAGTTACAACTAAAGAACTTAGAGCTACCGGCTTATAACTAACGAACTTAATCTGTATCGCATGCACTTATAAGCTAATATCAGGTTGGACGGCAAGGTATTGCGGGCAGGGCCGAGTGTCACGTCGAGCCCTGCCTTCGCAACGGAAATCGGCGAAATCCGGTGGAGCTGAGCGAAACCTCAGCCCACGGAATGGTGACAGGAGTCGGTGAAACTCGACAGAGCTAAGCGAAACCTTAGCCCAAGGAGTAGTGACAGGAGTCGACGAAACCCGACAGAGCTGAGCGAAACCTCAGCCCAAAGGTAGAGAAAATAGGTGAAACCCAGCAGAGCCAAGAAACCTTGGCCCCGAGAGGTAGTAGGTACTGGTCAGGTCGGTGTCAGAAGTCGGATCGCAGGATGGGATCCGGTTCCGATGTCTCGGCCGGCCGGGCTTATATACCCGGCCGGCGTTCCCCACTGTGCGCCGTCAGTCCGGCGGTGGGGAGTCGATATCGCGTGGGGTACTATGAGCGATAGTGTAAGCGAGACGGCGCGTGCGGTGTACAGGCAAGCGAGTAGAATAGCGCGAGCGGTGTGCGTGCAAGCAGGATAGGCAGCGCAGGACAAATAAGCCAGATGTATACATGGATATATATTTTCCTTACAAGTAACGGCTCTGCCGTTACAGTCTTAATATTTTTTCTAGTGCAAATTATATTATAATTTGATCGAATAACTACTTCAGAGCATTGTGTTATTTTTATGACATTATCCAAAGGAAAAATTAAATTACCTTTGTTTTTGACAGTAATCAAAATTGAGTCAGTCGATTTTGCAGTGACAAAAGTTGCATAAATGTGACAAATATGTCCTAATAACTTTCTTACAACAAATTCACTGATATATTTAAAGACGTTATCGACATATGGACTGAGTACTGTTAATGTTGATAAATAATTATAGTTAAATATATCAGCAGATAATTGTTTCTCATCAATTTCAGTGAATAAGCTATTGCTTACGATTTTGACACATGCGCAGAGACGACGAATATCACTTGTATATCTTTCTCTCTCGCACATATTTTGGACACATTTTCGATTTATAGGAAATATAGGCAATTCTTCCTCCATGTCTTATACTCAAAGGCAAATACGAGCAAAAATCAAATTTATAAATTTATATATTTTAATCGATAAATCTTGTGTTATAATTTTTTATATTTTATTTTTCCAGAACGTATTTTCCAGAACATACACACTATGGAACTTACACATATGCAATTACATGGAACATCCAAGGTATACTTACATAAAACAAAACCCTCCAGATGTCCATTAGATGTCCATTAGACGGTCTAATAGATATTCGAAACATTCATTAAACTTCTAGTAGACATCCACAAGAAATCCACAGTTCTGCTTCGTGAAAGTCTATGAGACCTCTATTAGACGTCTTCCATAGACATCTGTTAGACGTTAGGTTAGACGTTAGGTTAGACGTTAGGTTAGACGTTAGATCGCTAGAAGATTCATGGAATCTTAGACGACACACACGGAACAAAAATCTCTAATAGATGTTAGAGACATGAAGGTTGTCCACCATGAAGGTTTGTAACTTCCATTCAGACATCTATAAACCCTCCAGAAGATTTCTACAGAAAAAGTTAATAAAAAGAATTTTTATAATGCTGAACAAAACTATTTCTTTGAAGGAACAAAGCGCACATACATACGTAACGTGCAATGGAACTAATGAAATCTTTTTTTATCTTGTAAATGATAATAAATGTAATGATAATAATGTAAATTTTATCTTGTAAATGATAATAAATGTAATGATAATAATGTAAATTTTATCAGTAACGTCACATAATTTTTCCGAGGGTCACCCATGCTTGTAGTATACACGGTCGAGCTCGCTTCACCTCTGATCGGCTGAAATCAGATACGATAAAACAATAGTATAATTAAATTTAGAATTTTGATGTAAAAATATGACAGATCTCTGATCAGTAAATGTTATCACATTGTCATAAGATTTAAACAGTCTCAATGTCAATATCCTGATAGCGTGTGCAATTTTTGTAGATAATTTAATTATATATGTAAAGGTGTGAAGATTATATGTTATATGGATTTTATCATTTTCCATGTGAGTAGTGTTTATAAATTTACGTATATATTCTACTTACTCGTTTATTAAATACGATCAATGAGATATTTCTCTTATTCGACAATATATGTTTTCTTGTGTTTGGTATAATCATTTATATACAATCAAATACGAATAAATAAGATATATGCAATAAATTTTTAATTTATTTGCAAGTATATATTCTCAATTTTTATCATAAAGTAATCATCTACAAAGGATCTAAAACCTCCAATTAAGCTCTGTATATGATTCTTGAAAGTTTTATGAAACATCTGTAATTCATTCATACAACCGTCATAAGACGTCTAATGAAGATTTGGTAGAGCTCTATTAGAGCTTCATCATGGAGATAGTATAGATCTCTATTAGAGATTTATCTGACTTTCACCATGGAGATAAATATCGCATGGAGACCGTGGAGGTTATGTGGACCTCTAATAGATGTCATGTTCCGTGTGGGTCCACCCACCGAACTGAAGGTTCGCTGAACGGCTAATGAACGTTCACGGTGGAATTCTAGAGAACCATCCACCGTGAAGATTCGCTGGACGGCTTATGGACTCCACGATGGAATCCTAGAGCATCGTCCATCATGGGAGTTCGCTGGATGGCTAATGAACGTCTACGGTAGAATCCTAAAACATCATCCATCGTGGAGGTTCGCTGGACGGCTTATGGAATCCTAGAGCACAGTCCACTGTGGAGGTTCCCTGGATCTCTAATGAATATCTATATGACTTCCATCGGGAGCATCCCAGATGCGCATATTCAATGACACACCACTCAGCTGATGCCTAGGAATTTTCTAGTAAACCACCTATCAAAAATTTTTTTATTTAATCGACCAATCGGCAATGTGTCCGATTGGACCTCACCCCTTCCATCGTGGAGATAGACATTCGATGGAAATTTAATGGAGTCATGGAGATTCGATGGACGTCCACTCGAAGTTATGTGGGTAGGAGAACCTCAACTACATAAACAAGTAATATGCTAATATATAATACAACATACAATATGTAAGATAATTTCTGTGATATTATTGTGATGCATATATTGTGATAAGATACGAAGCATGGTATCTCTATTCATAAGGTAAATATTGGTACAAATATATTGTATTTGTGCAGTTTATTTGCTAATAAATATGTCTATTTTGTATATAGTGTTTATTTTTGTCTGTCTTTATTAATTTTTTATACCTATTTAATCATCTAATTACCATTTAATATTTATTTCAAATTTCGATATTAAAAAGATTACATGGGGAGCGTCCCGTTTGACCACGTTGCGATTGACCACAGCCACTCACAGCGGCCAGTGCCTAAAGGTTTTTCTCTGTTCAAACGCTATGAGTGACTAGTGATCAATTGAAACGTGGTCAAACGGGACGCTCCCCATGTAATCTTTTTAATATCGAAATTTGAAATAAATATTAAATGGTAATTAGATGATTAAATAGGTCCCATCCGATTATATGTATATATGAGACGAAACCCGTGAACTCTATAATTTACTTTAATTCGCACTCCACCACCAAATAGCAGTGTTTCATCTTTTGTTATCCATCTTATACAGAGCTTTCATTTCTCTTAGTATATGTTCTGTGTGATTTCGGCTTAAACACTTCTCAAATCTCTACTCGGAGATTCGGCCAGTGTCAGGTAGTAGATGAGGCTAGCAAACTTAGTCCTCTCTCGTTCGCTCTTTATTCTCAGCTAATACATGGTGAAAGGAATACATGGTGTGTGCAGTTTGGCCAAATCATGCTACTTTTGCTCTGAGCCGTCTATAATAGGAAAATACTACCAACTGTGAAAAGTAAAAGTAGTTTAGCATTATGAAATTTGTATGCTGGATCTACTGTCCTTGTTTCACGCACTTTTTCGAGCGGTTTCTTTTTCTATCTGTTTCCTTGTGTACACACTACTCCGTTTTGCACGTGTTACTTTCGTTCGCGAGACATTCGGAAAATTTGTTGTAAGACTGATAGCAGAGAATGAGACATAAGCGCTTACGTTTATCGCAAACGTAGACGTAGGTTAAAACAGAGAAAAACGTATACATAAAAAACATTAATGACCTTAACCTGATTTTGACAAGGTCAAGTTTACATTTCCATGTGTTCCCCTTCATGCAACTTTTGTTCGAAAAATTGTTCAATAAAATCATCGATTCGCGAGATAATCGATCATAAAATGAAACACCCTTATATATATATATATATACTTATAATATCTAAAATTTATATGTATGTTTCAAAATGTATAATAATAAATAATAGTAATAGAATAATAGTAAACAGGATGAAGGAATGCAAAATAGGGTGGCATATCTAACTTGCACATTTCGAAAAACTTATAAATTATAAGTTGTAGAAAAAAGTGTTATATATAAAAGTTGCATAATTTTGAGAGAGTCATTATATAAGGTATACATTTTTTTTACAAGTGGCTGCATTTAAAAAATTTGAATTCGACATCGTTTTCTTAAATAAAATTATATATTTTTTGTTATATAATATGATTGCTGTAGTTATTTTGAATATAAAAGTATTAAAATACAAATGTCAAAAAATCAGTAGTTTAAGAGATATTTTATACTTTAGTCTCACATATTTTCACATATTTTTTTATAATTGTATCTTAATACTTTTATGCATTCAATAAAGAGACAAATTGATTGATGTAAAGAAAGCTAAAAGAAATATGTACTTACATTTTGCCTATTGCGTAATTTTTTTTAAAGCAATTGTGTATCTTCCTAACCAATTGGTTTGTCTCATTATTTTATGCATAAAAGTATTAAGGTACAGTTATAAAGAAAATTAATAGTTTGTGAAATGTTTTATTATATTATATTAGGTGTACAAAAAAGTTTTGAGCTTTAGATTTCATACAATCGAAATAACAATTTAAATTTTATTTATCTTCCCGCCCTTTTGCGGTTTTAAAGCGTTGACATTTGGCCTTCTAAAATGCCATACGGTTTGGCGTTTGATGCACATAACCTTAAAAATCAATAGTGTTCACGATGGCAATAACAAAAGAGCATATTCGATTTTCCATCCACTTGGCGTTTCATCTGAAGAAAAATGCTGCTGAAGCCACTGCAATGATTTGTGCTGCATATGGAGAGAACGCTGTAAGTCATACTACATGTAAAAGATGGTATCAAAAATTTCGCCAAGGAGATTTCAGTCTTGAAGACGAACCGCGTGCTGGACGCCCTCAAAAGATTGAAACGGACGAATTGCAAGCACTACTGGATATAAACTCTGCGCAAATTGAAAAGGAGCTTGCAGAACAGTTTGGCGTTACGCAGCAAACCATTTCCGTACGTTTACATACGATGGGAAAGGTTCAGAAGGAAGGCAGATGGGTTCCGCATGAATTGTCCGAAGACAACAAAAATCGTCGGCGTGACACTGCACTCACTTTGCTTTCAAAGTTCCGGAAAAAAGATTTTCTGCACAAAATCATTACAGGCGATGAAAAGTGGATTCTTTATGATAACCCTAAATGTAGAAAATCATGGGTTGATCCTGGTCAACCTTCGACATCGACGCCAAAGCCCAATATCCACGCCAAAAAGGTTTTGCTCTGTATCTAGTGGGATTGGAAAGGTGTGTTGTATTACGAGTTGTTACAACCGGGTGAACAATCACAGCAGACCGCTACCAACAACAATTGACCAATTTGAGCGATTAGAAGAAAAGAGGCCATTTACTGGCCAAGGACGTCGTAAAGTGATCTTGCTTCATGACAATGCTTGACCACATGTTGCGAAAGCGACTCAGGACTATATCTTTGCGTTAGGCTGGGAACTTCTCCCGCATGCGGCGTATAGCCCAGACATGGCGCCTTCCGATGACTACCTATTCCGGTCGCTGCAGCATCATTTGGCTGATACACATTTCGTGAGATTTGAAGAGATACGAAAATGCATTGATGACTTTATCGCTTCGAAGCCGGTGAGCTTCTATCGTCAAGGAATTCGCAAGCTACCCGAAAGATGACAAAAGATCGTTGATGCAAACGGGGAATATTTCGCCGATTAATATTTTTTTGTTTGTTTTTGAATAAAGATTGAATTTTACAAAAAAAAGCTCAGAACTTTTTTGTACATCTAATATATCAGAATATATGAAATTAAAATATAAAATGTCTCATAAACTATTGATTTTTCGATATTTGTATTTTAATATTTTTATATCCAGAATAACAAGAGACATCATATTATATATAAGAATAAAATATATTTTCATCTAAAAAATGAAATTAATTCTGAAATTCTTAATTCTGAAATTCTTAATTTTTTTTTAAATGTCTTCATTTATAAAAAAATTTGTACTCTATGCAATGACCCCCTCGAAATCATACAACTTTTATATATAACAATTTTTTATATATTTACAAGTTCTTAGAAGTCTGCAAGTTAGCTGCCTCATCCTGTATACAAGACACGGGCATGTTTATTCTAATATGTTTATATACATCTTATTCGATAATTTCATAATGCGACATACTATGTGTACAATTGCTGAGAGATGTCAGATAATAACTATTACTATCTTTGTTCCTCTATCATACATTTTGTCTTTTTTTCTATCTAACTTTTTGTCTCACATTTTCTTTCAATCTAGTTCTTTCAATCTCTCAGTCATATCTATGTGCGGGGTATATTGGTATTTGTAGCTACATAGATGTTATACATATACGTTATACAAAGTGTATGACAAAGCAAAGATTCATATACATAAATTATATCAATAATGTTTTATTTTTGTCAATAAAAGAATGTTCAGAAATTTCCGCTGTAGATTCAATATTTAACCAATTACGATAGGTTCCTGGTTCCTCTTCACAAAAATGGAGGCGCCTTGAAATAAGATGGCGGATCTTCGTTCACAGAATGATCGCGATATATTATGCAGTAAGGACATATATATATATATATATATATATATATATATATATATATAATCGTTTATTTAATTGAATTGATTATTGATTCATTAAAATTTGTTTGCTTTCATTATTGGCGAGCTTGTGTGAGACAAAGACATCATCAAAACTGGTTTCCTTGTCAAGCTACTAGTATGTTATCACTGAAATATTCCCATATATATAAATCTGATAATATCCGCTAAAACATTTTTTCTCTTTGAAGAAGCTATATTGCCTCATGAAACTTTTTTTGATATATTCCTTATATAATTATGCAGGGCGCGACAGAGCCAGATTTTGCATTTTGACTCTCAAAAATTTATAATAAACAAATAGGCTAACTGCACCTGACCCGCGAGGAGTTATACGATCTGCACGTTACTTAAAATTTAATTTTGATCTTTTTTTCAAAAAGTGGCTCTGTCGCGACTTGCTAATGATTCTACTGATTACGAATATTACGATTTTTTTATAATTCCTTATGTATTTTGGCCATAATAATGTATTAGCGAATCCGTAATTCACAGCCGGTCGCGAGAAATCTCCACGCTGTCAGCCCGACCCTTAACTTACGTTTACGGTAAACACATAGATCTTATATGTGTGGCGGTCCCCCGCTCACACAACTAATACTTAGCAAATCATCCACGAAAAGAATAGTGGCCCGCATGGCGCAGTGGTAGCGCTCGAGACTCATACACCTGAGGACCTAGGTTCAAATCCCACCGCGGCCAACATCTTTTTTTCCGTCATCAAAAATTCATCATATCGTGGACAACGCTCCTCATTCACCAACCGCCACATATGTATGGATTGGTAATACAGATATGATTATGTCCGCGAGAGATTGGAGAGAGAAACGTCTCTCTTTTTCTAAGTGTCTGGAAATACGTTTTGCGCATGCTTGACATATACTATACATTAATGCATTCTTATTGGTGTATAATTATGCAAGTTAAAGGAAAGTTGGACATTATTTGTACGTTATTTGCAGAGTATCGTATTTGCGAAATATCGATAGGAATATCACATTATATTTCTAAAAAGGAATAATGGTTCGAAAGTATGTTATTTGCAGAATGAGTTATTCTGCAGAAAATAGTGTTTCTTTTCATTCGTAAGTAATAATGAAACAGGACTTATTGTAAAATAAGTGTCGGTCCACAATAAGTATTTAATCTTTAAACCGAAAGAAATTGACCAATTATAGTAGATTATTCTTTTCATATTCGATTATAATTGGTCAATTTCTTACGTCTTAAAGCTTAAATCACTTATTGTGGACCGACACTAACATATATTAAGCATACTTTAATAATTGTAGAAGCATTTGTGAATTTTTTTTATTTTACAAATAAATAAATAAATTTTATAAATTTTGAGAGCTTTAAATTATAAATTCAATTCAATTATCATATTCTTAATATATAATAATTCTTAGAAAAAAAGTTATTTAATTGTTTCATTTGAAATTAAAAAAAAAATTTACATTCTATTACTCATTTTTTTTAACAGATTTTATTACATTAGAACATTAGGTTCGCGTTGCTTAGAATTTTCAATATTTAAAGCAGAATAGATATATTTGTGAGCAATGGAAAAAAAAACAAGAAGCTTAAGTGCAATAAATATAAACAACACGAATCGCCTATTTATAGAAGACTATTTATTATTAGTCTCAAAACATTTATTGTTCAAAATATAATTATAACTATCATATTTTTCCAAAAATTCGCATTTTTAAAAAGAAAATTAATCTTCTATAATTTCACTATTTAAAAAACGAGTGTATTGTGTATCATGTATATAAAATAAAACATTAAAAACTATATATAAAACTAAAATTTAAGTATGCAGCAATGCATGATTCATTAAATAAATTGTAATTCTTATTTTATTACTCTTTTTTTATTATTTTACAGATTATAAAACACATTACCATACATTTATTATTTTACATTACCATAAAAAATAAAAACTTCGATATAGAATTACATATCGTTTATTTTAAAACTCTTACTTTATTTTTTTTATTTTATTGCATTTTATATGTTTGACTATAAAATCTTTCATTCTTTACTCTTCATCAACATTTATTATTTTCGATCATATTATTATATTAATCCGCCATATGCTTCGAACTCATGCGCAATACATACTTCCGGACATCTTAAGAGAAAGAAGTATCAAAAAGTGCGTCTCTCTGTCTAACTTCCCGCGGACACTGTTTCTTGTAGCAATTGCTATAAGAGAACCTATAGCAATTGCCAGTCCATATTTATAAGATCTACGGATAAACGCTTCGTCTCGTTCTCTGCCATCAGCCTAATACTATAAAATGGTATAGTATTGTATAGTGAGCGGTTGCAACAGCGGTTCTGATAAATGTAGCGGTAAAAACTCACACGTATATAAAAGTTCGAGAGATAAACAGATGATTGATAAATGATACAAAGAAAAAAAAGAAAAAAATGAAAAAAAATCATTTCGAGCACAATTAAACAAAAATTATAAAAACGCTGTATATATATTTTATAATAAATCTGTATAATAAATCTTATTTGTTTTTCTATATTCTTGTATTTTGTATTTTGTACTTTTATGTTTCAAGTTAGTGTTAATACTTTTATAAATATTGCATAAATGTTTGCTATTTTTGTTTTTTTTTAAATGCAAATTTCCTTTATTCTTCAGCAGCAAAATGGCCAAAAAATACATAAACTCCGAAATACTATTTAGATACTCATCAGAGTCATGCTGTTTTAAAAAAAAAAACTTTAAAATGTCATAAAAAAAAAGTTTATTATAATTTTTATAATTATTATATATATAGTATTTATATAGTATTTAAGATTTATTATTATTATTTACATGCAAAGTATCAAAATATTTATGTAATCTGTAATCATTTTTCTCATGCATATCATAAAAATTCGGAAAAATGATCATTTGACTGAAAATCCTTCCAATAGAGATTATAAATTATTCTATATTGATTATCAACACTGTTTATTGTTTATTTAATTTTTTATTCAATATTTAAGACAGAAATCATGAAGGTTAGAAAGAGAAACTATAATGCATTATAAAGTGTGTGAAACAAGGAGAGATTCAGCATATCAACTTCTTGGCGCGAAATATATTCGCGTTTCATAGTTGGTAGCTCTTGCCTACAAGCAATCAATAGACGGAAAGCGCAGATGATATTAGAAAGAGACACTGTCGAGCTGCGGACACCATGCATTCCTTCCACCATGAGCTAGCGGCTAGAGCGAAGCTCGTGTGAGTTGGACGTGTTCATTCACGCTAATTTTTGTATTGGATCATCACGCATTTTTCGTTATTGTTTATTACATATTTTCGATTACTGCTCGTATGTAACATTTTGTGTCTTTTGCGTATGAATCGTGGCCTGTGTTGGCACAACCGTAAGAAAGCCACAACCATTAAAAAAGAAGAAAAAGCGATATAAATCCCGAAAAGATAATCTACTCATGTTACGAGAATGGCGAAACTTTGTTCGTACTACACACTCTGTCCACTCATCGATCAGCAGAGTTTACTGGGTGTTGAGAAGGACAAGGAACCGGGTTGTGCAGTAGTGACTCTTGGCAGAAACATTGTGATACGATACAAGGTTAGTTATTTCTGACCTGGCCTGGTTTGACATGGCATGACATGGCCTGGCCTAACCTAGCCTTGATGTATCCGCACTGTACACACACACACACACACACACACACACACACACACACACACACACACACACATACATACAATTATATATATTATATATATATATCATATACATAATATATATGTCTATATATTTTTTTTTTAGTTGCAAGATTTGAAGCAAATCAGTAGCTGGTCCAGCAAAGAAAGATTAACGACGCAAGTGATCTACGATAGATCCAAGCAATGTTATATTGCTGCCTTCAACGAGAGGAAGATACGCCTATGGTCGGAAGAAGAGGCAAATTTGAACAATGTGAAGGGATACAAGTTTCAATCCCCGCTTTACGCTATTCTGCCGAATGGTAACTCGTCGCCTATTTTGGTACAGCAAAATGGAGCTACGGCTTCTCTCGAATGGGCGATTGACAACAGGAAGACTTGGACAAGTAAGGGTATAATTAAGACCAAGGAAAAATTATTGGATTGTCAATTGATACATTTAAATGGAAAGATGAGTTTGTTCTGCTTGACAAAAGTGGAAGAGGTCTACAATTGTATAGTAGTTGGGTTAGAGGACATTACCTATTTGGAGAAAACTAATACTATCAGGAGAATAGAATTGAAACGAAGAGCCGAAGATCTCATGGGACACGTTGTAATACATCATAAGAATGATGCTTATCTGTTAACTTTATGTATGTAAGACACTGCATTTTACTTTTCAAGAAAGAGATGTAAGTATAATAATGTGGTGTAATTGTTTCAGGGTCACATGGCGGATTGTACAGTCACTTCTTGACAGGGATATCTTCTACCAACATGGAATCCACCAGATTCATCATTGTAATTACCAATATCAATACAAAGTATCCCGTCGTTATGACATACTTGAACGAGACAATTATAGCGATTTACGGTGCTGACGTCGCGGACGAAGGAGCGATTCTCATGATATATAATGTACAATTCAAGTCGGCGCAAGCAGCGCAAAAACTAAAACTTTATACTAATGATGCCAAGCTTTGGAAGGTAGAGGACAAATTATTGCTCGCGGCAAACAGACATTTGGCTGTCGCGCCTTATCACCTCGCGCCACAAAGAATCGCCACTATGTTGGGCTCGTCTTTACGCTTCAAAAATGTCAACGCAGAAAATGACGCGGATATTGTCGTGATACAGGAAGCGACAGTGGCTCAATGGGACAAGAATCAAACGCGCGTGAGGAACGCATCTATAGGTCGAATATCTTCTAATATCTCGAAACAGATCTGCGTTTATTTAAACGAAGGATGGAATGATGCCGCGATACAGGAGACATTAATCCCATTATTAATGGAGTCTGGAGACGTCGCGTCCATCTGTGGGTGTCTCGACACATTTCAAGATTTGCCAGAAAAATTACTGGTGGATCTTTTGGCGTTTGCCCTCGAGACTTCGGACAAAGTATTCGTTACTGTGCAAAACGGCACAACCGATATCACGTCGAAAGCCGATCTCTATTTGAGAAATAATTTTCTCGACAAAGTATTTAGTATCAGCTATTCCAGTGTTTCTCTGTTACCTCGTCTGAAGACTGGTTTAACTTTCGACCAAGTACTTAAACTGTTGAAATATTTAATGTGTAAATTGAACGACAAAACGGATTCGCCTGATGATAATTCGCACCTGAGCGACCAGCAGCTATACGAATGGTCCTGTATGCTTCTCGATTCTCATTATCAGCATTATTTATTGTCGCAAGACACACACGTTTTAGAACTTTTTAATCGACTCAATTCTGTTCTAGAGGAACATGTAAGTGTGAAAAGGTTATTTACGCGCGCGTATAGTCCCTCAATGGCTGCGTTCAGCAGAAAAAACAGCTTTGAAACTATTGTAAAATTCTTTAATATTGGTTTATACATTTGATCTAATGACAAAAATCAATCATATCAAAGATTTTTACAATTGCAAAGTTGCTTTCTCTGCTGAACGTAGCCATTGTCTTCTCTATTTGATGAACATTATTTTTTTTCTTTTTCAGTTTCAGTTTTTGCAAGATCTTGTGAATTTGAGACCTATGATAGACAGGACCAGTAATGGAAAATCATTACGATCTTCTTCGAGAAAACATAATAAATTCTACTCTATAGAAGAAATAAAATTTTATTAAATTAGCAAATGCATGTATCTATCTTCTCTCATATTTAGTGTAGATTATCAAATATGTATTTTACAAACAAACAAACAAACAAACACACACACACACACACACACACACACACACACACACACACACACACACACACACACACACACACCTCAATAATGGTGATGTCTACATTCGTGTTCATGTCTACGCGACACATAAAATTAATAGAAAGTTTTATTTATACACACACACACACACACACATGTATATGTGTGTGTGTGTATATACATATTATATATATATACACACATATGTGTGTGTGTGTGTGTGTGTGTAAAACTTTCTATTAATTTTATGTGTCGCATAAACATGAACACGAATGTAGGTAGACATCACCATTATCGAGAGAGTATTCAACATGAATTTCCATATTGTAATTTTTACCGTATTCTTTTCTTTTTTGTTTTTGTTCTTCATTTCTTCTCAATATTGTTGCTAAATGAAACTCAAGAGAGATATTCAATTGTGCAAACTTTAGCGAGATATTTTCTTTTATTTTTTTATTTTATACTTTATTAATATTAATACTTTATTAATATATTTAATATATATTAATATATATATTATTAATATATATAAGTATATTCTACTCTCTGATGAACTTGACAAAAGATTTACAACTTGAAGCCTTGCAATGAACAGAGTACTATTCAAACTTTTATCGTCGTATTTACTTCAATTCGTCGACATATGGAACGGTGCATAAATCACCGATTGCAGCCATAGATAATTTTCCACTAGCAAATTTTCCGGCAATCTGAAATAATAGAGAAATGGTTGTTTTAATAATATGCAACTTTTGTATGTATGTGTATAAAAATTATTTTGCGATATTAAAACAACAAGAGCGTACGATGATATTGAAAAAAGAGAAATCTACATACCGATTTGACTTCAGTCGCAGTTATTTTGTCTACTTTTGCAACGAGATCAGACGGTTTGTACACGCGTCCCTTAAAAATTGCTTGCTGTCTCATATTTTCTAAAAACGTGGCGTCATTATCCGCAGCATATAATATCTCTGCCTTTAATATGATCTTACCACGAGCGATGTCAGCATCGGAAAGCTTAGGCGATTTTAGATACGCGGCAGCAGCTTTCGTTACCTACAAAGTAAAACATAATTATGGAACGTAACTATGTTGTTCAGTTTCACGCATGTGCATGATATATATGAGAGGTAATCTCATTAATATATATGAGAGTAATCTCATTATATACTTGTTTTTGAACAAGGAAACTTACGGAACCGGCGACAGCTGGTACCGAGGACAGAATAAAACCAAACAGTCCGGAATCGCTGTAAGAAGCGTTGAATGCCGAAAGAGCAAATTGATCGGTACTTGCTACTCCAGAGACTGCTTTGTGCAGCGGAGATATGGAAGAGCCCCATTTTACACGGGGACCAGAACTGATTGCTCTTTGCAATACGGCGCAAGCGAGGGCATCCTTCTCCTTATCTAAACTCACCGCTTCAACAGCTACAGCTATGGTAGACAGTTCGGAGGACCGCTCCTTGCGAAGTTCTCCTCCATAATATTTGGTAGGTTCCATAGTGTTATCTTCCGAGCTCACTTTTAGATTCGAAGCGAATTGAGTCATATCTGATAGCGACACTCCCGTCGCTACAACTGCACACTTGGAACCAGTAAACCAAGTATTGACGAAATGTTGCAGCTGTAGAGGAAAAAAAGTAAATTTCTCTGTTTCTCCCTCTTTTGTGCAAGGAACAAGATGTCATTACATACGTACAGTCTCTGTACCAATTTTTCCAAGTTGTCTCTTTGGCGAGTATAGAGAATAACCTAATCCATTGTGGTAAGCTGCCTTGTGCAACAATTCCATTATACGGGTTGTTTCTGGTATCATGGATAATTCATAGCGCAACCTGGGCAATTGATCGGATATTTCCCATGGTTTAAACACTTGTTGCGTGGCAACATCTTCTAGAAAAGTCAAAGCTCTATCCCTATTGCGACACAATATAAATATAAATGTTGGGAATTATTCGAGATATATAGATCTCTTGATATAAAGTAATTATTTACAAATTATTCCTTGTTATTTGTAATGTATAAGCGATGCTTTCACGATCAGTAGTAGCAGTTAAATTCCCACCAAGTTGCTGAATATTCCTAGTTATTCCAAAGCAAGTTGATCTGCAAGTGCTCAGGCCAGCGGCAATTCGAAGATGATGTGCAGTACCTTGTGTATCGTATGTCTCGTTGCGTGAGCCAGCTCTAGATATTAAAAAGGACAAGAAGAAAGAAATTATTTTGTTGTATTGAATCAATTTGTATGATCAATTTCATACCGAAAGATAACTGATACTTGAGCAACAGGATTGTTGTTATCAAGTGCAGTAACTGTCACCTTATTACTCGACAACACTTGAAGCTCTGGAATTGTAGTGCTGGAGCATTGAGCAGCTGCAGCAGCTGTATAATGCCTTACCTGCAACAATACAAAGTATCAAAAAAGCATACTCTTTATTGCAATATCAATATACAAATTGAAAATTAATTCTACACTATAGTGTTCTTATTATTCATGGGAAATGGATGATGATATATCTTAAGACTGACAATATAGATGAAATTAAATTACAAATGCATAATCATAAAGTAATCAAAATGAAGATTACAAATGGGAAATTTCAATTCTATCAAAGTAAAATTTATATATAGCCATTTCTTGTTATATCCTTGTGAAAATTATTGGAGTTATTCAAAAAATGCATTAACACACTGTCTTCTGATGGTTTACATAACACTTAAGCAATTACAAAGGGCGACATAATATACAGCAACTTTAAAAAAAAAGCGCATAATAATCATCTCTACTATATATAAGATTAAGCTATACCGTAGAATTGCGAAGAATTGCCGACCGTACGACGGAACAAGCCATTTCTCGGGCTTTATGTACAGACGAAGAGCGGAACAGATTAAACAGATGTAGACGACATAGAATGGCGGTGATCACGACGCCATTAGCCTACGAGGCAACGAGTCATGAGGTTTGTTCATATTGCATGCACTTTTTGTACTTTTGCACTAAGTGTACACTAACTTGTTTTTGTTATCGGACATAATGTAACCGCTGTTTGTTTTGTCAGTGCAGTTACATTTCTGGCAACACTTTTTGTATTTGGTCTTGAGAAAAAGTAAAAAGTGCAAAGATGGCTGAAGACTGAAAAGAGCAACGCGCATCAATTTGCGCGCGAGTACATGTGCTTTCGCGCTGCCATCGAATCGCGGCGACAGATTCCAAGTCAAGAAATCAATTAGCACTTGACAGCAGCTATTGTCTTTTTGACTTATAAACAATAATAATTATTTAATTTAACAAAAATTATAATTCTAGATTCTTTTCCTTCCTTCGCAAGTTCCGGAGTCGTTGCGAAAGGAACAATCTAGAACTTTTGCGATATAAAAAGTGCCGAGACAGCCGCGTCGTCTGTCTGAACTTATCATTAAAACAGAATCAGTACCGGCGTTAATCAAAATTCATAGAGTTGCTTGCTCTCAAAGGTTGCTTGCTCTATTAAATCACAGTGTTTTACGAGGTTGCTTGCCTCGTAAAGAATTATCATTGCTTGTGCAAAATCATTCGTCATCGCTTCGCGTTTGCAAATTTAAATAGTGTAATTAGTTCGATCCGTGTATATTACGTTTTTTTTTGTGAACCGTATTAAGTGTATAATAAATTATTGACTTGCATGCAATTCAGTGAATGTTTCTTTCGTGCGAATTTTTTACTCCATTTTTTTACTCCGTGAAATCCAAACTAGTTATTTAACGAACAAGTGTGTACACATTCTTTTATACGTAATTTTTTATAACATTTGTTTTCAGAATTATTATATATTTATAAAAAAGTAATATTAAAAGGCAGCAGATATTGTGCAATTACGTGGCTTTTTACAACTGGACTCTTTTGGAAAAATAAAAGTGGATTCAAATGGATGCGTAAATTGCACAATTAAAGGTATTACAAGTATTTTTAACAAATTATTTATATAACTTTGCTATATAATAATGTAAAGAATGTCAAATTTAACTCAATTCTCTTCTGTTTTTATATATCTTTAAAAATTAACAAGTTATTTTGAGTGGCCTAGTTAAATAAAACATCTTATATAAATTGATATCCTTAAATTATGGCCCATATTCTCTCAGAGTATGCTTAGAAATGTTAGCGCACTTTTTCATCGTTCTATCTTTATCGTTCAATAGACGTAAAACAAGGATAAAATGACAAAAAAGCGCGCTAACATTTTTATAAGCGAGTAAATATATCTTTTAATATTTTTTACTTAGATGGAAAACAGTTAAAATTTCCGAAGAGAGATATAAATTTTTCTTCGGATACTTTAATCTTTATTCTTGATAGAACTGAAATTTGTGTAGACCTTTCTAAAACAAGAAGAGAAATATGTAATAATACACAAAATCAAAATGAAAATATTCAAAATGATCAAAATGATCGTAATGATCAAAATTATCAAAATGATCAAAATGATGAGAATGATCAGAATTGATCAGAATAATTAAAATAAAACTGCTATAAATATAACTTCGTGGTTTTGGAACGATACATCAACAAAACTGTTAGACACTTATAAATCTAAGAAAAATCTTGTAAATACAAGAAAAATAAAAACTTATAAAATTTTGGAAACAAATTGCACAAGAAATAGGTCATAGTAATTACCCTGTTACAAGTGGAAAGTAAAATTAAGTCGTTGGAACGTTCATACAAAAATATGATTAGTAATAATAAAATAACCGGCAGAGCAAGAAAGACTTATAAATATGAAGCGTAAGTACTTATAAAAGTAAATAATATTATATATTACAAAAGAATAAATTTATGTATAATATTACGAATGATACTAATATTCTCTTTAATTACAGTGAGTTAACAGATTTATTAGGAGAAAAACATAGCATTTAACCACTTGCTATATTAAGAAGAAACGGTTTGGTACTTAGAGGATTTAACTAGATTTCAATAAGGAAAATAATGCTGCGTAAGTATAATATAGAATATAATAACAAACTGTGCATATATATAGCTAAATTTATTTATGATACTGTTATTTTTTACATAGAATGAATAACGTAATTGATGACGATGAAAGACTTGAAATGAAGACTTTGAAAACAATTCTGGTCCATCAAATATTCTTGCGCCTGTTGAAAATGTACAAACTGTAAAAACAAATAAACTACAAAATTAATAAAAATAGAATACGACAAAATACAATAAGTTCATATATATAAATAAATGTCAAGCTATTTTAGATACATATATTTCTGAAAGAAGTAATGAAAGACAACATAATGAAAGCATACGAATGCAGATTCTAGAAGAATTTAAAAATATTAAGAAAATTCAAGAAGATTTTGTCCATTCTGTAAAGAAACAATGGGCTATATCGAATGCTAAAAGAGATGAAAACATTAAAGTTCTTAGAGAAATTGCAAAAAGTCGAACAAATTGCTATATTTTCATACAGTATAGATGTTTAATTTATACATGTTTATCCATTAACGCAAAAAATATGGAGATCGCTTATTTCTGTATTTCTATATTTTTAATATTTTTTTGTTTTATTTCTATATTTTATTAAATATCTTGTTACTTGTCGTATTTTATTTAGTTTCAGTCTAAGTGTAAAGTCTGAGTTAATATATATAATATTAAAGGAATATGTTTAGTTATATTGTGTTGTAGCCCGGGTTACAAAATTGTATTTAGGGAAACTCGGGTTCGTCGAGCCTTAGGAGTTAGAACTCCGAGCAGGATCGTAGATGATTCTTCTGGTCAAATATTATTACTCACTTTTGTTAAGTAGCTGATTTATTGGTATGGCTTTTTGAATGTTTCGTGTGAATTTCTATTATTAATAACGACGCCGTGACGAAGTACAACTGCTCTGTTACGTATTGTGACTGCCCCCTCTCGATGATTTAGCGACCGTTTTTATAGTATTCGAATAGTGTCGCGTTTCGTCACGTTATAATTCTAAAACGGACCATATATGGTCAAAACGGTGCGCTCTCGCAAATTCCTCGTTTGCGCTCTGCTTTGGAATTTGCAGACTTGCTTTTGCATGCTTGCATTTCCGGCCGGCGTTTCCATAGCACCGGCTATTCTGAGATTCGAGAATGATTGTGAGGATAAGAAATAATGAAGATATATATATATATATATACACACAATATATAATATGTAAGAAGTAATTCAGGCCACAACAGTTGATTTTTAATAATTAATTTTAATAATTAACTTTAATTTCTGAAAAATACTTATAATATTTTAAAGTTTTTAAATATTAAGTTTTTTATTTTTAATAATACAAATATTTTAATAGTACAGATATTTTTTTGTTTAGAAAGTTTATGTTTGTTACTAAAAAAAGTATTTGTATTATTAGAACTAATATACATGGCAAGTGCTACCGTTCCTATTAAGTTTAAGTAAAAATAAAGCAATACAATTCAATTAAAAAACTTTTTTGAAGAGAGATTTATCCTTCATAAGAAAAATGTTTGTAATATTACACTAGTCAGTTATGTTATGACTTTCAATACTTTTGTGATGAATATGTATAAAACATATTTTTTATATATAATATAAAATAAATAAATTTATGAAAAATAGTAAAATAGTTTTATTTCAAAGATATTACATGCTAATATACAAATAAATATATAATACGAAATATAAAATTATAGTAATAAAATAAAATAATGATAAAAAAATATAGTAATAAAATAAAAGTATTTTCATTATAATTTCTCTGTTTGATATATAAAACATATTTATATATCTCGAGCAATTAATTGGCGACATAACTCATCTTGTAAAATGTGGCCACATTCATTCCCAGAGATAATTTCATTATTATTATTATCATTATTATTATCATTATTATTTCTAATAATCTCGGCTTCTGGATCAGGATAATTATCTTCATGCAGAAGGTCTAATAATTCTATTTCGCCTTGCTAAATTATGTAAAACACAACAAGCATGTATATTTGCACTATACATACAATGTTTCGAAGTTTAAAATGATATAATTATCTAAATTGTTGTTTCAAAATGCCAAAAGCATTTTTAACTACTACACGGCATGAACTCAATCGATTATTAAAATGTCTCTGCGCTCATGTTAGATGTCCGTTATCTCTATATGGGACCATTAAGTATTCCGAACAAGGATAAGCACTGTCTCCAACTATATAAGAGTCTCCTAAAATATTTTAAAATATTTTATTTACATAAATATTTTTATATAATTTTTTAATGTAATTTCATATAAAACAAATAAAAATAAAGAAAAAATTAAAATACTCAAATATTTAATAAATACTATTAAATACTAAAATAATTATATATAACAATATTGTAAGTATTATTAACTTAAACAAATATCCTGAAAATATTCGTATAAATGAGATTTCCGAAAAACTCTTGCATCGTGTACAGATCCGGGATATCCAATGAATACATCTAAAAATTTCATTTTGTGGTCCACTACACCTTACATATGAATTGAAAAATATTTCCTTAATGTATGAATCTTGATCTTATGTTAGTTTATCGATTCGGATGTGCTATTGTACCCCGGATGGGCTACAACGATAATATTAGGGATAGTCGGGTTCGTTAAGCCTAAGGAGTTGGGACTCCGAGCAGGACCAAAAGAATGGAAGGAAATCTTCTTGAAATCACTAACACACTTTCTTTATTTTTACTGGTTTATTTAATCAATGCACAATTTCGTGGATTTAGTATTGCTTATTTTATTTCTTTCACACACGGTTAAACGTTGGCTCGGCGCGTATCGCGTTACTCTGGCGGCGGACGACCGAGTATGTCACTTGAGACGCTGATAGTACGGCTCGCGTGAACTTCGCCGCGCTCTGGTAATATCTTGCGCGATAATTATAATAATGATTCCGAACGATACGTTATTCTTGACTCTCCGCAACTCCATCTTGTGTAACCGATTATATAGTCTGATCGATGCCCGATCAGCATTCTGATCGATTGCGTCGATCGGTTGCGTGATATTGATTAATCAATATCACGCTCGGTTTGATCATCAAGTTTAGGAATTTGCTGATAGGCTTTTTCGCAATGTTCTCGCGATGCATTTCTGCGATCTTTCGAAAGACTGGTCGCAATTTCGGCGGTCACACATTTGTGTCATCTTTCGAAAGACTTTTCGATATTTCATGCGACCTAATTTTGTTGTCGTGCGGACTACTTTTATTATTGGTTATTATTTTATTATTGGTTGTAGACCTGGTTACAACATCTCCCCCCTGTTAGTAAAAGAAAACGGAGGTACGAAGTTTTCGCTTTTTACATAGTTTTTTGTTTTTTCCTGATACATTTTTTTGGTATAATCGTTTGCTTAGAATCGAATACTTTCGCTTATTCTAACGGCGCGATCTACATTGCGTGAGTTATTATTTCATTTTGTTTTTTCTTTCTTATAACAATTATTATTGTTGCGATAACAATGATTATTAGTAATGAGCTGCTAATTGATATAGGATATACAAAGTGTTTTTGTTGGAAAAAAGGTGTCTCGTTATTGTTTATTTCGTTTTTCATGTCATTTAATTTCTTTGTTAATTCTGTCAGGTCTGTTGCGTCTTGTATAACTTTTAATTTAATTTTTTCTGTCTTATTTATCTTGAAAGTTTCGCTTAGTAGTGTAATGTTATATTTTGGTAAATACGTTTTTATTTCTTTTCCCTTATTGGTGCTTGTTGATTTTATTGTCGCGTCTGATGTGACTATTTTGCAATTGTCTGATAACGTTATTTTTCCTATATTTGTAATAGTTCTACGCGTTTCTTTATTATTTTTACATGAAATTGTAATAGTTTGTTTCGCCGGTGTGGAATATAACCAAGAATATGAATTGCTTAAGGCTATCCATATGCTATTTTTTATTGTTATGTATTTAATATTACAATTGTTATAACAGTTGTCATTTTCTATATATATATATATATATATATCTATTTCGCATAGCGGGTCGGTTTTACATTTCTAATTGAGAAGATTTGTTCGCACAAGTAATTTGTATTTATTTGCTTGCATTGTTTTAACTTTTCGTGAGTCAGTTTTGCGTATGTGTGTCTGTTAGTATCCAAAGCGATTAATGGATTGTTCGTTTCAATTAATGCGGATATGTTTTGTTTGTATGGTACTGGTAGTGGTATTACATTTAATATTTCGTATAGCGGAAGTGCAATTAACGGGAAATGTAGGATTGTGTAGACGTCTGTTTTGTCGCAGTGCGCGCTTATTGTCGTTACTTTTTCTATTGTAGGCCAATCCTCTTTCCTTATTTTGAATGGAAAATATGATCCTTGTGGTATTTGTGTGATTGCTTCCTTGAGATTTTTCATTATTTTCTCTAACGGTATTAGTCGCGGGTGTAGTATTCCATTTTTTATCGCAGTTAGGTATTCTAGTGTGTCTTCTGCGTTTTGTGTCACTGCGGCAAGTATTGCGTTGGTGATTATAAAGTGTTCTTTTATATTTTCGCTACTTATTTCCGTTGTTAGTGTCATTTCTAATTTTTTGATTGCGTTCGCTAAAATGTTTTCGTTATTTTGGATTATTTCTTCGTGGTTACTTATGCGCTATCGTCGCGTTTATAATTTTAATTTGATTCTTTATTATATGCTCTGTTGTTTGTTGTTTATTATCTAGGATACTTAGCTGCTCATTGATTAATTTTCTATCTTCATTGTCCATTGTTCCGAATAATGTTTTGGCTATAGTTCCTATTCCATCTATCAGTCCTCGTTTCGTTTTTGTATCTTGTGCTTTATACAGAGCGTTTATTCTTTTTGTTAAGTGTTTTAACCGCTGGTAATTGTTTTCAATTATGATATTATAGTTTTGACATGATCCCTTGTTTGTGAGGTGTAACATAGTGCATATATTTTGTGTTTTTAGAATGTATTCTTCTATTTGCTCTGTTTGCTTTTCGATTGGCGAAATATCTATTTTTATCACTATCTTCGAGAATGACTCGATTATGTTCAGTTTTCCTATTTCTTCGAAGTATATTCCGGGGTGATGCTCGAAGTTTTCTACTTCAAATGGTAGTTTTTTTCTCTTCTTCTCCATTGATTATTCATATCTTTATTCTGCAATGTAAAAAAAAAATAAAAATTCTTATTTCTTCTGAAAGTTTTTCGGTGCTCGATTTCGGCGTTTCTTTTTATCATATTCTCAGGTATACTGTTACTTTATTCTGAATTCGTTATCTTAGTTAAAAAAGATTCTCCTGTGAACCTGTTGAGCTTGCTTTTTATAACGTATATCATTTCTCTCGGTGTCTTATTTATTATATCGGTGTGACCCTTTTAATATTTCATTCTTTTTGCGATGAGCTCTCTGGCTGCATTTCGTCAGTTGTCGAAGTGTCTTTCTTGTGTTAACAATGGGTCATGCCGGTAATTTTAATCGTGATCCTCCAATGTTTAATGACGATGCCGCGGCGGAAGCCTCGTCTGATGACGAAGGCTTCGATATTGAGGTCGACGATAGTGACGTTGATGATTTTATGGACCATGGTGACGCCCAGGCTCATTTTCGTCGTGTGCGCGAGTGGTTGACGATCGTCAACCATTTTTATAGTAATGTGTTCCATGTGTGTGGCGAGTGTATATGGTTCGCCACCAATGAGGCTCCCGGCAGGGTTTTCGAATTACCCTGGTCCGTGGAGCTTTATGAGCTTCTCGTCTCAATGCCTGACGCTATACGTGCCGATGTGGTGGTGGAGGACGAGGAGGTGGAGGGTGAGGAGATGGAAGACCCGGACGATCCCGTCGAGGTAGCCACTCTAGACGAGATTGATATGAGGGATGACCCCGCGGCCAACCCCGCGCAGGCGAGGGACCGCGCTCCTGGGGCCTAATTTTTGTGTTTTTATAGTTATAGTTTATAGTGTAGTATTTTATAGTGTAGTATTTTATTGTGTAGTGTTTTAGTGTAGTACTGTAGTGTTAGTATAGTATAGTAGTATAGTACTGTAGTGTAACTCTGGATGTTGGATTATTTTCCGGACCTGGGATTCTTCTTTGGTAAGTCCCAACATTTTTATTTTTATTTTCTTATTATTACTTCTATTATTATTTTGTGTTATGTGCTTTTCCTTTATCTGCTTTTAATTTTCGACGAACGGTTTAATTCGGTTCGCGTTTACTTTTATCGTTCGGCGGCCCATTTTTATTTTATAGTTTAATTCGCCTATTTTCTCTAAAATTGTGTAGGGTCCGATCCATAACGCGTCTAGCTTTTTGATCTCCCTCGCCGAACTGTTTCGTCGTGCAGTAGGACTTTATCTCCTATTTCGAATGTGCGTATTTTTGTTTTTCTGTCGTAGGTTTCCTTCGCTTTTTGTTTTTCTTCTTTCACATTTTCCTTCGCTATCTGATTCGCGGCTCGTATTCTTTCATGGAGTTCTTGCGCATAATCATCATATGTATACGATGATTTCGGTGAGCTAGTTAGGGCCGTAGGTAGTCGTGCCTGGTGCCCGTATATCAGTTCGAACGGCGTAAATCCCGTAGCAGTGTGCGGTGTCGTATTATATGCGAACATCGCATACGGTATCCATTCGTCCCAGTCTGTCTGATCATTATTAATATAATGTCGTAGATATTCGGTTAATGTCCGATGTGATCTCTCGAGTGCTCCGTTTGTTTCTGGATGATAGGCCGTTGTTTGCAATTTTTGTATTTTTAATAATTTGCACGTATTTTTAAATAATTCGCTGGTAAAGTTTGTTCCTTGGTCGGTCAGTATTTTTTCTGGAATTCCATATTCTAATATAATTTTTATGACAAATTCTTTCGCTACTGTTGTCGCCTCTTGATTTTGTATCGGTATTCCTTTGCTAAATTTTGTTAAACTGTCCTGAAATGTCAATACGTATTTGTTTTCCATCGTTGTTATAGGCAAAGGTTCTACAATATCTAACGCGCATTTCTCAAATTTTGTTGGCGTATCTGTTATCATTAACGGTGCTTTAGCGCGTCGTTGCAATTTATTTTTCTGGCAATATTCACATTTTGAAATGTATTGTTCAATATCTTTTTAATCCTGGCCAGTTGTGGTGTAATCGTATTCTATTTATTGTTCGTTCAACGCCCTGGTGTCCTCCTATAGGTGCGTTGTGGTATTCATATAATATTTGTTTCTTTTCTTCTTCGTTATATTGTTTTTCTGACGCGACGTCGTCAGTTTGTTGTTCCTGTTTTATTGCTGCTACGTTACGGCTTAATGCGTCAGCATTAGCGTTTGCTTTCTCAGCTTTATGTATTATTTCGTAATCGAATTCTTCCAATTTTAATCTCCATCTGATTAAACGTGATCCGGGATCTGTTACGTTAAATAACCATATTAACGGTATATGATCAGTAATTATTTTAAATTTTGTTCCGTATAAATAAGGTCTGAAGTGTTTTACTGCCCATACTATTGCGAGTAATTCCTTCTCAATCGTGTTATAATTCTGTTCTGCTCGTGATAGTACACGGCTGACGTACGCGACGGGTTGACCTACCTCGCCTTGCGATAAGACGGCTCCTATTGCATAATCCGATGCATCCGTTATTAGGAGGAATTCTCTCGTGAAGCCTGGATATTTTAATATCGGTGCCGTCGTTAATTTATTTTTTAGCGTATCAAATGCGTTTTGTTGTTTTTCGGTCCATTCGAATTTCTCTCCTTTTTTTGTGAGTTTTGTTAAAGGTTTTGCTATTCGTGAGAAATCTTCGATAAATTTTCGATAGTATCCGGCTAATCCGATGAATGATTGCACATCTTTTACCTTTTTGGGCATAGGAAAATTCTTTACGGCGTGCAATTTTGATGGATCTGGCGAAATTCCATTTTCCGTAATTATGTGTCCTAAATAAATTACTTCTTTTCTTAAAAATTCGCACTTGTCCGGTTGGAGCTTTAGATTGTTCTCTCTTAGTCTTTGGAGAACTAATTTTAATCTTTTGTTATGCTCTATTAGGCTAGGACCATATATTACAATATTATCAAGATACACTAGATATTTAATTCCTTGCAACCCTGTTAAAATTGAATTCATTAATCGTTGGAAGGTTGCAGGTGCGTTTTTTAGACCAAATGGCATTCTATTAAATTCATAATGACCGTGTGGTGTAGAGAATGCCGTTTTATTTTTATCTCGCTCCGTCATTGATATCTGGTGGTAACCTGATGCGAGATCCAGTGTCGTAAAGTATTTCGCGTTGCCCAGCTGATCAAGTATATCCGTTATATTGGGCAACGGGAATGAATCTCCGATTGTGAGATCGTTTAATTTTCTGAAGTCTATTACAATTCGTAATTTTGTTTTTCCTGACGCGTCTGTTTTCTTGGGCACGACTAATAGTGGTGCGTTCCATTGGCTGACGCTCGGTCTGATAATTTCTTGTTTCAACATTTCTTGAATTTGTTTATTTACCTCGTCTTTGTGTTTTTCCGGTAAACGATAAGGTCGTACGTTTACTGGTGATGAATCTGTTCGTACAGATATTTCATGCTTAATCTTTGTGGTGCATGATAATGTATCCCCTTCTAGGTGGAACACGTCATTATATTCGTGACATAATCTTAATATAGATTTTCGTTCTTCCTCATTTAAATGTTCTGTGCGCAAAGAATTGTTTATTTGCTCTTCTCGAGCTATTAATTTTGTCTCTTTATTTTTTGTCTGTATTGCGTTCACAGATTCTTGTATTATTTTTTCTTGTATATTTATTTCTTCTATTATCACTTGTGGTACTTGCACGATTTTTTCTTCTTCTGTAATATTTATTATACTTATTGAGCATGTATAATTTCGTGGTTCAACTAGGCAACATCCAATAAAAATTCCAGGTATCATTTCCTCTGGTTTCGTCAATCCAATTATATTTTGGTTAGTCGCGACTTGCACGATTGTTTCGCTGCGCGGCCCTAAGGTTATGCGCCTGTATGAGTACAGTCTGAATTTCGTATTTTGAAATTGTACTAAATTTGTTTTTGGATTAAACGCAGTCATGTATTTCCAAATAAAATCTGCTCCTAGGATTGCATCGTATTCCATTGGCGCATTATCTTGCACTATGTATACGGGGTGTCGTATCTTTTTTCGCGACAGCGACAGCGACTTTTTTTGCACCGTAATATGTGTTTTGCCCAATGTGTTATTATCTCATGTCCTGTTATGCCTGTTAGCTTAATTTTCTCTTCATAGATTAGGACATGGTCTAGAACATGTTTCAGTTTTATTATTGTTGCTGATGCTCCCGTATCAAATAAGAAATTTATTTTTTTACCTTTGGCTTCTGCAATCGGTAATGTGATCGCATTTAATCCAGTGTTGACGAGCGATGTCCCTTTGACGTGTGCCACGCGATACTCTGACGCGGGGCGCGGGACGGTCGGTTTATCTTCGCCGGTTTCGCTCTTTTTATTTTTAAAGTTCTTCGCGGAATTTTCTCTTCGCGAATTCGAAAAATTTTTTCCGGAATTTTTGCTGTTTTCCGATTTTCCATTTAATGTCCAACATTCGTGTCGTAAATGTCCTATCTTTTTGCAATAGCTACACTGTTTTTCAATTGTGTTTATTCGCGGTTGTCTTTCTGGCTTAGGCAGGGTATATCTGTTTGAAAAACGGCTAGT
Organism: Pogonomyrmex californicus; assembly: GCA_024349325.1. NCBI lineage: Eukaryota > Metazoa > Arthropoda > Insecta > Hymenoptera > Formicidae > Pogonomyrmex > Pogonomyrmex californicus. The sequence continues at coordinate 8,989,972 of JAECZD010000013.1, read as the reverse complement.
CCTACAATCGTGTCCGTAATGACCGACTTTTCCGCATTTTTCACAACTAGGTGTATGCGTTTTAAATACTGGTCGGTTTCGATAGGTTAGCGTTCGCATGCTAGGTCCTCGCGTTTTTTCTTCCGCGGTAGCTCCTGCGATTGCTTCCTGTATTGTTTGATATCGCTGCGATCGTACAATTAATTTAATTTCGTCGTGTAAACCGTTCTGGTAGTTGTAGAGCGCTTGCTCTTTTATATTTTCTAAAATCGCGCGTTGTTGTTCGACCGTATGATTTTTTCCTTCTTCCATGGATTCGTATAATTTCATATATGCTATATTCGGCTGTTCGTCTGCCGAATTCTTGTGCATTCTCGTTTGGTTTTTGTTTAAGCGAATTAAATTCGAGTTGCAAATGTGCGGTGCTTCGTTTGCTCAAATATTCTTTTTCTAGTTCTCGTTTTAATTGTTCGAAGTTTATTATATCTCGCGTACGGAAATCCATCATGGCCTTGCCTTTGAATTTAGTGCAAAGAATAGCTTCTAATAGGGAATGTTCATCCGCGGGATGTATATTTTTTATCGCGTACGTACTTGCGTTTAGAAATTCGTACACGCGTCCTCGTGACGTGCCGTCGATCTTTGGGATCATGTTACGCGCGTCTTTCAGTGTGAGAAATGTCAGTGCATTTCCCGGCTGGTTTCGTATATCTTGATACGAACGTCCGTTAGATCTAACGGGTGCGGCAGAAAATCTTGAGATATTCTCGTTCGTTCGCCCATAGGCAATTGTGTTTGCCAGCTCAATCCGTTGACTTGCACACGGAAATCGCGTATCTCATCCATTAATTCTCGAAGGAGAGTATTATCGGGCGGTGCGTCGATTGTGATGCGGCGGTTCGTTCGACTTTCTTGCGGTCCATGTCTCTCGACCGAATGTCGTAATTGCAAAATTTCGTTGTCGATTTCATTCGGTTGTTCGACAGGTGAGTGAGCCATTTCGTTTATTAAAGATTGGTATATTTTAAAAGAATTATATAGGCTTCCGTCTCGTAAGTTTGTGTGTATGTTTTTGCGCGCTTGTACGTGTGTGTTAATGGGAGAGTCGGTGTCGTTCGATTCGAGCAAGCTGTAATCTTTTTCGTCGTACGGAAATTCGCGTTCAGTTATTACGTGGACGTCTTCGTCACTATCGTATCGTAGTACACGGCGCACGTTATCGCGTATTTCTTTTAACGCGTTTCTCGCAGTATTTATCGCGGAGATAGTATGCGGAAATTTTACAGGATTATTTATTGACCGCACTTTTGGCCAAGTCGCATTTGCTACGCTGTCCTTCGCTGCGGACATTCGCCTTTTTAAAATATAATTTTTTCAGACTTACATTAGTAGATAAATCGCATACGTTCGCATGGTCGCTGCTTGTGCTGGCGTGTCAGTTGGCTGTGTGTAGTAGTGCGTGTCGGTGAAACGTCCTTGCTGCCTAGTAACGTTGTACACGGTCAGCGCTGGCTGGTTCTCGGTGCTCGGTGGACTCTCTGGTCGTTGCTCCGTTGCCACTGGACACTCGTTGTCGTAGGTCGGCACTCTACTAATGTTGCACTATTCACTTGACACAATTTCGTGGGCGGCTTATTTTCTGACGGGGCCTTTTCCGTCCGCCTGTTTTCTACAGGTCTTGTATTTTTCTGCTTATCGGGAATTTGATTCTTCTGCCTGCTTGTAATTTATTACTACAGGTCTTATCTCGTTTCTTCAAGAAAAAAATTTTTTTTTTTTTCCTTCTTCTGCCCGTAATGCAGTATGCCGGGACTTACTTGATTGATTCTGCTGGCTCGATTAACGATGATCCTCTCAAGTTGTTGTTCTTGGGGATGGTTTTGACAATCCCACTGCTGCCACCAAAATGTTATACCCCGGATGGGCTACAACGATAATATTAGGGATAGTCGGGTTCGTTAAGCCTAAGGAGTTGGGACTCCGAGCAGGATCAAAAGAATGGAAGGAAATCTTTTTGAAATCACTAACACACTTTCTTTATTTTTACTGGTTTATTTAATCAATGCACAATTTCGTGGATTTAGTATTGCTTATTTTATTTCTTTCACACACGGTTAAACATCGGCGGGCAGCTCGGCGCGTATCGCGTTACTCTGGCGGCCGACGACCGAGTATGTCACTTGAGACGCTGATAGTACGGCTCGCGTGAACTTCGCCGCGCTCTGGTAATATCTTGCGCGATAATTATAATAATGATTCTGTTACGTCATGACGACTGCACGATTCTTCTCTTTCGGGTATCTGTTATTAGAATTTAATTAAGCGGATAAACGGATGACACGTGTTCTGTTACGATCGCGACGGCCACGCAACTGATCTCTTCCGGGAGTCGGTTACTAAGAATCTGGCTAAGCGGATAATCCCTATTATCCCAACCGCGGAAAGATAACACGTGTACAGATGTTTTCTCTCAATGAAATCATATATATATAGTGCCCTTAAAGGCACGGAATACACACTCTCTGCACGGAACACACTCTCTGCTAAGTCCTTTTTTTTCTGTCGGAATATTCTCAATCGTCGACAAATCAGTTGTCAATAATTCGGTCGGTGTCAGTCTAAAAAAATTAACAAGTTTAAGTGATCAAGTTCCTGACGACACCATTACCGCCTTCATCTCGCAGCTCTCAAGTCTCCAGAATAAAAAGTAAGTCTAATTGCACACATAAAAATTCCTTAATAATAGTTTTTCGGGTCTCTTCTCCTTGTACTTTCTCATTCCTCCCTTACATCCTTTCTGTCCTCTCCCGTTCTCCTTACATTTCTACTCCCTTTTTCTTTTTCCATTTCTTTTTCTTTTTCTTTTTCTTTTTTTCTTTCTTTGCTTGGGCCGTCGGACCTCTCGGGCTCTCTATGCGTTGCGGAGCGCTCGGCAGGTTCATGGCTGCCGAATAATACGGCAAAAATCTGCTTCTTCTCTGTTGGCTTCAGCTGTCGAACCTCTCGGGCTCCCTATGCGTTGCGGGGCACTCAGCAGGTTCATGGCTGCCGAATAGTTCAACAAAAATCTGTTTCTCCTCTGTTGACTTCAGCCGTCGAACCTCTCGAGCTCCCTATGCGTTGCGGAGCATTCAGCAGGTTCATGGCTGCCGAGTAATTCGGAAAATCTATTCTTTTTCTCTCCTTTCTTACAATTTTCTCTCTCCTTTCTAATTTCTCTCCTCTCGGATCTCTCGGTTTCCTGAAATATTTCAGAGATAGCCTTAAGGTTCGTGATTAATGACATTTCTTTCCAAATCCATTTCTTTAGTGAAAACTGCATCATCCACACCCACCGACGCTCAAAGACGGAGGCGAGCCCTGAAGAGGCTCCGTTACCGTCGGAACAAGCGAGCTCGCCTGACGGGGAACTATCCTTCGCCGAGGACATCCGAGGTTTCCACATATCAAGAAACCACGAATAGTTCCAGCTGGAGACCCCTTTACTTAGACCTATCTCCTCCATCCTATTCCCCAATCAAAACTGAACCTGGATCACCACCCCCAGATTTCAGTGTCCTATTCCCAGAGCGCCATGATCCTCAAATATATCCAGATTTCCGCACCCAGAAGTCCTTAGACGAGTTCTGTGAACTACGAACTCCTTCCCCTCCTCCCCTAGATCTCACTAGCGAAAATCCGACTTCGTCCCGACTTCCTCAGAATAACCACCCACAATTAACAAATAATTTAAAATAAATTAATAACAAAAAAAAATCTAAAAATGAATTATACTCAGAAAAATCAAACAATATATACGGCGATTTCTAAAAACACGAATTTCTGTCAATAAATATATTCCAACGTAAAACAAAAATGTATAATGATACGATCTTGTATACGACTTTGCGTACCCAACCTTGTAAATGTTTCAAATTTATTAATTATATGTAAAATTTAAATTATTCACCGTTTAGTTATTTGCTCCCTCTTTCATTCCTAATCCGAGATTCGCGCATGGTCCTGTCCCTGGCAAAAGAGATTAAATTCTCTTGCCTAAATTACGGACCGACGGACGCACGTCACGCAGTCGAAATCATAGCGTCTTTTTCAAGACGTTGACTCGCACTCGTGGCTCTGCACAGTGTGTCCGACTCGTAGGAACGCCTCAGCGCGACCACCTGCGAGAGGATATTTGGAGCGTCCTTCCAAGCCCCATCCATTATAAAAATATATATATATATAATATATTTATCTCGGGTTGGACGTAACAAATAGCAAGAAATTTTGGGGGCTCGTCCGGGATGATAGGCGCGATCTTTGGAGACGGGAATGACTACGAGATCTAAGGCCGACAAGGCTAAAGTAGACGTTCTCTACAATCTTGGTCTAGAGAGTGGCGGTAATCCTAAAAAGACTAAACCAGAAACTATATACACTTCTACTCCAACAGAAACACCTGCTTCCAGACCTATTACCTTTCCTTTAGAAGAGACCTCAATTGTCGAAGAATTAGAAATTAATCACGAAGCATCCGAATCTAATACGTTATGCCCCGAAAATTTAGCGGGCAAGTTTGACATTACTACCAACAGCCAGACGAAAGATTTAAGTAGATTAAGTATGGCGCAAATTAATCCTTTCGCCACATTAAAATACGCTATTGAGGCCGTCCCCTTCTTTGACGGCCAGAATATCCCTCTAAGTTATTTTATCGAGGGATGTGAAGAGGCTAAATCCATGTTACCAGATGAAGCCGAATCACAATTCACTAAAGTTATAAGAACGCGAATAGTTGGAGAGGCCCGTCGTACCGTCGCAGGTCAAGACTTCGACAATGTTGCTCAACTTACAAATTTTTTAAAACAAATTTATGGTCATTCCAAAAACGTATATCAATTACAAGGTGAACTAGGCTCTATTTATCAAAAGGGTAATGAAGACGTTGTAACTTACGCAAATCGAGTAAAGATTTTAGGGAAGCAAATATTAGAAGCCAATCGAAACTCCGGAAATTCTCTCCCAGAACGTAGTATCATGGACTCATTAGAAAAGGATATGTGTAAATGTTTTATTAGAGGTTTGAATCCGGAAATCGAACAAAGAGTAGCCAGAAATCTCGACGTCAAGGGAACTGTGGCCGATGCATTACGTATAGAAAGAGAATTACGCGCAATTTCGGACTTGCGTCGCGGATCAAGTACCATTTCAAAACCGATTGATATCACTGTACCGCGAGAAACCTGTCAAATTTGTTATAAAAGTGGACATTCAGCTAATAATTGTAAGAAGTTTAATCAAAATTCTTATCAAAATTATAGTAGAACTGAGAATTTGGGAAACGAAATACTTATTTGCCAGATTTGCAAGAAACGCGGACACGGTGCTAATACGTGTCGACTTCGCGACTCACAGACACGACGAACCGTTAACATAATACGCGAAAATACTATCACCTGTCAGTTATGCTCGAAATCGGGACATAATGCCAAGACTTGTCGTACGAATAATAACAGCAATCAAAATAAAACTTTCCTAATCTGTCAATGGTGCGACAAACCCGGGCATTCGGCCAGTAATTGCTGGAAAAAACAAAATGACCAGCAAACAGCGGAAAATAAATCAAAAATCTCCTGTCAAAATTGCAACAACTTCGGTCATATCGCTAAAGATTGTCGATCTAAGTTAACCCAAAAATCGGGTAGCTCTCTGTATTGTCGCTACTGTAAAGCACAAGGACATCTTTTAGAAAACTGCGACTTACGAATTTTAAATAATAATCGTAGAAAAACAAACAATTCGGAAAACTCCAATGGTCCACCGAAGTCGGGTGTGCAACGGGGGCCGAGCAGGTTTCACACCCATCGACATCTTCGACACCTCGATAAAAAATACACCGAACGCTCAACCTGTGACAGTAAATCTCGACAAACATAGTCGCGTGCCTACTGTCCAGATAACCTTAGATAAAAGAAACTCTCCTTTAACTTTTATGTTAGATACTGGTTCTGGACCAAATATAATCAAAAAGGATTTTGTACCTAAACACATTGCTATCGATCACTCTTGCATATTAAAATTAAATGGAATAAATGAATACCCTGTTTATACTCTCGGTGAAATTACCCTAACTCTCTTTAAAATTTTAGTAAAATTTCACATAGTGACTAACGATTTCCCCATTTCACAGTCTGGTATACTCGGTAACGATTTCTTTAAACAAACCTCTTCAACGATAGATTATGCCCAGGGACATCTAAACATATCTGGAATTAATATACCATTCTCTTCTCCAGAAATCATCATCGTACCACCACGATCAGAATCATTGTTTTATGTGAGAATAGGTAACCCCGAAGTAAAGATCGGATACATACCTAAATTAAAAGTAGCACATGGAATTTATTCGAGAGATTCCATAGTGGAAAACATTGCTGGAAAGGCATACATAAATATCATAAGCACGTTAGACGAAGAAACGGAAATACAAGTACCAATATTGCAACTTAAAACTCTCGACGAAATACTCAACGATCACGGAAAAAATCTCGAAGCACATATTTCAAAAATTCCAACGTATTCATTATCTTTGGACAGTACTGAAACTGTCAACGACAAGATTAATACTCCTTATGAAAATGATATCGAAAGAATTATCAATCTTAAGAACGAGAACGAACACGTTTACTTACTTGAAGACGGGATTACAGATACGAACCAAGAGGGAAATAAGAACCCTATGAACTCTGAAAATGGAAGTCAAACCTATGAGAAATCAGAAAATAAAGATAAAAATAAAAATGAGGACTTCAATTTCAGGATCCTTGAGGAAATTTCCAAACCTCTCCTGAGAATCCTGAAATTGCAGAGGGAAGTTACCAAACCTCTGCTCAAATATCAATTCATCCCAAGAACTCTGGAGGGGAAATTTCCAAACCTCTCCTGAGAATCCTGAAATTGCAGAGGGAAGTTACCAAACCTCTGCTCAAATATCAATTCATCCCAAGATCTCTGGAGGGAGAAATTTCCAAACCTCTCCTGAGAATCCTGAAATTGCAGAGGGAAGTTACCAAACCTCTGCTCAATTATCAATTCATCCCAAGATCTCTGGAGGGGGAAATTTCCAAACCTCTCCTGAGAATCCTGAAATTGCAGAGGGAAGTTACCAAACCTCTGCTCAAATATCAATTCATCCCAAGATCTCTGGAGGGAGAAATTTCCAAACCTCTCCTGAGAATCCTGAAATTGCAGAGGGAAGTTACCAAACCTCTGCTCAATTATCAATTCATCCCAAGATCTCTGGAGGGGGAAATTTCCAAACCTCTCCTGAGAATCCTGAAATTGCAGAGGAAGTTACCAAACCTCTGCTCAAATATCAATTCATCCCAAGATCTCTGGAGGGAGAAATTTCCAAACCTCTCCTGAGAATCCTGAAATTGCAGAGGGAAATTACCAAACCTCTGCTCAATTATCAATTTATCCCAAGATCCCTGGAGGGGGAAATTTCCAAACCTCTCCTGAGAATCCTGGAATTGCAGAGGAAAACTTCCACACTTCTCTAGCAATTCCCAGCTCCGTCGGTTGCGAGGAGGGAAGTTACCAAACCTCACTGCGTAATTCGACACAACTCTATCCAAGAGAAATTAAAAATAAGAATTTCTCACTTCAACTAAAAAATATTAAATTTCGAAAAATTGGGATGCTCTCGAAGAAAAGAAATAAAAAGGGAACAGAAACCTCTCGAAATACTATCAAGGAGTTCATAGGAAGGACAAACTTAATTAATAAGTGCAAAATGAAAGAGAAAAAACCGTCTTCTAGAATTTTTTCATCAAAACAAAATCAATCTCAAGAAATATTTGATAAGTGTATACACAAGCATAAATCAAAACATAAAGACAAATTCACACAAGGATTACCACTCGTTACTTTGACCGATAATCCCCACGAATGCTTAGTAATATCAAAGGAGGACGCAAAGAATCGGCTTACTAAAATTATAGAATCCTTGCGATTGGAGCACTTAAACGAACAAGAAAAGGAAAGGGTAATAAAACTTATAAAAATCAGTCAGGACAGATTCCACATACCTGGCGAAAAGTTAACTGCCACTCATGTATTGCAACACCAGATACCAACCGTAGATGATCTGCCAATAAATACACGACAGTACCGATTTCCACAAGTTCATAAAGAGGAGATAAACAGACAGGTAGGAGAATTGTTAGAAGATGGAATAGTAAAGCCATCTCAATCTCCGTATAACACTCCTATATGGATAGTGCCAAAAAAGGAAGATTCAAAGGGAAACAAACGCTGGAGAATGGTTTTGGATTTTCGAGTATTGAACGATAAGACCATTGGAGATGCTTACCCTTTACCGAATATTGTAGATATCATTGATCAATTGGGAGGAGCGCAATATTTCTCAGTTTGCGACTTAGCCTCTGGATTTCATCAGATCAAAATGGATCCTTCAGATAGTCATAAAACAGCTTTTACTACTCCTTTCGGGCATTATGAATTCGATAGAATGCCCTTCGGTCTAAAAAACGCACCTGCCACTTTTCAACGTTTAATGGATCTAGTGCTAATCGGATTACAGGGGAAAGAATTATTCGTCTATATGGATGATATCGTTATATATGCCTCCTCACTAGAGGAACATGAAAGGAAGTATAATAATTTAATAAACAGATTACGTGAAGCAAACTTAAAATTACAGCCAGATAAATGCGAATTTCTAAAAACTGAAGTAACATATTTAGGACACGTGATCAGCAAAAACGGGATTAAACCAGACCCCAAAAATTGGAAGCAGTGCAACAGTTTCCTAGACCAAAAACGCCTAAAAATATCAAACAATTTCTCGGATTAGCAGGATATTATAGACGATTCATTCCAAACTTCTCGAAGCTCGCTAAACCTTTAACAAATCTGTTAAAAAATGAGACACGATTTGACTGGACGTCTGTTCAGGAAGAATCATTTGAAACTTTGAAGCAGAAACTATGCGAAGAACCCATCTTGCAATATCCCGATTTCTCAAAACCGTTTATTTTAACAACCGACGCTTCAGGAATAGCCGTAGGAGGAATCCTATCGCAAGGGGAAATAAATAAAGATCGTCCAATCGCGTATGCATCACGGACCTTAACAGACAATGAATTAAAATACGATACTTATGAAAAGGAAGCATTAGCAATAGTTTATTGCGTTAAACATTTTCGACCGTATCTTTATGGACGAAAATTTACCTTAGTTACTGATCATAAGCCTTTACTATGGTTTAAGAATGCACAAGATGCGAATATGAGAATACTTCGTTGGAGATTGAAACTGGCGGAATATGATTATGACGTCGTATACAAAGCCGGAAAAACTAACGTAAATGCCGACGCATTATCAAGGAATCCAGTAGAAATAGATTGCAAACCCATTATCAATAGAAAAATTTTAAATCCTAATAAACCAGAAGATGCAGACATAATTTCTAAATTGTTGGAAGAATCCGAAGAGGAAGAAGAAATGGAAGAGGACGAAGATTTCGAATTATATTTATCGGACAACGAACAATCCGAAATGGCAAATATCGACAATTCTTTCAAAGAAAACATGGATTCCATACCATTCACCCAAGAAGAATTAAACGAACCGACAAAAAATAAAATTATAGAGAAGGCATTAATTCATAATCCGCCTGCATTTCGTAGAATGCAAACAAGAAGCCAAACAATAAAAGAAAAGGATGGTCACCCGAAAAAATCGCAAACATATTCTCTAACCAATCCCGAAACTATAGAGGTAACAGACTTAGCGAATGAAAATACAAAGAGTAGAGAAAATAACGAAGAAGAAGAAAAAGAAGAAGACGAAGAAGAGGATAATGAAAAAAGTAAAGACTTAAGGAAAACTAAACCCGTCATTATTGAAAATCAGGCACTGAAAAGCAATGTCATCGATTCCAGAGAATTGTTATTCTTACGTAAGGATAATGTAGTCTATTTTGTCGACATCAAAGGAAAACCTTTAGACTCAGGTTCACAAAAATTGTTCGAACGAAACGAATTACCTAAATTAAGGGATCTTATTTTAGGAAAAACTCGAGCTATAAAGTATAAGAACCATTATCACCTGGTTTTAACGATTAGCGAAGGACAACGAGAAGGACCAACAATGACCTTAATACAAATAACATCAGCTTTGAAAGATCTGCGTAAAATAGCAGACGAATTAAAACTGGAAACTGTTAGTATAGCCAAAACCGAATTTATTCAGAATATACCATGGAGCAATATTAAAACACAGATACAATTAATCTTCGTTGACGCGTACACTAAAATAATTATTTGCAATGGATTAATAAAATATCCCCCAAAAGATCTCCGCCCAAGTATAATCAGTGAGATACACTGTGCACCCACAGGAGGACACCGAGGTGTTACTAAAACATACAATAGAATTAAACACAACTATTATTGGGAAGACTTAAAATCAGATGTGCAAAAATACATACAACAATGCTTGCAATGCCAATTAAAAAAATTAGTACGAGTCAAAACTAAACAGCCCATGATCATTACTGATACACCAGGATCTGCCTTTGATAAGGTAGCCATGGATATTGTAGGTCCATTACCTAAAACCGAACAAGGAAACGAATATATTCTAACCTTGCAGGATCAACTAACTAAGTTTTGCATGGCAATACCGTTGCCAAATCAAACCTCTGAGACAATCGCAGAAGCATTTGTTGATAAATTTATTTGTATACTAGGAGCACCAAAAGCAATATTGACTGATCAAGGAAGAAACTTCCTTAGCGATCTAATGAAAAAACTCGCTAAAATATTCAAGATTCGCAAACTGCGCACTACTGCCTTTCATCCGCAATCCAATGGCTCGTTAGAAAGATCCCACCATGCACTTGGCGAATATTTAAAACAATATGCAACCGAAGGAAAACAGTGGGACAGGTGGATCGGTCTCGCTACGTTCAACTATAACACCTGTGTACACGAAGCAACTAAACATACCCCATACGAATTAGTTTTTGGGAAAATAGCAAGAATACCGTCTAGCGAACCTTTAGCTCCAGAAGATAAACTGGCAAATTATGATGAATATTTAATAAATCTAGTTACTCAGCTTCACACCATACAAGCAAATGCTCGCGAAAATATTGTCGAAGCAAAAATCAAATCAAAGAAATATTACGACAAGAAGATTAAACCACAAACTTTCAAACCAGGGGATTACGTATTCTTGCAGAAAGGGCCCAAACCAGGAAAATTTGGAGACCAATACACAGGCCCGCATGAAGTCTTAGAAATATTAAATCGAAATAACGTTAGAATTAAAATTAAGAAAAACAGTCGCGTAGTTCATCCCAATCGTTTAAGGATTTCTCATATCAAGCCAACCTCGAATAATTAAATTTTCAGATGATCGGAAGGATCGCCATAATGATAACATTTATTTGGATTCGGAAAGCTCACGGAATAATAGGCTATGACTGTGGATCACCGCAGGCCAATTTAACTACATTATCGCTCTTAAACATCGAGGAATGCGACATTCCGCCGCAGACTCTAAAGAAGGCCCGAGTTTATCTGCAATTACTTCAAGTTAATGAATTTAAAAGCATAAAAGTACACCAATGTAAAATCGAGATTGATAGACTAATCAGAAAATGTGGGATGTTCTCTCACTCTATGGATGTTCCCAATGGCAAATATTCATACATACAGGAAGTATCCCAAGGAGCATGCATAAATATGCATGTGTTTGGTCAATACCACCTAGGAGCAACGCTTATTACAGGCATTCTTCCTAACCAAACGATCACCAGGCCTGTAACGTTGGCGGGACAATTAGATGCCGATGGAACATGTCATGGGGGAACGTATTCAGACCCTTATGGAACATGGACAGACGTCACCGTCCTCGCGACTATAAAGATCACCTTACAAGATTATACAGCCAAAGTAAAAGTAGATACCAATAGGATTATACTCCGTTCAGGAGTAACCTGTGAACTCACGGCTACTCAGTGTATCGATCTAGAAGGAGGAGATACATTCTGGAATGCATTACCCGAAGACGATTGTCAACTTAGTAATTATGGCTTATTATATGAAGGAGTCGCAGGAAAAATAATCGACCAACTGGACGATCAACCCATGGAAATCTATGCCCTGGTTGCGGATGACATGGTTTTCGCCTTAACCAGCAAGGGAACTATTTCAAAATGCGGATATACGCTTACCCGAACAGAACATCCCAAATTATTCATTTTTATAACAACCCCTGATAATAAAGTTTTTAAAAAGACGGAAAACCGCGCTTATAATCTCGATATATTCACCTATGTAAATTCCAAATTTGTATACGTAGAGAGACATGTCCGTACACAAATGAGCCAGTTATACCGAAATGTTCTTCTGCAACAATGTAACCTCGAGCAAAAAATGCTAAAAAATGCTTTAGCTATAGCTACTCAGTCACCAGATGTTTTCGCCTACCATCTAATGAAGGGACCAGGATATATGGCCCTACGAGCCGGAGAAGTAATACACATAATAAAGTGCGTACCAGTTGAAGTAAAAATTGCTCAAACTGACAAATGCTACGATCAGTTACAAGTAATACGAGACAATCAAACACAATTTTTAACCCCTCAGACACACATTCTACTACAACAAGGAACTGAGGTAAATTGTAATAAACTCGCATCCGCCATGTATCTACTAGAAGATTCGTGGTACAAATTCACACCCAAACCAATCGAATCACTACCCCCAATCATCATAAAACCAACCACCAAATTAGCTTGGAAGTATATTAATCCTGGAGCACTCGCCACAAGCGGGATATACACGGAAAAGGATTTACAGGATCTTCGGGATCATATAATGTTTCCTGCAGAACGGCCTGCAGTACTTAATACCATAGCCCGAGGAATACTAGGGCAACCTGGCTCTATAAACGGAGGATCATTTTCTAATTTATTAGACGAAGCATCCATAGAGAAAATAGCTACATCTGCCTGGGAAAGATTTTGGGATCGGTTTCTCATTTTTGGTAACATCAGCGCCGGAATGATTGGGATATACATGACCATTAGAATCTTAAAATTGATACTAGACACAGCAGTACACGCATATGCCCTGCATACCGTGTATGGATGGTCAATACATCTACTCGGATCTATTTGGGATTCCATCACCCATCTTTTATTACACCTTAGCACATACGGACAGAAAAAATCCTCGGAGGCGAGCGCCCCTCCTCCTGAATGCGATTCTGAGCATACAATCCCAAACAATGCATTACGAGAAGCTCCAACGAAAAGCGCAGATCCAAACTCAATATATCCTCTCCTTCCCACGGAAGTTGTACCAACTTCTCAACCAACCTTTTCTCTACAATTGAAAAATTAAAATCTTCTTTAATATCATCATCCATATCTTTGCAATCAGATAATACCGAAGAATGGAATCTAATGTCATCGATACCAGCTGTTTGACCCGTGGGCGCCTTGACTGCAAGGTACTCCGAATGGAATCACCGCACCTCTTTTGGATACGACTCAAAACTGGAGAGTCGAGTCTAAAGGAATTAATGGAGGAACTTGGGTTCCGAATGAATCGGAAGTCAAGTACCCTCATCTGTTGGCCACACTTGGTGAAAATAAATCTGGCCGTCGCAATCAAGGAAGGCGACATATGGCACCGAGGAATAGTAACGGCAGTCGGGCGGATCCAAGGAATTGCCCGGGTAGCCCTCAGGGACGAAGGACGAGAGGTGTGGCGGCGATTCAACGAATTATACATCCTAGAAGATCGCTTTCAAGAATTGCCGTGGCAAGCTCTCACGTGTGGGTTAGCCTACACTGGCCCGACAATACCAACTCTAGTATGGTCTAAGAAAATCAGGGCATTGTGTCAAATCCTCGCAGAAGAACAGGAGGGATACTTAAAAATAATACATCCTCTGCCGGACGGAGCCGCACTCATCAAGCTGGTTATTTCACACGAAATCGGCTACATGCAGTTGAATCTTCGAGACGCCCTCGTAAATTTAGGATATGCACGGATTGATAAAAGAATCGCGGTAAATATTTATCCATCTGTCGAAATTAACAAATGTAATCATAAGATAATACGAAATACATTAGCAACAGATAGTAATAGTTTTCAGGAAAAACCATTGCAATTCCATTTTAATTAAAATCCTTAAGTAAGTAACTTTAACCTTAGATATGTACACTTTTTCTCCTTTCTACTACCAAAAATTAAATCTTATAAAACAGCCATGGAGGATCACGATACCGAATGCCAGTGAAAAAAAAAAAAAAAAAAAAAAATATATATATATATATAATAATCTCTTCTGTCTAGTCCTATCAACCTTCTATATAATCCAGATGCATTTTACTCCCATCAGGCATTACTATCAGCAATCGGTTACTAGTCAATCCGAAACTATCTAAGAACATAGTAGTGCCGCACGGTCCAGTTCATAAGAACAACGCACATAAAATAGCGTGCATCTTCACGACCAAATAGAAATCAGCAAAACAAAGATTAGGAGAGCATCGAAAGGGATTATGTATGAATGCATCCATATGCATATATATTCTCGGGCAACGACAGAGAGTATCCACGCGTGCGAAAGAATAACATCCGGTTACTTGATAACTAACCTCTGGCGTTTGTATCGGACCACCTGTGATAAACCTTTTTCTTTTGTGTTTCAAATGAACTCACTTTATGGAAAGGAAAGAACGTGTGCATCATACAACTATTAAGTAATCTATATACCAATAATAGTAATAATAATAAATGAAATAATAATAAATAATAATGATGGTAACGATAATAAAAAAAAAAAAAAAAAAAAATACATATATAATAACACTAAATTAATTATCCCATACTAAATTTATTCTTCTTCCTTCAATATTTTTGATATGTATCGATACATTTGAATTTTGTAAAAGGGGAAGAATAACTATACTTTTTGTTCGAATGCCTAGATATATATATATATAAAAAAAAAAAAAAAAAAAAAAGGGGGAGAGAAAAAAAAAATATATATATATATATATATATATATTAAATATAATGATGTAATTGTTAAAAATCATATATGTATATGAACACACAACAAATGAACAGAAAGAATAGAAAAGATAGATAATTATAATTAACACTTTAAGAGGCTGCTTTTTATCGCTGCATTAGGAATTTTTCTTTCTCTACAAAAGGGGGAAAGAGAGAGAAAAAATAATATATATATAATCTATATATACATTTATAAATAGGAAAACTCAAGAAGAACGAAAGAAATTACAGAGTCCTTTCTTTCCTTCTTCTTCGCGCAATAGTACCTATCGAAAGAGAAGAATTATTGCTTTTCAATGCAAATATCGTGTACCCCCGATATTTGTCTAAGATGGGGGTGTTACGTCATGACGACTGCACGATTCTTCTCTTTCGGGTATCTGTTATTAGAATTTAATTAAGCGGATAAACGAGTGACGCATGTTCTGTTACTCTGTTAGACTGATCTCTTCCGGAGGTTGGTTTCTAGAATTCGGCTAAGCGGATAATCCCTATTATCTTAATCGTGAAAGTATACTGACGTTACATCTTGACGACTGCACAATTCTTCTCTTTCGGATATCAGTTATTAGAATTTAGTTAAGCAGATAAACGGATGACACGTGTTCTGTTACGATCGCGACGGCCACGCAACTGATCTCTTCCGGGAGTCGGTTACTAAGAATCTGGCTAAGCGGATAATCCCTATTATCCCAACCGCGGAAAGATAACACGTGTACAGATGTTTTCTCTCAATGAAATCATATATATATAGTGCCCTTAAAGGCACGGAATACACACTCTCTGCACGGAACACACTCTCTGCTAAGTCCTTTTTTTTCTGTCGGAATATTCTCAATCGTCGACAAATCAGTTGTCAATAATTCGGTCGGTGTCAGTCTAAAAAAATTAACAAGTTTAAGTGATCAAGTTCCTGACGACACCATTACCGCCTTCATCTCGCAGCTCTCAAGTCTCCAGAATAAAAAGTAAGTCTAATTGCACACATAAAAATTCCTTAATAATAGTTTTTCGGGTCTCTTCTCCTTGTACTTTCTCATTCCTCCCTTACATCCTTTCTGTCCTCTCCCGTTCTCCTTACATTTCTACTCCCTTTTTCTTTTTCCATTTCTTTTTCTTTTTCTTTTTCTTTTTTCTTTCTTTGCTTGGGCCGTCGGACCTCTCGGGCTCTCTATGCGTTGCGGAGCGCTCGGCAGGTTCATGGCTGCCGAATAATACGGCAAAAATCTGCTTCTTCTCTGTTGGCTTCAGCTGTCGAACCTCTCGGGCTCCCTATGCGTTGCGGGGCACTCAGCAGGTTCATGGCTGCCGAATAGTTCAACAAAAATCTGTTTCTCCTCTGTTGACTTCAGCCGTCGAACCTCTCGAGCTCCCTATGCGTTGCGGAGCATTCAGCAGGTTCATGGCTGCCGAGTAATTCGGAAAATCTATTCTTTTTCTCTCCTTTCTTACAATTTTCTCTTTCCTTTCTAATTTCTCTCCTCTCGGATCTCTCGGTTTCCTGAAATATTTCAGAGATAGCCTTAAGGTTCGTGATTAATGACATTTCTTTCCAAATCCATTTCTTTAGTGAAAACTGCATCATCCACACCCACCGACGCTCAAAGACGGAGGCGAGCCCTGAAGAGGCTCCGTTACCGTCGGAACAAGCGAGCTCGCCTGACGGGGAACTATCCTTCGCCGAGGACATCCGAGGTTTCCACATATCAAGAAACCACGAATAGTTCCAGCTGGAGACCCCTTTACTTAGACCTATCTCCTCCATCCTATTCCCCAATCAAAACTGAACCTGGATCACCACCCCCAGATTTCAGTGTCCTATTCCCAGAGCGCCATGATCCTCAAATATATCCAGATTTCCGCACCCAGAAGTCCTTAGACGAGTTCTGTGAACTACGAACTCCTTCCCCTCCTCCCCTAGATCTCACTAGCGAAAATCCGACTTCGTCCCGACTTCCTCAGAATAACCACCCACAATTAACAAATAATTTAAAATAAATTAATAAAAAAAAAATCTAAAAATGAATTATACTCAGAAAAATCAAACAATATATACGGCGATTTCTAAAAACACGAATTTCTGTCAATAAATATATTCCAACGTAAAACAAAAATGTATAATGATACGATCTTGTATACGACTTTGCGTACCCAACCTTGTAAATGTTTCAAATTTATTAATTATATGTAAAATTTAAATTATTCACCGTTTAGTTATTTGCTCCCTCTTTCATTCCTAATCATCCGAGATTCGCGCATGGTCCTGTCCCTGGCAAAAGAGATTAAATTCTCTTGCCTAAATTACGGACCGACGGACGCACGTCACGCAGTCGAAATCATAGCGTCTTTTTCAAGACGTTGACTCGCACTCGTGGCTCTGCACAGTGTGTCCGACTCGTAGGAACGCCTCAGCGCGACCACCTGCGAGAGGGTATTTGGAGCGTCCTTCCAAGCCCCATCCATTATAAAAATATATATATATATAATATATTTATCTCGGGTTGGACGTAACAATTCCAAACGATACGTTATTCTTGACTCTCCGCAACTCCACCTTGTGTAACCGATTATATAGTCTGATCGATGCCCGATCAGCATTCTGATCGATTGCGTCGATCGGTTGCGTGATATTGATTAATCAATATCACGCTCGGTTTGATCATCAAGTTTAGGAATTTGCTGATAGGCTTTTTCGCAATGTTCTCGCGATGCATTTCTGCGATCTTTCGAAAGACTGTTCGCAATTTCGGCGGTCACACATTTGTGTCATCTTTCGAAAGACTTTTCGATATTTCATGCGACCTAATTTTGTTGTCGTGCGGACTATTTTTATTATTAGTTATTATTTTATTATTGGTTGTAGACCTGGCTACAACAGTGCATGCCATCCACAGCATCTACACACAAATTTAATTTTAAGTTTGGCATACATATGTAATTTATATATGACGTTTGCACAAAAAAGTTATATAAAACACAAAAGTAAATTATACCAATAATTCCAGGAAACTGTTTTTCTCTAAGAAAATATGCCATAGTTTCTTCTTTTTTTTGTAATGTAAAAAATCTTATAATATGTGGAGCAAGCATTAAAAAGTTTGTTACCCTTGTTAAAAGTTCAGTATAGTGTACTCATTGTAATATCAAATCAATCCGCTACGTCACGATATCCTATGCTTTCGTGACCAAGATACCACAACCCGTATGGAAAGGAATTATTAGAACTATTGAAATTTTGTGTAGTATTATGGGACATTACTATTGGAAACATGAATAATTTACTATTGGATAAATAGTTACTATTCATTTACTATTCATTACTATTAGAAATATAAGTAGTTTACTATTGGAATGAATAGTAACTGTTACTTACTATTCATTACTATTAGAATGAATATAGAGCGAATAGTAATTATAAGGATTTACTATTCTTTACTATTATAATCATGAGTAGTTTGCTATTCTATTGGAACAAATAAATATTATAATTATTAATTCGCAATTTTTGTGAAAAATCGTGGAAATCTGACATTTGTATTGAATAATATGCCAGTTACTCTGGATAATACGCAGATACTCTGATTAGTAATCTTTTTATTGTATTTTTTAAAATAATGTTATGATGTATGTACAGGATGTCTTATTTTAAATGACGGATTTTTCGAAAATTATTGAAGAAAAACGGAAAAATGTTTGAAATAAAAAATATACGTTTTAAAGGGAGACAAATAATGGTACAAATTAATTTTCGAAAAAAATCAATACATGATTTCTCCAATTATTCTGCATATAAAAATATTAAGATAAAATTGTCAAAAAAATAATAATTTTACACTTTATTCTTGCACATTTCAACATAAAATATAAAATATCTCATAAACTGTTCAGTTTTTGCTATTATATCTTAATGCTTTTATGCATAAAATAAGATAAATAAATTAGTGCCTAGAAAATATATAGTTGTTTTTAAAAAAGAATTATGCAATTCGTAATATGCAATTACATGTTTTTTTTAAAAAGCAACAGCATTTTCCTTACATCAATTGATTTCTCTCATTATTTAGTGCAAAAGTATCAAGATTAAGAAAAAGTGTAATTTACAAGATTATTTTATATTTTATATGGCAACATGTCAAAATAGAATGTAAAATATCTCGTAAATTATTAATTTTTCGACAATTTTATCTTAACACTTTTATTATAATATAAAATAATCGAAAAAATTATATTACGTAAAAAAATCATAATTTCATTGTAAAAAATGGAATGACTTTCATATGACCGTAAAATCAATTTTTCTCAAAAATTAATTTTATTGTTATTTGTCTCCCTTCAGACTGTACAATTTTTATCTAAAATTTTCTTTCGTATTCTTTATAGTATTCGAGAAATTTCATTGTCATTTAAAACAAGGCATCCTATGTATTTTTATATTATATATATTAATTATATATATATATATATTAATTTATATATATATATATATATATATATATATATACATATATATAATATAATACATAATATATATATGTGTATATATATATATATATATATATATATATATATATATATATATATATATATATAAGATATATATATAAGAATATATAAAGTTATATAAGAATATACATAGGATGCCCCGTTTTAAATAACAATGAAATTTCTCAAATACTATTCTTGAACACACTCCCGTATGGAAAGGAACTATTAAGAACTATTGAGAACTATTCAGATTTCTATATCCATTCAATTTCTGTAATAACTTGAGTAGTAACTATTGGCGATTACATGCATGAATAGTAATTGAATAACTGCGTCTAGACGCCAATAATGGTTTTCAGAACTATTCGCCAATAGTTGCAGTTACTATTCAATTACTATTCATACACGTAGTCGCCAATAGTTACTACTCAAATTACTACAGAAATTGAATGGTAACTGTAGAAATCTGAATAGTTCTCAATAATTCTCAATAGTTTCTTTCCATACGGGAAATAAGTTAAAATATGTTTTTCTGGTGAAATTGGTGCATATCCAATTATTTCTCTCATTACAAAGGAATTTTTGTACTATGTTTATATTATTTAAATATTTTTATACTATTTTTTTTAAATATCTACATTTTAAGTACATGTAACCATATATGATTGTTTTGTGTTCGAATAGCGCGAGTGTATTTTGACCCAAATTTCATTGGTTCCGCTCATCGTGCCGCCACTGCTATGCGCAATAGTACACCTTTCTTTTTACATTATGGCAACGAGTAATCGTCGAATTCATTCGATTTGATGATATAGGGCGGTATTCATAGTTGAATCTCAAATCAGCACTTAAGGGTCGGCAGGAGACACCGTGGAGACCTCTCACGGCCAGCTGCAAATTATGGATTCGCTAAAGCGTTATTAAAATACAAAGAGAATCATGTAAAAATCGTGATATTAGTAATTAGTAGAATCATTAGCAAGTCGCTAGTAGGTATACTAGGCGGGTTTCTAACTCAGAAGCGTTGAGGGGGTGCGGGTGTGCGGAGGAGAACGGTGGGCGGGGGGGGCAAGGGAGGGGGAATGGTAGGAGTGAGGGGGGTAGTGAAGAAAGACGAAACGAGGTGAGATAAATAAATAGGATAAGATAGCAAGGCGATATAAACAAATAGGATAAGATAGCAAGGCGATATAAACAAAATGAACAGGTGGCGAAGATGATATAAAAAAATTGCGTGTGGACGGGGCGCGTGGACATGACGTCAGGGGGAGGCCGCCGCCGCGTCCATCGCCACCGCTTCGCCGCAGCCGCCGCCGCCGCCCGATGCCATGTTCTTTCTCTATACTTACCATTTATGCATCTCTCTCCTTTCCTCCAGACTTTTTTCGTATCCGTAATGATTTTTTATTTTTTTGAATTACATATGTTTATATATGTGTTTATATGTGTTGTAAAAAGAAGATTTTTTTACAGAAGAGTATAAAAATATGTTTTAGCAATTTGTGTTTTGGATGGCGGGGAAAAAGAATAAAAAAACATAATTCGTATATCATATTTATTTTATTCATGGTTATCTGATCACCAATTAAATAATTTGAATACATTTTGTAATGCGCAATTAGTATATCTGCATCGCATAGTATTATAGCGTCCAGATTGTTTAGAGAATCTACGTCTTTGTAATCAGCATCCAGAGTTTCGATGCACACGCGCTCTCGCTCATCGTCCAGAAGCAAGTTCCACAGCCATTGTCGTTTTTCATGTCCTTTGACATATACGACAGCATCGCTCTTATCGTCGTCGTCGTCGTCGTCGTCGTCGTCGTCGTCGTCGTCGTCGTCGTCGTCGTCGTCGTCGTCGTCGTCGTCGTCGTCGTCGTCGTCGTCGTCGTCGTCGTCGTCGTCGTCGTCGTCGTCGTCGTCGTCGTCGTCGTCGTCGTCGTCGTCGTCGTCGTCGTCGTCGTCGTCGTCGTCGTCGTCGTCGTCGTCGTCGTCGTCGTCGTCTTCTTCTGTTCCATGCACAGCCTTTATAATCAAACTCTTAGCTTTGCTGTATGAAATCGTTCCGTCGTCCCATCGCAGTCTATGGTGATGACGTATCACCCAGCGTGCGCGAGACTTGTCGGCACTTGCGAGAAAATGCCATGGTGTAGGGCTTGCGAAAATGTAGTGAGAAAGAACGATCCGTTTTCTGAAAGCGGCAAACTCTTTTACAACAAATTTTCCTCCAACGAGGAAACCTTGCAGGTCTACGAACGTTGGCGCGACCATGACGAGCAATTTTTCGAGACTGCGGTCGATTTTGATGTATCGTAGATTTTATTGTCTCTCTCTCTCTCTCTCTCTCTCTCTCTCTCTCTCTCTCTCTCTCTCATATGCCAGCGATGCTCTTAGGTGATCTTGCGTACAACATTGGTCAACGGATTGTAGTGAACCACGCGATCGTGTATAATGAGACAGTACGCGGTGGTATTCATCGGTACGTTCTCCTTAGTCTCAAATTCCAATCTCACGTCCACGGTTGCGCTCTTGACCGATTCGTTTTGTCGAGAACAATCGATGATTACGAATGGACCGTTATGTAGAAAAGAAAAGATGTGACGGTGAGACTCGGCTCGAGATACTCGTATCCATAATAACTCTTGCAGAAACGCGCGTACGTTTCGTACAACACGGACCATCTGTTTTTGTCGAAATCAAGATTCATATCGTCGTACGGATAACATTCCGAGTTCAGATAGAGTTTTACGTTGGTCAAGTTGCAGTCATCGAATCGGCTCGTGTCCTCAGCTATTTTTGCGACCTGCTTGCAGAGCGAAGATAACCTATCATGGTTTCTTGAGCTGAGTAGCGGTCTTGATGGCCCACGAATGCTTAGTTGTACGCTGTAATAGCGGAAACTCGTACAGATCCCACGAGCGAAAAGCCATGCTCAAATATCGTCCGCTTTCCAAAGTGCGCAACATCGATAGTTTTTTTATCTCGCTCAATAACACGTACGGCATTCGCCATTGTATCTTGAATAAGTCGACCACGGGATCCAACGCCGAATTTCCCATCAGGCAATTGTTGTCGTTGCGCGATCGTATCAAGATCAACTCGTGACGAGCGTTGATTACCACGCGTCTGTAATCCTCGCAAAATCCCAACAGTGCGTAGAGAGGTACGCAAAAATTAAAATATCCATCCGCGCTAGTATGCGCATCCCAACCGGCATTCCTCAGAATCACGCTTCTGTCGGATGACGTCGTTGTATAGTGTTTGAGCGTGCTAATTACGCCCACGTTTCTGTTATGATCAAGCTCATATCAAATCTCATCGAACAGGAACGCGACAAAATTATTTCCCAACACCACATCAGATCCCTCGATAACTCTGTTCTTCGTTAATTTTCCCTCGACATACAAAAAGCTTTCGTACGGCAATGTGTCAGATCCTATTGCTGTATAGATATTTTTATCTCATCGCTGTACCCGAACGTTGTATTGGCGAACGGGTTGTACGCATGAGTCTCAATCTTGACGATGCGATCGTCAAAGATTGGCTCGTCTTCGATGTTTAGGATATCGGTCATCTCAACAGTTGCGCACCGCGAATCCTAAAGCTTGTAAAAATTTAACGTTCGACGCGTTGAGTTTCTTCCTCTTCTTAATGCAGCTGGATGAGCGAGTATTGTCGATCGGTGTTTTCTTTGTAAAAGATGCGTTATCTCTCTGCGTATACTTCGCTTCATTTAACACGAGCATCTCAAATGTCACGCTCGCGTTATCGCTGTCGCCGGCGTACGTGCAATCTGACAGTGATTTCTTCTCCTCTGAAATCAAGCAATCGTCCGTTCTGGTCAACAATGCGTATCGTTAGCTCCGTAATGCTTCGTACGATGACTGGCAGATAAATGATCTGCATCGGCCTTTCCGATATCTTATCCTGGCGGCACGCTCGACGAAAATTCGTATATCGTGTGCACACTTTTGTCATTGCTATACGCGCCCGCGGTCACGTTGCACTCTACACGGATAATGTTTATATTCATTATGTTGATCGACACGTCCGATTCGTGCCATTTTCACGGTTGCAGTGTACGCTTTGATGAGAAACCCAGCAGCGATCCAATGTTGTTCGGCTTATTAAAGTTTATTCTGTAGACGCATTTAATCTCGCATCTCATCGTGTTGTAATTTGCGCGGAGCACTATCGGGTATTCCCCAATTTCGTCATCACCGTGCGCGGTATTGTCATTGGGGGGCGCGTCGCATCGCGGTTGTTTCCGTAAAATCTCACGTCTCAAAAATTTATTTATAGCTTGCAATTCGTACGACCCCTCGTCTGAATCGTAATTTCTGTGTTGTCTTTGCCAAAATAAAATTTGTTGTTCGAAACGTTTACATTCGGTATCGTGTGATAAATCTCCAAATGTGTTAGATCAAGCTCGTAGTCATCGTCGCTTAAATCTATAGCTGGAGAGTAGTTTGCCGCGAGAACGCTGCTCTTCCCGCTCAGCGTAAGCGTCAGCGACATGATGGAAAAAACGTTCGACGAATACTGAGACGTCGCGACATTTTGTCGGACTTTTTAAATTCACGCACGTCGACCATTTTGGAGAAGAAACCACAAGCACAGCTGTCCGCAGACGCTCTGATCGTACATCTGATAGGACGTTCGATTATACTCTATACTCTATACTCTATACTCATAGCATCGTCTCCGAAATATCGCACCAGTTCCTAGGGCGGTCGAAGATTACCAAAACTGTCAACACAACGCGATTGTTTCTCTTTGCGTACGCTACTCAATCAGTATCGGGACCCGTCGTATCGTCCAGATTTACGATACCGTTTTCGTTTCGACGCGCGCCGCTAATCGGTAACGCGTTACGCATGAAAACACCTCTGAAGTACGTTACACGCATACTGTCTCGCTGATGCAATTGTACGTTGGTGGTTACGCTCGTAGGTACTTTTATCGTCTTTTTGACATTTTTTTTTTCTTTTTTCGCTGTTACTCCTCGTCCGCGTTTGTACAAAGCGAGATACAGTCCTTGTCCGTATTTGTATGGGGCGAGATACAGTCCCTGGCCGCGCGTTTCCATCGCGCGATTGTGACGTTGCAATTCCTTGAGCTGATGTCGCGCGACTTTCTTGTCGTTTACTGCTTTCGCCACGCTGGCCGCTCCGCCGATCAAAGATCCGAGCGCGCCCAACATTTGCAGAATCGGTAACACGCCGCCTCGTTTTGCCGTCGGAAATATTCGTTTCTTTTTTTTTGGCAGGCTTTTTCCTCGTCTTCGCCTTCATACCTATGCCGATCTTGGTCTTGGCTTTCATCGCTGTTCAAACGGCTGCATCGGCAGCTCTCTCGCCCAGAGTCGAATCTCTCGAGATGACGCGTCCTAGAGCTTTATCGGCGAGTACCTTGTCCGCCACGTATCTATTTGCGAGATCGTTGCTTCGAGAATACGCAATGTCGTGTTCACGACACGCCGCGTCCAATGGATTTATGTCCGTTTCATCTCTGGCTAATCGTTTCTTTAGCCGAGTACCCGGACCGCAAAACTGATAGCCGGGAATATGTAATTCGAAAGGAAGAGCGTTTATCGCTCGATTGAGCAGACCTCCACCACAACTTTTGTTCAACGTTGCTGCTGACATGCGCTACAATCCTTTATCTTCGGTGCAGGACCGAGATCTATATGATCTCGATCCCGACGATTGATTATAATGCTCGACGCAGCGACGATAGGTTTGAACCTCCAAATCCGCCTTTATATACTCCGGAAGCTTGTCCCACACGTGATCGATATAATTACCGCACACGCGTAACAGTACGATCTTCGGTATATATTGCAACTGCTCAGCGCTCAAATCCCAAATATCGGAGGGATGCGACAGCGCGAGATACATTTTTGCTACTGAGCGGTTCGTGATTTCGCGCGCTATAAATAGGCGTTCGGTCGAAGCCTAGATAACGCAGTGCGAACATGAAATTTGTACGGCAACCGCTGACGATACGCGTCGCGAACTGTGACAAGAGAGCGCGAATGATGGGAGACATCGCGACGGAGCGCAAGCACGGTGAAATTTTACCGAGTACTATACGCGCTACATTTACGGGCCGTCGAATTGTGGTAAAACTAAAGTTCTCATAAGCTTGCTCGAGAGTCCCCACGGTGTACGTTTCGAGAACGTGTACGTATACTCGAAATCGCTGCAACAACCGAAATATCGATACTTGGAAAATTTACTAACATCGATAGAAGAAATCGGCTACTTTACGTTCTCCAACAACAGTGACGTCATTCCACCAAGCGAGGCACGTTCCAATTCGATCTTCGTCTTCGACAACGTTGCGTGCAATAAGCAAGATGTTGTGAGAGAATACTTTTCGATAGGCCGCCACTCGAACGTCTTGCTTCTATCTCTGTCGAACGTATTGCTCGAACGTATTGCTTCTATCTCTGTCAGACGTACGCGAAGATACCTAAACATCTGATACGCGACAATGCGAACCTGCTAATTCTGTTTAAACAGGATGGTACCAACTTGAAACATGTTTACAACGATCACGGGAATACCGACATGTCATACGATGAATTCTGTGCGTTATGCCGCGATTGTTGGCAGAGCGAGTACGGATTCCTAGTGATAGATAAAGACAGTTCGCTTATCAATGGACGATACAGAAAGGAATTTAATACGTTCGCGGTACCCGTGATTAATCGATGTCGATATGTCAACTGGGCAACATGGATAATCTCAAAGATCGCGAGACAATAGCGAAGCAGATTGCGAAAACGAGCGATTCGATTCGCAAAAAATATCGCGCTTTAAAAATTAAAAATTGGTAAAATAGCTGAAGATACAGCGTTGAAGAGACGCTTCAAGCCCATCGTTGAACCTCTAAAACAGATTGTTGAAAAAACCGAGGAATCTCAATCGATTGAAAAAGAAGCAAAGGATCTCGGTATTAAGAAAAAACAAAAATGTGAAGACAGCAATGACGACAACGATAACGATATTACTACTACTGACAAGGATTCATATTGGACGGATGTTGGATGGTTGAAATTAACGCCGCAGTCTAAAAAACGACGTACAACGAAAGAATTGAAAGCCGCATCAGATTCACTCGTGTTTGAGTCTACCGATACAACATCGAAAGACCCACCGTTGTTCCTGCAAAAGGAAGATGTTTTCGAAACAAAAGACGTCAGTCGACCGTCATTCGAAACAAATCATCAAACAAATCATCATCAAATGGACTCTGCAAACGCAACAAGGTCGAGAGACGTTCCATAATCAGCTGGGACCATTGGGGCAAAAGTACGTAAGCCCTCTCCTCGATGATAATGGAAAAAACGATACATTTGATCGCGTATACGGTGTTTATTTCGATAAAAACAGTGGTGCGATGCTTGGTGACAAGAAATTTGACGTTGACAAAAATGACTCCATAATCATAGACAATGTGAGATACAATGGTACACCAGGATTGTACGAATTGATCTTCAAGAGACTTCCCGATGACGCAGTTTTTACCGAGGATGACAAACAAACATATAAAAGTATATTGTTAACAACAAATGCTCATAGACGTGGTCACAGCGTCCATAATCCCATCAAGGGCAATATGGGATTCAAGTATATTAACATCATCGCTCCGCTCGTATCTACATATGGAAGTAGCGGTAAAAAGGGTGCAGGCGTGAGCAATATACCAACCGCTATGAAGTTAAATGACAACAAGATCGATTACGTGCATTGGGACGATCCCAACGAGTTGGTGGATCGACTCCGATTGTTCGACGCTTTGCGCCGAGCTGGTAACAACGCTCACGACAACGAGATGTTGTCGATCATCGAGGAACTTCGCGAAGCAGGCATTATTATAAATTAATCGTGTATCGCTGAAACGAACCAGTCGATTGACATCAGTGAGGAAAAACACAAAGCGTACTATATCGTATGTACACATAGTAAATATCGTCGAGATATGAGATCGTCAAAATCCGATGGACGTGAAAAAAAATGTTAATTCCGAGAAACGACAACTCGTTGAGGAATTGCACGCTCCAGCGAGAAGAAATTTTCCACGAAGACATGTCATAATTCGGGGATACGACGATCTGTGGCAGGCTGATATCATCAAGATGCGCCCGTACTCGAGGTTCAACAGAGGTCATCATATGGCCATCATATGGCTATATACTCACGGTCATCGATGCGCTGAGCAAGCACGCCTGGGCCGTATCGCTCAAGAGCAAGGCCAGAAACGAAACGGTTAACGCTATCGCTAAGATAATTCGAGAGAGCGGAAGATGTCCGAAAAACTTGCAAACGGATATGGGGAAGGAGTTTTACAACGCCGATGTGCAGAAACTCTTGAAAAAACATAACGTTAATCATTATTCCACGTACACGTTGTTGAAGGCATCGATCGTCGAACGATTTAATCGCACGCTTAAGAACGACATGTGGAAGATGTTTACGCTTAACGGCACTTACAAGTGGATCGATGCGCTACCGCGTCTCGTGTCAGATTACAACGCGCGCAAGCATCGCACTATCGGCATGCGACCCGTTGACGTAACTCCCGCGATCGCCAAAAGACTCTTAGATACGGTATACAGCGCGATAAAGATCGCAGGTCCAGCAAAATTCAAAGTAGGCGAATCGGTACGCGTGAGCAAGTACAAGAGCAAATACAGTTTTCGAAAAAGGTTACATGCCAAATTGGACCACCGAGTGTTTAAGGTCGTTAAAGTGCAGCGTATTAATCCCGTAACTTATCTGCTCGAGGACTATCGTGGAAAATCGGTCGCGGACGCGTTCTACGAACACGAATTGCATCGCGCGACTCATCCGGACGTGTATCTCGTGAAGAAAGTACTACGCAGGAAGGAAGACAAGGTTTACGTCAAGTGGCTGGGATTCGATAGATCGCATAACTCATGGATAAACAAAAGCAGTGTGATTTAATTCATTTTTCTTATTTTTATAATGTATTAAAAAAATAAATATACACTGTATACATGTCTACAAAGAGTTTTTATTATTTTTTTCTTCCATTACATTTTTTTAAACTATACATGTATGCAACTTACGAGAACACATGTAAAACTACATGTATTATAAACATTATATGTATTAAGCTGAGTATACATTAAATAAATCGAAGAGAGAATTAAAACTAATTCCTCAGCAAGGATCTTGGTTGCTATTATAAATTTTATATATAAAATAAATTTGAACAGCTAAATTTTATTGTAAAACTACTGTTGTAGCCAGATCTACAACCAATAATAAAATAATAACTAATAATAAAAGTAGTCCGCATGACAACAAAATTAGGTCGCATGAATCTCGAACAGTCTTTCGAAAGACGACACAAATGTGTAACCACCGAAATTGCGGCCAGTCTTTCGAAAGACCGCAGAAATGCATCACGCGAGAACATTGCGAAAAAGCCTATCAGCAAATTCCTAAACTTGGTGATCAAACCGAGCGTAACATT
The DNA here is from genome assembly GCA_024349325.1 of Pogonomyrmex californicus. Taxonomy (NCBI): domain Eukaryota; kingdom Metazoa; phylum Arthropoda; class Insecta; order Hymenoptera; family Formicidae; genus Pogonomyrmex; species Pogonomyrmex californicus. The sequence continues at coordinate 8,960,892 of JAECZD010000013.1, read as the reverse complement.
GATTAATCAATATCACGCAACCGATCGACGCAATCGATCAGAATGCTGATCGGGCATCGATCAAACTATATAATCGGTTACACAAGGCGGAGTGGCAGAGAGAGTCAAGAATAACGTGTCGTTCGGAATCATTATTATAATTATCGCGCAAGATATTACCAGAGCGCGGCGAAGTTCACGCGAGCCGTACTATCAGCGTCTCAAGTGACATACTCGGTCGACGGCCGCCAGAGTAACGCGACACGCGCCGAGCCGCCCGCCGACGTTTAACCGTGTGTGAAAGAAATAAAATAAGCAATACTAAATCCACGAAATAGTGCATCGATTAAATAAACCAGAAAAAATAAAGAAAGTGTGTTAGTGATTTCGAGAAGATTTCCTTTCCATTCTTTTGATCCTGCTCGGAGTCCCAACTCCTTAGGCTCAACGAACCCGACTATCCCTAATATTATCGTTGTAGCCCATCCGGGGTACAACATTACATATAAAAACTACAAAAAATACATACATCTATACTACATATATAACAGTATCGTATAAAATTACAAGAATACATACGTTCATACATACGTACATAGATATGATACATAGGTACATACATACATACATACGTGCATATATGCATATATGCATACATATAAACTACATATACAAATATATAAAATATATGTACATTGTATAAACATGTATATATTACAATGGAATCCGCCAATGTCCCCACGGTATCGTCTCCGTCGAATCTGGTACGATGTATCGTTTGTCATCGTACGGACTCAGAGCGATTTTCGACTCGGACACCATATATACTTGGTGTAGCTTGGATCTTATACACGATTGGCGACGAGTCATTTCGATCTCTTCATTCAAGCACCGCGTATAATCGTCGAACGTTATTGTTCGCGTTACGATGTTATTCTTTACACCTTTCGCCTTTTTAATGTCTTTTCTGCCGTCCACCCTCACCGCGTACATCTTCGCTCTGAGTCCAACGAATTCTGTCATTATCGCACCGTTATTCTCATCCTTCATTAGACCGGGTACTTTTTTATTCACGAGAGGCATCCCGTACGCGTTGTCCGGTGGATAATCGCTCGTATCGAATCTAGTGATATCGCGTTTCATCGTCTCGTACACATCGTCGCACTCGATGTGGTATACGAGACTGTCCGTGTCGGTGTACATTACTTTACATTTCTCGCGATACAATGGTGACATGTATTCGTGGTGAAATTTGTACAAGCAGATTTTCGATATATCATTTCGAGTATACACATATCCACGTAAATCGATTTGTCGAATTTCACCTCGAGTTTACGCAGTTCGACGGCGATTAAGTTTTCCGCACAGACTCTGCGGCTATGGAAATTTGGTTTCGCGATCATTGCTTCCGCGCCATACCATCCGTCCCATTTAGTCAAAAGTTTAACGTCGACGTGATTGCGCACATTTTCCATTTTTTTACCGAATACCGCGTTGTTCATCAATTCATTTGTACAAATTTTTTTCGAAATTGTTTTTTGCACACGTTCTAAATTTCGTATTGAGTTCGATGTAATCGCGGAGCCAGGCGGATTGAGCAAATTGTAATACGCGGTGTATCTTTGTGATACGAAGACCGTAGCGCGTACATTGCTGCAGGTTGCGGTAGTGGATGACATACCGCTTCTTATCGTATAGTGTCGCGAGAAGTTTATCCTGCCGCGTGCCAAGTGGTTTATCGCGCGTCGGGCAGAAGGGTAGATCAGCGTGTTGATCGTGCAGATGATGATGCGGATACTCGAGATCAACCTCGAAAATATAATCCGTGGGCGAATCCGGAGCGATCACGCTCGCGTCAAAGTTTTCAATGTCTTCCATCCATCGAAATTCGGCATAGGGCAGCGGTTGACATATCGCCTATCCGTACAGATTATTTACGTCAAAGGTATGACGACGGTTTCGACGGGTCGTACGAACGCATGTACTTGTTATTGGCCTGCGCGTATCTGTCGGAACATTGATCGAGACCGCCGCGTATACCGCGCTCGATAAACATAACCATATCGATGTCGGTGAGCAACTCAAATTTTACGCGCGTATGTTTCAACATGGCGTCCCACGTGAAACCTGGCAATGTGTAGTAATGCGCGAGATCGAGTCCATAACTCGCGACGCAACTTTCGCGGAAATTTTCAAAAACGTCGGCCAATAACAAGACATCGGTCTTGAGATATAGATCGCTGTATTCGCCGAACGGATGGAGAACTGCTGTCAGACGTTCGCGGCGTGCGCGTAATCGTTCTCCGACACCGTGTCACCGGTCAACGAGCTATAGAACGATTCACGCGATGGTAAACGTGTGTCCTGCAGCTTGTCCGCGCGATCCACGTATTCGTAGGGAAAGACACCTTTACGCGTCAACAAATCCAAATTTTCGTTTGATAACGCGGAAAATTCGGAACGTAAAATTTTTAATTTTTCTTTTGTTAGAAAAGATGCTAATTTATCAAGGTTGGTATTTAAAAATTTGTACGAATCGATGAACCGCAGGCGTACGCAATTTCGCGAATCTGATTTCTCGGCGGTATCTTTAACGTGTTTTGTAAATGAAATATATTTTTCTTTTGTTATCGGCAGCACGTCGATCCTGCCTTCGAACGCCGTAGCTATTTCCATGATGATAAAGTGCGCGTCATAACCGGATAAGTTGTGAAATACTTTGGGAATGCAATATGAACCTTTATAATTTAGATTACAATTTGAGTGCGCGGGACCACGGTAACGACCGGTAAGATGGCAATGATCGCGTACCCGCGTGTCGTCCGACGCAAACGATTTCTCGCAAATGTGACAACGCGTCGCGCTACGATATGCCTCCCACTGCTCTCTCGACAACGTTTCTATGGGGACATTTGCGGATAACAGAATTTTTACTTGATGCGCCAAATCTTCGAGTTGCTGAACGAACCACGCAACACAGTCTTCGTCGCGACGAAATCGATATACCGATAACGCGTCGTCGTACAAACATCGCACGTAGTATTCGATGCTAAATACCTCGTGCTGCTGGTAGGTATACGATGGGTCTTCCTTCTCTGCTGGTTCCGTTCGCCGTAGTACGCAGTCCAAGTCCGCGTAAATGATAAATGGAAGTCGTTCCTTATTCGTGTGGTTCTTGAATTCGAGCCACTTGTCGTCCTCGTTCGGCAGTCGGATGGCGCAATTGTTTATTTTTTCGCAGTCTATTGTATGTGACTGCAATTTTTCAAATGAACTGAAGTAATGTAGGCATCTGCAAACGGAAAATATGATTTTTAATAAACTTTTAATAAATTTTATAAGAGAAATAATAAAATTTGTTAAAATACATACCGATCACAAAAGTATTTTTTGCATTTCTTCTTGTTTATTTGCGAGCTCACGAGACGGGACAGGTCTTTGTTGCACGCAAAGTGTCCCGTGTTGTCATCGCACGGATCCTGCACGTACAATAGATTTGCGTGTTTCTCCATCTTCCTTGATGTCAGCCGTATCGGGAGAATCTCCTTTCCTCCCTCGAAGCCGTAAATGGAGATGTCATTGATTCGTTCAAACTTCTTTATTTGATCTAACGTCATCGGAAACGTAATGTCTTGCAAATTTAACACTGTTGTATAATGCGGACAATTTCTGATTTGTATTCCTTTCAGCCGGTTGCAGAGCCGCGACCACCGACCATGCAAAATACGCATTGTCATTGGATCGTACATTGATCACCGCTCGCTTTAACATAATTTCCCGGTAATTCGATATAACATCCCGCGTGCATGGGATTATTTGTTCACGTTTACAGTCAAATTTAGAATTCGCGACAACGCCCATCCACTGTCGCGTTCTTGGAATTCTTCGAGCGACGCCAACGTGGGTTCGATAACGTACTGCTCGTACTACTCGTTCAAATTTGACACTCGAAAGAGTTCATTATTTTTAGTGTTTATACTTTTGTTCGCGCGTTTATCGCCCGTCACAAACTCGCCGTTAAATGCAGTGTTCACTTTCACACTATCTTGTGTCTTTGTAGAATATCTCGCACTCGCTCGAGCACTACACCACCACCAATATCTTTTAAAAATTGTCGCGGCTCGATATAGTCCACATTGATCACCGCACCAGTCAATATACGGCTTTCAAATGCCGTATCGATTCTTGCCAAACGAGAAATCCATTGTTTCTACTAGTGCTCGCGTACTCACCACCAACGTGCACGAAACGTCTTTCTAGTTGTACTTTTGCACCCGCGAGTCGCACGATCCTCGCCACCACAGATTGTCTATTTGCAACGGTGAGTCGAGGACGTTTAACACGGCTAAGTTCCTCGAGTTGTTCGACGCACTCGTCACATCGTTGCAACCACGCGAAACACTCCATCAAGGTAGCGACTTGGCTGCACTGCTCCAGCAGCTCGCATTCCACTCGCTGTAGGTGTTCCATATTGCGAAATCTTGATTCTTTTAAATTGTTGTATTGTCTCATCAAAACAATTTTACATTTTTTTATTTTCTTTTTTTTCTTTTCTCTATAGCTGCTTTAACTCGAAGCCAGTATATAAAGCGTTGTATTTCCGACATGTTCGGAGATTGATGGGAATAGAACAACCATATATGATTATCCTCGCTTCTTGGAATTATCTCTGCTACTTTTTGCCGCGAGAGAGGTAGTAATATATTGTATGCGTGTCCTCTATAATGATAATATGTGCACGCCTCCAGAATTATTTCCGCTCTCTCAGAAGGAGCGGAGAAGCAAAGAGTTGAATTGTAGCATCCCTTAATTCTTGGACGAGGAATCGGGAAATGGGAAGTTGGGGTATAGTGTCTCTTTATAAAATACACCGCCACGTTCACTGGTAGATGAGAGATTGAGTCCCATAACGGAGAACTTGTTAATTCTTCCAATGACCTTTCCATATTGTTTTTATATCACACTCTTTCACGGAGCACTTGCATATGACTTGTTCACTATGTTGTCTTTTTTCAATTTGTGCAAATTGGGCACATGTTGCATGGCATTATTGATACACAGACGGACTGTTGGCAATTGGAGCAAAATAGACTGTTTAGCGCATTGAGCGTATCTATCTCGTGCTTCCTAACGGCATACAATACTCCAATGTCAGTGTCCGCCAGACGAACCATGCATTCGGCACATAGAGTTAGTGCACCACCCGTTGAATAATAAAATTGTATTGAACAATACTTTTTATTATACTTTATTATACTTATTCAACGCAAGGAGGTCCGAACGGGTAACAATTTTTTCTGCGTAATCCATAAGGTCATCACTTTGATCACTTACGTAATTGCTATCGTCAGACAATGCGTGCTCTTCGTCTTCAATATCAATGTCAATATTGTCAATCTCCATTTCTTCTTCATTTCCAAATACTTCGTCCACTATATTCACAAAGTCTTCTTCATCCATATTAAACACATTTTCTCCACATTTAACACATTATTCATTTTCACCGTCAACTATTTTTTTCACACACATTAGACTTCCATCTACTGTGATCCTGCACATCCCATGACCCATTATATATCATCGACAATTTCTTTGTCCCTTTGTCTAAATCGGAACATCATCATAGGTCTCCCCCATTTGTTTATAGCAGCCGGAGTATCGGCGCTTCTCTTAACACGCCGCGACACGTACATCGATTTCCACGAACAAATCCATCATAGGTCTCCCCGATTCGCAATTTGTTTATAGCAGCCGGAGTATCGGCGCTTCTCTTAACACGCCGCGACACATATCAATTTCTACGAAGAGCTATCTTTTCGCGGGCTCTTCCTAGAAAAAATTGTATCATTACCTTTTCTTTGAAACATGTTATCAATGCTTCTTTTAGCGGATGCGAACAAGTCGCGACACGTTTGGTTGCAACGATGGTTGAAATTCCTAGCAAAAAGGGTAGAAGGGGAAGGGGTTGGGGGAGGAGGAGGGGGGGTTAACGCTGTGTCAAAAATTTACGCGGATGTAATCAGTTCTCCATCATTCATTTGTATGTACAAACGCAATATACTCCGCTCCTCCATCATTCGTTTGTACGAACAACACGCAATGTATTCCGCCAAAGGAAGCAGCGCACCGTATGATGGCGAAAAACAGACGAAGGAACGTAACGCGTAAGTTTCCATATTTTACTTTTTCCTTTTTTTAATATTATATATTTAATTTCTTTTACATTACACAGCATTTCGGTGGAGCGTTGTGCTATGTGCCTACTGAGCAGACGTTACACTCTGACAGCCACGGGCTACAAATTTCTAGAAATTGGAATCAACATTAGTCCACCGAGCTACGTGGAGATCGCTCTGGATTATCGGGGACAGGAACTTATACTGTCTCTCGAAACGTGGACAGGACTCTACGAGCAGCGATGGAATATCTATAAATTGCTGCAAAACGATTACAAAGATAATTTTATAAGCGTCGGACTGTTAACCGTCAGAGTTTACTAGATGAACAACGTTACATTCGCACGTCTTGAATCTTTGAACGTACGCATAACGATGATCGAATCAACCCTGCGCCATATGTTTGATCTGGACGGATGTGTCGATGTGACGTTCGATCGACTCGTCAGATTCGTCGACACGATTGATGTCAAGTATACGCGATTCTCCAACATCGCGTCTGTTGTAACAGATCCTGAAGAAGTGCCGAATGCGATACGCGATTGCGATACATTCGATAGACGTCAACTCGTCGATTGCGAGCTGTTAGCTTTAGTTTTTAGTGTGTAAGAAAAAAAATGTAAAAAAAAGTTTTCACGTTTAAATGAAAATGTATTCAATTTGTTTAAAAATAAAAACATATCTAATATGCAAAAACATGTATTTCTTTCATTTCTTTCCTCTCACCATAAAATAATTCCAAAAAAAATCAGATTAGTAAAAAAATAAGAGATACCCGCAACGGGATGAGAGAAAGAGATAGAAGATGGTAGGTATAGAGAGGTATAGAGAAAGAATATGGCATGGTGGTAGGTATAGAGAGAAAAGGGTCTGGAGGAAGGGAGACAGACGCATAAATGGTAAGTATAGAGAAAGAACATGGCGGCGGCGGCTGCGGCGGGCGAAGCGGCGACGGCGGGCGGCGACGGCGGCTGCGGCGGGCGAAGCGGCGGCGGCCCCCCGACGTCATGTCTACGCGCCCTGTCCACACGCAATTTTTTTGTATCATCTTTGCCGTCGTTTATTCATTTTGTTTATATCGCCTTGCTATCTTATCCTATTTGTTTATCTCACCTCGTTTCGTCTTTCTTCACTACCCCCACTCCTACCATTTCCCTCCCTTGCCCCCCCCGCGCCCACCGTCCCCCCCCGCACACCCGCACTCCCCTCAACGCTTCTGAGTTAGAACCCGCCTAGTATACCTACTGTCGCTATAGAGCCATTTTTTTGAAAAAAGATCGAAATAAAATTTAACATAACGTGCAGATCGTGTAACTCTTCGCGGGTGGGTGCGGTTAGCCTACTTTATTTATTATAAATTCATTTATTTATTATTTATTATTTTTGAGAGCCAAAACGCAAAGTCCAACTCTATAGGTGCCTACATAGTTATACAAATATTTTTAAAAAAGGCAATTTCATTAGGCAATAGCTTCTCCGAAGAGAAAAAACGTTTTAATGGATATTACTAGATTTATATAGTATATGGTGAAATTTCAGTGGTAACATACTGATAGCTTGACAAAGAAAGATTATATGATTGTAAGATTATATGATTGCATCCTTGTCTCGCTTATACTTTGCATGTGATATCATGGTGAAAGGAATACATGGTGTGTGTAGTTTGGCCAAACCATGCCTACTTTCGCTCTGAGCCGTCTATAATAGAAAAATGCTACCAACTATGAAAAATAAAAGTAGTTTAGCGTTATCAAATTGGTATGCTGGATCTCTGTCCTTGTTGCACTTTCTTCGAGCGGTTTCTCTTTCTATCTGTTTCCGTGCGTACACATTACTCCGTTTTGCACGTGGACAAGTAAATGTGGACGATAAATGTAAACGCTTATGTTCTCTGCCATCAGCCTAATACTATAAAATGGTGCAGTATTGTATAATGAGTGATCGCAACAACAATTCTGATAAATGTAACGGTAAACGTATAAGTTTTTTTTAATTACCGAAAAACCAAATTATGCGTGAAGCAAGCTTGGCTGCAAAGAATCAGAGAAAACTGCATACATTACAATGAAAAATTTGGTAAGTTCATTCTCAATTCATTATATTATTTAAATATTTAAAACATCAACTGTCCTGTATACCATTTCAAAATAAATACGAAAAAATATGGTGGCTTTTGCTCACTCTTTGCTGTTGAAAGTTGCCTCCATAATTAATTGTAGTATGTACTGTATGCATTTACATTCTTTTAACTGAGAATACAACCATTCTTTTGCACTATTTCAACCATTCTTTTGCAGGTGGAACCATATCAAAAGGCATTGAAACTGTCTTCAAAGGTTTCCTCACCAATCCTTCAGCAGAGCTCCTAAATACGATCAAAATCGTCGAAAAATATTTTCTCTAATAGCACTCGTCTATTCTGAGAACGTTCCACGGGATACATACAAGTATATTCGAGATATTCTCCGAACATTTGAAATACGTACTACGATATACTGTGGAATGTACTTAGATCGTTATTATCCGTTCACTAACCTAATCCCTAGTATGTACTGGAGAATACCCGCAGTATGGTCATAGGATGAAAATGATTTAAAAACAGTATATCACGTAGGGCATGCATAAGAGTATCCCAAACAGCCATATAGATCGTGAAAATCTATAATATACATGACACTTTTTACGGAAAATAAGTGAAAAAAATGAAAAAAAATGAAAGAAAATAATGAAACCTTTTTATTTTGTATCATTAGTATGTTTCTAAAACGGTCACCCATCCTTCTTGGGATTCTGCTCGATGCTGCTTAACTTCTATAATGGGATGAAACTTGCAACTGAAATGATATAAGTGAACATGGAAGTTTGACATAAAATATGATAGATCCAGTTAATGAATGTTACTATATTATCATATAAATGGTCTCAATTTTAAAATTTCGATAGCATATGTAATTCTTAAGTAGATAATTTAATTATATATTTAGAGCCGTAAACTTATATTATGTTTAATGAGAATAGATTTATTATACAACATATATCGCGTTTCTATAATTTTTGTTTAATTGTATTGAAATGATTTTTTTCATTTTTTTCTGTTTTTTCTTTGTATCTTTTATTAACCGTTTGTTTATCTCTCGAACTCATATACCCTAATAGCACTCATCTATTCTGACAACGTTTCACGGGATATCATACAAATATATTCAAGATATTCTCCGAACATTCGAAATACGTACTGTGATATACTGTGGAATGTACTTAGATCGTTACTACCGCTCATTAACCTAATTCCTAATATGTATTGGAGAATATCCCACAGTATGGCCATAGGATGAAAAGGGAGCGTCCCAGATGCGCACATTTTCAATCGGACACACCACTCACATCAGTCGATGCCTAGGAATTTTCTAGTGAGCCATCTATCAAAAATTTTTTTATTTAATCGACCAATCGGCAATGTGTTCGATTGGATCTCACTCGATGAAAATGATTTAAAAACAGTATATCATGTAGGGCAAGTATCAAAAAATGAAAGAAAGTAATGAAACATTTCTTGTATCATTGGCATGTTTCTAAAACGGTCACCCTTCTTGGAATCCTGCTCGATGCTGCTTAACTTCTATAATGGGATGAAACCTGCAACTGAAATGATGATATAAGTAAACACGGAAGTTTGACATAAAATATGATAGATCCAGTTAATAAATGTTACTATATTGTCATATAAATGGTCTCAATTTTAAAATTTCGATTGCATATGTATTTCTTAAGTAAATAATTACATTTATTTAATTACATATTTAGAGCCGTAAACCTATATTATGTTTAATGAGAATTATTTTTTTTATGAAAATTGTTTACAAATTGTTGTATATATTTTGTTTACTTGTTTATGAATTTGTTAATAATTGTATTAAATATGACAAATATTTTTTTTATTTATATATTAGGTATACAAAAAAGTTCTGAGCTTCAGATTACATACAACCGAAATAACAATTTAAATTTTATATATCTTCCCGCCCTTTTGCGGTTTTAAAGCGTTGACATTTGGCCTTCTAAAATGCCATACGGTTTGGCGTTTGATGCACATAACCTCAAAAATCAGTAGTGTTCACGATGGCAATAACAAAAGAGCATATTCGATTTTCCATCCACTTCGCGTTTCATCTGAAGAAAAATGCTGCTGAAGCCACTGCAATGATTTGTGCTGCATATGAAGAGATACGCTGTAAGTCATACTACATGTAAAAGATGGTATCAAAAATTTCGCCAAGGAGATTTCAGTCTTGAAGATGAACTGCGTGCTGGACGCCCTCAAAAGATTGAAACGGACGAATTGCAAGCACTGCTGGATATAAACTCTGCGCAAACTGAAAAGGAGCTTGCAGAACAGCTTGGCGTTACGCAACAAACCATTTCCGTACGTTTACATACGATGGGAAAGATTCAGAAGGAAGGCAGATGAGTTCTGCATGAATTGTCCGAAGACAACAAAAATCGTCGGCGTGACACTGCACTCACTTTGCTTTCAAAGTTCCGGAAAAAAGATTTTCTGCACAAAATCATTACAGGCGATGAAAAGTGAATTCTTTATGATAATCCTAAACGTAGAAAATCATGGGTTGAACCCTGGTCAACCTTCGACATCGACGCCAAAGCCCAATATCCACGCCAAGAAGGTTTTGCTCTGTATCTGGTGGGACTGGAAAGGTATGTTGTATTACGAGTTGTTACAACCGGGTGAAACAATCACGGCAGATCGCTACCAACAACAATTGACCAATTTGAGCGATGCATTAGAAGAAAAGAGGCCATTTATTGGCCAAGGACGTCGTAAAGTGATCTTGCTTCATGACAATGCTCGACCACATGTTGCGAAAGCGACTCAGGACCATCTTTGCGTTAAGCTGGGAACTTCTCCCGCACGCGGCGTATAGCCCAGACATGGCGCCTTCCGATTATTACCTATTCCGGTCGCTGCAGCATCATTTGGCTGATACACATTTCGTGAGATTTGAAGAGATACGAAAATGCATTGATAACTTTATCGCTTCGAAGCCGGTGAGCTTCTATCGTCAAGGAATTCGCAAGCTACTCAAAAGATGGCAAAAGGTCGTTGATGCAAACGGGGAATATTTCGCTGATTAATATTTTTTTGTTTGTTTTTGAATAAAGATTGAATTTTACAAAAAAAGCTCAGAACTTTTTTGTACACCTAATATTATAGTTAATTAAAAAAGATAGTAATTATATAATAAGATAGTAATTAAATAATGTTATTTTATTATTTATTTATTTAAAATGACTTAAAAATGACGATTAAATGATATATGACGATAAATGACGATTAAATGACGATATATTTATGACGATAATATTTCGCGACAAAGGTTACGTTTATTTTACGTCATTATTTAGTACACTGACGTTGAATAACGAAAAATGACTTCGAATCATCGTCATAACATTCAGTATAAGTACAGAATATTCGTATGATATCATATACTGTTAAAGTATATTCGGTATAGTCTGAAGATGGGCTTAAGAAAAATGACTTCGAATCATCGTCATAACATTCAGTATAAGTACAGAATATTCGTATGATATCATATACTGTTAAAGTATATTCGGTATAGTCTGAAGATGGGCTTAAGAATATACGAGAAATGATATATCATCAAGATGTCATATGAATGTTCTCTGATATATTAGGCAATAGTACGTATGACCATAGTACTTTCAGTACGAGTGTAGAATATTCGAAACATATGCTATTAGGGTAGTAACATTCATTAACCGGATCTATCATATTTTATGTCAAAATTCCGTGTTCACTTATATCATCATTTCAGTTGCAGGTTTCATCCCATTATAGAAGTCAAGCAGCATCGAGCAGGATCCCAAGTAAGATGGGTGATCGTTTTAGAAACATGTAATGATATAAGATAAAAAATGTTTTGACTTTCTCTCATGTTTTTCTTCTTTGTGTCTGATGGGATTTTTTTCACTTATTTTCTGTAAGAAGTGTCACGTATATTATAGATTTTCACGATCTATATGGCTGTCTGAGATACCTTTATGCATGCCCTACATCAGGGGTCGGCAAAACGCTGAAATTGAGCACGGGCGCCCGCGAGCGCTCGTCTGTTGTGCACATCTCAGGAGCGTATCTAACATTTTTAGTACTTTGGGATAAAGTTCCGCATTTCACACTTACAAAAATAGCGTTGCGTGTATATATGAACGATAGTGTAGTCTTAAACTACTAGTACTTGAATCTTTGTAACATCATAAAATTTTTTTATAACAGTTTAGCTGTTATAAAAAACCATTTAAAGATGAAATATGCAAAAATATATTGTAATATATATAGGACTTAAAATGCATAAATTCTTATGAATTCAACTTATATCTAGTTAATTTTTTTATTAGTCAAATAAAGAAATATGCTCTAGCATGTTTTGATTGTCCTAATAATAATAATAAGCATTCATTATAGGAAAATTTTAATTAAAATGCTTATCTCTATTTTTAAATATTGTAAGTTGTCAAAATTTGTGCTAAATTAAAAATTATATAATTAATACATTTAAATATGTTTAACGAAAATTTAAATATAACAAAGAAAATAAAACAATAATATAAACAATAACAATGTATTAAAATATAAACTTACAACCATAAAATTATGAATACATATATCACGTTTAACTTAGCGCTTTAAAATTATATTTTTAAATCCAGAAGAATAATCCTTTTTCTGCGAAGAAAACTTCCAACAATTTCAAAATAAACATCTGCTAATATTAATCTGCTAAACGCTCAAAATAAAAGAAAAACAATAACTAAGCAAAAGTATAATCAAATTGTCTTTTGTCTAGAACAGTCAGACACATTTGCAATCTTATAATTTAACGTTTGTAATGGATAATCAAAGGAAAAGAATCTTAAGTTCAAGTTCGGACAGTTCTTCATGGGAAGAGAAGTGGTTCATAATGAAGCATGATAATCAAGCGCAATGTTTGATCTGTGGAATCATTATGAATTCAAAGAAATATAATGTCGGAAGACATTATAACACAAAACATGGAGCCACTTATGACAAGATAGAAGGATCGGAACGAATTTAACTTTTGCACGATTTAAAATCAGCTGTTTCCAACAATAAAGTAATTTTCATAATATACATACTATTATAATATAAAATATGCGTTTTTTATTGTAGTCAGTTTTAATTTAATTCATTATATTTAATTATACCCGGTAAAAAATTTTTCGTATAAGAACATATATGTATATAAACATGTATAAATATATATATATATATGTTTTTACATAAAAAATTTTTTATCAGGTACATTATATTTAATAAAGATATTATTCTAATACAGGAAGAAGAATCGGAATTAAGTAAGCCTGCATTGTATGCCAATTACAAAATTGCTCATCTTATTGCACGTGAATCACGTCCATTTAGCATTGGTCCATTTGTCAAACAATGTTTAGAAATTGCCGCAGAAACAATATATCTTAATGATATTAATAAATTTAAATCAATTAGTCTCTCTTCTCGAACTGTAGTACGTCGCATTGAAAAATTAGCTGAAGATCTCGAGCGACAATTGGTACTAAAAGCAAACAATTTTATTGCTTTTTCATTAGCTCTCGACGAGAGTACTGATATCGTTGATACTGCACAATTGGCAATTTTTATTCGTGGCGTGGATAGCAATCTCTCTATTACTGAGGAACTTTTAAATATAATACGTCTGAAAGGTACTACGACTGGAGAAGATATATTGTTTAGCGTTGAAGAAGCAATAAAAAACATAAATCTATCTTGGGATAAATTAACTTCTTAAATTAAATTGCTACTGATGGTACTTGGCTGCAGCAATGATTGGACACAATATGGGCTTCGTAGGACGTTTAAAGTCTAAACTAGCACAATCAAAACAAGAAATACATTCGATCCATTGTATCCATCAAGAGGCATTATGTGCAAAATCTTTAAAGTATGACGAAGTAATGAAAATTGTAATCAAAGTTGTAAATTTTATTAGAACTACTGGATTGAATCATCGTCAATTTCGCGAATTTTTATCTTCTTTAGAGTCAGATTATACCGACATCTCCTATTTTTGCAAAACACAATGGCTTAGTCGAGGTAAAACTCTTCAGCGTTTCTTTCATTTACGAAGAAATAATTATATTTTTAGAAATGAAAGATAAGTCTGTGCCTGAACTATCACAGTCTTCCTGGATTGCCAATCTCGCCTTTCTTGTAGATATCACTAATCATTTAAATACATTAAATTACTCTCTACAAGGCAAAGATAAATTAATTATTCATATGTTTGATCAAATTAGATCTTTTAAAATAAAACTTAATTTATGGATCAATCAATTTCAATCTCGACAGTTGTTGCATTTTTCAAATTTATTATCTGTTGCCATGCACATTCAAGATAAGCAATATGAAGAATATATAAATTCATTTCAATTATTACATAATAAATTCGATTGTCGGTTTAGGGAAATGTTTTAGAAGAAGACTTACTTATTTTTATGACACCTTTTGATATTGTACCTTTTGATATGACACTGTTGATATTAATATTGTTCCCGCAGATATACAATTAGAATTAATAGATTTAAAATGTGACACTGCTCTTAAAAATCATTTTGATACAATTACTGACACTTTTATTAATATATATCTCAAGAACGTTTTCCTTGACTACATGCTCGTGCTGCAAAAATAATGAGTATGTTTGGTTCTACATAAGTAGATAAGCAAGAGGGATCCTAGCCCCCTCGGGGCATCAAGGGGGTGAGGGGGAGGGGGGTCGTAGAATCCCCAGGGGGTTCGTATCCGGAGGAATATCCTCCTGAGTCGGTAAGGATGGTTTTCTTTCCCCAGGGGATTCGTATCCGGAGGAGAGAAGGTGGATCCATGGTTTTCTTTCCCCAGGGGGTTCGTATCCGGGGGAGAGAAGGTGGATCCCTCTGGCGGTCGTCGGGGTAGATTTATCCTCCTCGGTCGGTAAGGCAGTCGCGGGGTTTTCCCGGGTCGGTTTCCTCCGTCTTCGACGCCGCCTTAGCGTTGTCCGCATAGTCTAGCGCTTTCTGCGTAACCCCAGGCGGGTCTAGCGCTTTCCGCGTAACCCCGAGCGCGTCTTCGACGCCGCCTTAGCATTTTCCGCGCGGTCTAGCGTTTCCCGCGTAACCCTGGGCGCGTCTTCGACGCCGCTCTAGCGTTTTCTGCGGGGGGATCTAGCGCGTCCTGTTTCGCGGGATGCTGCGGTTTGTTACGTCGCCTTAGCGTTTTCCGCGGAGTGTGGCGCTCCCCGCGTCTGGGCGTTTTCCGCGGGGTCTAGCGCATCCTGTTTTGCAGGATGCTGCGGTTTGTTACGTCGCCTTAGGCGTGTCCGTGTCTAGGCGTCGTCTATGAGGATATAACGCGTGCCGTTCGTCCTGTTTTTGTAGAACAGGATGCTGCGGTTTGTTACGTCGCCTTAGGCGTGTTCCATGTCTAGGCGTCGTCTATGAGGATATAACGCGTGCCGCTCGTCCTGTTTTGTAGAACGGTTTGACGCGTCGTCGAGGTGATTCTTTTGAGTGATACTTGTCGTCATGTTTACGATAGCGAGAACCGTCAATGTAACGAATCGATGCCAGCTGTGCGAGACACGAATGATCGATGACGATGAGTTGTGTTGGTGCCATTCGCTGGATGACCTAACATCTTCTCCATTGCAAAACATGACGGCGTATCCATCGGTCAATGTGACGGAGTACGTCGTGAGAGGACAATACACTCCGATTTCTAATCAGTTAAAGAGGCGCGGTTGTCGATTTCCGCCTCAGCGTGAAATTTCACCTAAAAAGGTAATAGAGGCGTGTGTGTCATCACTATCGAGGGATGGCATATAATCTTTTACTGGAGGTACTCTACGAAAAGAAGAAATCGATTGAGATTAGCAGACGACAAGAGTACATGGTGAACTTTCATGAAAGCGGCTATTACGACGTATTTAACAACAACGATGACGACGAAATGTTTTTTTGCGCTCATCGCAAGTATTGGAGGAAAAGCGGTACCGCGTCAGCCGTGTATGAGGAGGAGAGAAAAAGAAGAGAGCGCGTTGGCACCAATTAGCGCAACTAAGTGTGCGTGCATATAATTATATACTATAATCGTAATATAACTATGGATTGTATATATGAATATGTATGAGATTAAGACTAACCGCGAGAGACGGAGTTTTTTTTGCTCGTTCGTTTGCATATCGCGGAGACGAGAGGCGGATCGGGCGACGCGTCGGAAGTCTTCAATTTGCGATACCGAAAGTGACGTTATATTATCGGGAACGTATGAGAGACGAGAGGTGGAAGTCGCGCGAGGAGGAAATCGTCGTACGAGTGTTAATAATAACGAGAGATTCAATTTGCGATATCAAGGGCAATGGTATCGGGAATGTATGAGAGAGATGGGGGTCGCGCGAGGAGGGAATCGTCGTAGGAGTGTTAATAATGACGAGAGAATATTTTATTACTTTATTGTTGTATCTTATTATTGTATTATCTTTATTATTATATTATTTTTATTATTATATTATCTTAGTATTGTATTACCTTATTATTGTATTATCTTATTATTGTATTACCTTATTATTGTATTACCTTATTATTGTATTACCTTATTATTGTATTACCTTATTATTGTATTACCTTATTATTGTATTATCTTATTATTGTATTATTTTTATTATGGTATTATTTTTATTATTGTATTATTTTTATTATTGTATTATTTTATTATTGTATTATTTTATCAGGAATGTAAAAAGAGGAAAGAACTATTTGTAGGATGCTGCGGTTAGGCGCGTTCTGTGTCTAGGCGTTTTCCGCGGGATCTAGCGCATCCTGTTTTTGCGGCGACGGGAAGGCGCGCGTTTTGTCATTTCAGAATGTCACGGTTGTCGCGTTTTCGACGCTGCCTCGGAGTATATATCTAGTCGTGAGAGGCAGTTTTTTCCATTGTTAAGAACGTATATGGAAGAAGTCGCGCTTAATGGTGATTCGTCTTCGAGCGAAAGTGACGATCCGCTTTTACGCGCGTTCGATCGTAACGTAACGTATGGTGATCTCGACGACGATCGTTGCGAGTTGATTATCGAGAGTGACGATAGTTTAGAGTGTTACGAGACTATCGCGCCTGGCAACGACGAGGAGTGGATCGTGGTGAGAGAAGACGTTCGCTGCCACGTATCACTTGCGACGGGAGATCGGTACGGAGAGCCCGCGAGAGAAACTGTGGATCGAAACGTTGCTCGCTCTGAGCGACAGAGCGATGATCTAGGAGAGAACAACGAGAGAGAGAAAATTTCGAGACGTTAAATTCGTCGTTCCTACGGACGGTTGGGATAACACTGTGTGGGAGGTTGCGATATGGAGAAGAGTCGCGATCTTCTCGAACGCGCGGCGGGAGTTAAAGGGATGTGCGCCTATCGCGTTTGAGAACGGGAGTGTATCGAGTGTCTCGAGGTCTTGAGAGATAGATGTAAGAGTCGATCCTACGGTTACTGGAACGATAAATTCTCTGGTCTCTCGAGTAGCGTAGTTAGAGGGTGCGAGATTCGCTTTGAGTCGACGTTTTGGTTACTTGGGTGCAAGATACGACGGTTCGAAGGGATTCGAATGGGTGGATATCGAGACGGCCTTCGCGAATCGCGTACGAACGGGTGCTGTGGTAAACATCGAATACGTCGAATCCCGACGGTTTCTCGAGGATGCGAGGGCCACGATGCTCGAGCGAGTACGAGTCGATCTCGATATGCACGCGTGTTTAAAGGTCAATACCGTGTTTCACGGGGAGTTCATCGCGAATAATAAGAGCACTGTTAAGAGCATTCGCACGAGGAATCGTCAGCTATTGGGTATGTCCGATCTACGAGAATGGTACGACGGAGACGTTATGAATGTTGTTCTGACGTCGCTGGAAGAATTTCAGGAACGCGACAGCGGTTGGGCGTTACTTCGGATATTAAATTTGATGATCAATGTGAACAAGTGTAATCCTATGCACGCTGGATGTTGGATGTCACTTCCTCCGAAAATAAGATATAAGAGAGCCGTGATTAATGTATGTTCAAACGACAACGCGTGCTTCGCGTGGGCGGTGATGGCCGCTCTATATCCCATTGATCTACACTCGGACAGACCGTCGTCGTATCCTCACTATTCGTTGGTGCTGAATTTCGATGGTATCGACTTTCCTATGACACTACGAAATATCGCTAGATTCGAACGTCTTAACGATTTGTCTATCAATGTATTTGCCATTCGAGAGAAAAGGGAGAGGAACGGTATCATGATCGTTCCCTTGTCGCTCACGGGAAACAAAAAGTCTACGCACGTAAATTTGCTCTATCTGTCGAACGAGCGGCGCGGCAATAACGTCGGTCCACTTCGGATAAAGCACCTGTCTCGACTGTTAACGTCGCAAATAAACAAGCATTAGGAAAAAAAATACATATGCGACCGGTAAGCGTAAGAAAGAGATTATGCTCGTTGCGAGATAAATTTTGTATTAATTTTAAATTGTATTTTTTCAGATGTCTACATTATTTTTACTCGAACGAGAAATTGATCGCGCATAGCGTCGAGTGCGGAAGAGCGAACGACTGCGCCGTTATACTTCCGAGCGAGGACGACAAGTTGCTCTCTTTTCACAATCACGACAGAAAGGAGAGACTACGATTCGTCGTGTATGTCGATCTGGAGTGCGTTTTAGAAAAGGGAGATCAATGGTTCACTGGGAATCTCGACGATAGATTCGCCTATCAACACCACAAGGCGTTTAGCGTGGGATATTATTTGCGTAGCACGTACAACGGAATCGTATTCGCGTATAGATCTCGCCGAGGCGACAACTGCGTCTCGTGGTTTGTCGAGGAGCTGCGCGCTCTCGCGTGTCGCGTGAAGAAGGTTCTATGCGCGAGCGTACCGATGTCGGAGCTCACGCCGAACGAGCGGAGCGCTTTTCAAAAGGCGACAAATTGTCACGTGTGCAGAAGGAGCTTTGGGTCGTACGATATTCGCGTGCGCGATCATTGTCATCTTACCGGACGTATAGAGGACCCGCGCACGCGAGCTGCAATTTGAACTATCAGAACGTATTCGTTATTCCCGTTTTTTTTCACAATCTATCTGGTTATGACGCACATTTCATTATCAAGGATATAGCGAACGCTTTCGAGGGTAGAGTCGATTTGTTACCGTTAACTAAGGAGAATTACATCGCGTTTTCGAAAATCGTCAACGATTCAGCGTACGGAAAATGGAAAAATTGTGTGAAGCTACGTTTCGTGGATTCGTTTAAATTTCTCAATACTAATTTAGAAAAAGTAGCTTCGTATCTAGATCGGAAAAAATTGAGGATCGCGCGATTCGAATTTTCCGATCTCGTCACGGAGGATTTCGAGTTGCTCACGCGCAAGGGCGTAGTATTTCCGTACGAGTATATCGATAGCGTTGATAAACTGTTAGTGACCGAGTTACGATCGCCTTTCACAGTTTTTTAACTGGCGAAACTGTGAGTGTTAGATTACGAACACGCGCGAAGGGTATGGGAGCGTTTTCACGTGAGAACTCTCGGCGAATACAGCGATCTATATTTGAAAAACAGATGTGCTTCTCTTGGCGGATGTTTTTGAAAATTTTCGGGATACCTGTATGGAAAGTTACGATTTGGATCCAGCGCATTATTTCACATTACCGGGATATACGTGGGACGCTATGGTGAAATACACGAACGTTCGATTCGATCTGCTTACCGATATCGATATGGTGATGTTCGTAGAGCGCGGTATACGCGGCGGTTTGAGCCAATGCTCGAACAGATACGCGCGAGCTAATAACCAATATAAATCGTTATACGATTCGTCTCAGCCGTCATCGTATCTCATGTACTACGATGTGAACAATCTCTACGGCTGGGCCATGTGCCCTTACCGTATGCGGAATTTCGGTGGGTCGAGGATGTCGAGAGTCTCGACGTTATGTTCGTGTCACCTGACTCCGATATCGGTTATATTCTAGAAGTCGATCTCGAGTATCCGCGATATCTTCACGACGACCACGCGGATCTTCCTTTCTGCCCGACGCGCGAGAGACCGCCGGGAAATCGAAACGAAAAGCTACTCGCCACGCTCTACGACAAGTCGCGTTACGTGACGCACTATCGCAATCTTCAGCAGTGCGTGCGACACGGTTTACGCGTGACGAAGATATATCGCGCGTTGCAGTTCACGCAGTCTCCTTGGCTGCGCGCGTACATCGAGCTCAATACGGAACGGAGAACTCGCGCGAGCAACGAGTTCGAGAGGAATTTGTATAAGCTGATGAATAACGCGGTTTTCGGCAAAACAATGGAGAACGTACGCGATTACGTAGACGTGAGACTCGTGACGCGTTGAGATGGAAGATATGGCGCGGAGGCGCTGATCGCGAAACCGAATTTTCACAGTAGGAGTGTCTTCGATGAGAATCTCATGGCTATCGAATTGCGCAAACTCGAGGTTCAATTTAACAAATCAATCTACGTCGGTATACATTCTAGAGATATCCAAGATGCGATTGTACGATTTTCATTACGATTATATGATGTCGCTTTATCGCTCTAAATGCAAAATCATGTACACAGATACCGATAGCTTGATATATTTTCTGGAATGTCGGAACGTTTACGAGAATATGAAGCGAAATATCGCGAAATTCGACACCAGCGATTACCCCGACGACAACGCGTACGATATATCGCGCGCGAACAAGAAGGTTCTCAGTTTAATGAAGGACGAGAACAACGGAGCGATCATGACAGAGTTTATAGGACTCAAGGCGAAGATGTACGCTCTGAGAGTTTTGGGAAAGGGCGATACGAAGAGAATAAAGGGCGTCAAGAGGAATACCGTCGCGAAAACGATAACATTTGAGGATTTCGCGCGTTGCTTGAATGAATCGTCGCAGCAATCGAGACATCAGGCGTGCGTACGCTCGATGTTGCACGAGGTTTACACCGTGTCCGAACTAGCTTTGAGTCCTCACGACAAGCGATACTTAATACCTGACTCCACCAATACATTACCGTGGGGTCATTATAAGATACCGTTATTAGATACAATGTAGTATAAAACTTTTACCAATGTAGAATAAGTAATACTGTACATTTTTTATTCATTATAATACAGCCGTTTTATGAATCCAAGAGTTGTGTGTATTGTCCATTCCTAACCATTTGACGAAAACTCTATCGTTCTTCCTCTACGAGATAGATATTGGGATTGGAAACTCGCGGTAACTCGTGTTCGTAAAATCCTCCGGCTATTGGCTCTTTACGATAGTCTTTCAGCAGATACGTCATGGGATTCGTTGCACCTTAGCGATTCGAAAAATCTCGGTCGTCCAATTTGGCGTATATCCCTTCTCGAAAATCGTTTTGAACTTGCTGACGCGTACCGGATCGTTCACTTTGAATCTTGCGGGGGCTACGATCTTCAAGTGACTGTATACCGTGGAGAGGAGTCTCTTGGCAATGGCGGGAGTTACGTCCGCCGGTCGCATTCCGATCATTCGATTCGCGCGGTTGTTATACTCCGAGATTAAACGCGGTAGCGCGGTCGAGCCATCTGTACGATCCGTTGAGCGTGAAGAGCTTCCACATGTTGTTCTTGAGCGTGCGATTAAATCGCTTCACAACCGCCGCCTTCATCACCGAGTACGTCGAGTAGTGACATATATCATACCTATCAGTAACCGCTTCCTTGCCCTTATCCGTTTGTAGATTTCGCGGATGTCGAGCATCGTCGCGAAATATCTTGGACAACGCCGCGGTTACTTCGCTTCCGCTCTTGCTCTTCAGCGGCACAGCCCACGCGTACTTGCTCAACACGTCGATGACCGTCATCACGTAGTTGTAGCCTTTGTTTTGTCGCGCGTACGGACGCATCTCGACGACATCGGCCTGCCACAGGTCGTCGTAACCGCGCACCACGACTCGACAACGCGGACAGTTTCTTCGCGCGGGCGCGTGAAGCTCCTCGACGAGTCTCCTCTTCTCGACGCTCATCGCTGATTTACGAGGAGGCGTAATTCGCGTTGGTTTTATTCGTGCTCGTTGCTTCGCGCATTCGCTCCTGTTCCTCATTCCAAACGTTAATCGCGTGTTTCATGGTATTTGGAATATCCATTTTTAATGCGACTAGTAATTCGTTTATCGTTTCTCTAGTCACTATTTTATCCACGTTCAACGAGGCCAGCGTCTTGTCCAGCGTCTCTCTCGTTACCGCTTTGTCCGTCAGTTCTCTCGCGATCCTCGTCAGATCTGTCACTACGCGCGAGATTCTCCACGTTCGTCGATATTCTCTCGCGGCTTGTCGACGACGCGTCGAGCTCGTTTCGCAGGGATTTCTCTAGATTTCGCAGTGATTCCTCTAGGGTCTGCGTTCATTTCTCCTGAGCGTCGCCGAGCGTCTCTTTCGGACGTAACCCTTGGTCATCGCGTCGGCATCGTCGATCGGCGTATCCAAATAGCGTATCTTGCGTCTGTTGACGTCGTAGTCGTCCGGATTCAGGCAGAGTGCACTGCGACGCACGTACGCCCGCAGGGATGCGATCGTCGAACGATCGTCAACGTCGCGCTGCCTCTCCAGAGACTTCCCGAATTTGTTCACGGTCATCATGCCCTCGCGGGTGACGAATCTACCGCGCGCGATAATCTGCTCGTAATCTCGGCGATCTGCGTATCGTATTTGAGAAACAATCTGGTTACGCGCCCCATAGATTCCTCCAATTCGCCGATCGATCTGACCGTGCTCTCATTCATCTCCAACAGCAATGTTCGAGTGCTCGCTGAGAGTTCGCTCGTCTCGGAGATCCTTTCTGCGTCTTGAAACGCGCTGTCCACGTAGCTCTTCCTCGGCGTCAGTATCGGTTCTAGGTGTGGCTAAACGCCGTATGGTTCTGTCTCTCGCGTCATAGTAATCGTCACTTAGACAGAGCGCGTTGTTACGCACATAGCGACGCAGGGAATCGATCGACAGTCGCGAGCGTCGCCTCCGCCGAACGACTCCAACGGTCTTCCGAACTTGTTCACCAACATAACGGGAATACCAGTCGCCACGAGCGCGCGCCGCGTTTTACTCGATCGCGTCGATCTCGCGAAGCTCCTCGAGTATCGATAGAATCTCGTTATCGTGAGCGTCGTTACCAGCTCGTCGAGAGGCATCGAGCAATCGAAGACGATCGACTAGTTCGTTGAGATCGTCCCAGTGAACGTACTCGATTCCTTTGTCTCTCAGCCGCATAGCGGATGGAACAGAGTCGATCCCTTTTTTTCTCGCTTTACCAGTACCAGCGCCAATTTTGTCTCTATCGAGCAATAGCGGCGCGATGATATGCTTGTACTTGAAACTTCGTTTCCTAGAATGGGCATAAGCGTTGTGGCCACACCGATAGGCGTTGTGGCCACACCGATAGGCGTTCGACGATAGCGTAGTCAACAGTATACTCTTGTACGTTTGCTTGTCGTTCTCCGTGTACATGGCGTCGTCGGGAAGTCTCTTGAAGATCAATTCGTATAAGCCCGGGGTAGGCCACGTTGTCGAACACGAATATCAAATCGGGAAGCGCCTCGCTCGGTGGCACGACGTCGCTATTGTTCGAGAACGCGCGATAGCCGATCTCGTCGATCGACTCAAGCAGCTCCGCCAGGTATCGATATTCGGTTGTTGCAGGGATTTCGAATAGACGTACACGTTCTCAAAGCGCGCGCCGTGCGGACTTTCGAGCATGCTCAACACGTTCGTTTTACCGCAGTTGGAGGGGCCGCAAATGATGCAATGTATTGTGTTCAGTAGTAGAGGGCTCTCCCGACCGCGTCGCCCGAGATTCGTCGAGCCTTACGGTCGAGATTGGGCACTCCTATAGCCGGCGACCGTCGAACAAATCGCATTTACGCGCTCGCTTCGAGGAGACGCGACCGATAATCGCTCCACTTATACTCGACGGCGATTCGATCGCGCACAGTGATCGATATGTTTCCTCTATTGACGGACAAACGCGATATTCTCAATCTATCCGTCGAACAGTTGCGACTTATCCCGAAGTTCGTTCTCGTGAGCGATTTCGACAGATACGTGAAGCTACTGTGGAACAGACTACCCGATCATCTGAGAGCGGACCCCGAGGTGCAACGTTGTCGCGTGTGTCTGGAGCATTATAATCGTCCGTGGCAACGATCGCATATAGATGGTCTTGCGCCTCTTATCAAGAATTGTAACGAATGCTTAGCGGCGCGGGACTACTCGATACGGCGATAAACGCGCTTCCCTTCAAACTACATATTCTCGGGTATTAATTTTGCGGGCCCGGCACCCATCTCGCGAAGCGATTGGCGCGCGGCGATCGAGGCGTAAACCCGTTGGACGCGGCGTGCCCATTGCGCTATGGAGAACGTGTGCAAATTGTACGACTGGTGGTCGAAACGACAGGAATGTATCACCGAATTATAATATCGCGTTAACTTATATATCATATATTATATATCATATAAGATTATTTTCAATTATTGTATCATATATTAGATTGTTTTAAATTATTATATATCAGATTCAGTGCTTATATATTATAATCAGATTCATTGCTTATATTATAATCGAATTCTTTCATCGCTACACTTATATACATGCTTGGGGAAATACAAATAACAAAAACATTTTTTACTATATATCTCACTTTATTTCATCTCAATCTTACATCCCAAAGTACAGAGTAACGAGTTCGCAATCGATAATGTCGTTACGATCGAAGGCATTGCTATCGCGTATGACTCTTGAGATATTTTCCGTATCCTTAGCGGTGAACGCGATAATTGCGTCAGCCGACTCGTTATCTCGTTGACCAAGATATTAGGAAAAATCGATGCAAAATTAACGCTTGAAACGCGCTAATTTCGCATCAATTTTTCCTAATATCTTGGTCAACGAAATAACGAGTCGGCTGACGCAATGCTCGTGCTCGAACATGTTATTCATTGTTTCCTTCGACATGGCCAAGCGAGCCGCGGACGTTTCCAGGCGTAATATTGTCAAGTTGTTAATTTTTCCGAAACGCACGGTCATATTTCCAATATGCGACGGGGCTGGAAAGGACAGTTCTCCGTTGGTACTCTGCAGATACTTCGAGAGAACGTGTCGTTGCTCGACAAGCTGCCTCCACGTATCGGGCGACATCGAGACCTCCTTGCCATGACTATCTCCCAGGATAATATTCACGCGCGAGGAACGTTCAAGAGTGACACATACATTGAGAAACTTGTATCCCGTCTTAGTCAAGGGATATTTTCGTTCTAGAATTCTAACTGGATTATTCGTACAACCGGCGTTGTTATAACTCGACGCGATCGGCCTGTCATCGTCGAGCGTCCTCTTCCTTCTCCTCGCGTCGTCGCTCTCGTCGACTCGACGCGTCTCGGAATCCTGCGAGTGCTCGATAATCGTACATCTTTACGATCGAAGAGATCGCGCGATACTGTTCGTAAACGTTTCGTATTCTTCGCTCTATACACTATATGAAAACTTCCATGCCTCTTCCTCCTTCCTCTCCTCTTCTAAATCGTCCTCGCTCGAAAATATGTTCCTCATCTGAGCGAGTCTTTTCAAAAGAGCGCGCAATTGCTCTGACAGTCCGTCCCTTGGACACACGATACCAAAAATCTCCGGGTCGAATTTGCCGGCCATAGTTACACTTCTGGTAAATTCGTTGTACTTGAAGAAACTGTCGTTTAACAAGAAAGTACAGATTACCGTCGATGTAGACTATCGAACGGCGGACGTTACAGCGGGTGGAATCCCCGGAAATATCGCGTGCAACGAGTTATATCTGACGGCTATCATCGAGCAGCCACGATCTCGTCGTTGTAAATCGCGAACGTTCGTCCCGCGTATTAACTACAGCGTTGATTTTTGCGTTAGAAGGAAGATTCATATCCCTCAGTTTCCTCGGCCAACCCGATACTCGAAATTCGGATATTCTGCCATGTAAACCGTATCGTCTACGAACAATACGAGTTGGCCCGAGGATCGTCGATACGCGCCCGCCAAACGCGTAAAATTATCAGGAAGAAAATGCAGATAGTCCGTCAGTAACAACGACCTGCCGTAAGATTTTCCATTTAAGTCGATCGACCATAAGTGACGTCGATACTCCACGTACATTCTATTTTCTAACACCAATACCGCGTCGACGCGTCGCAACACGCACAGATCCGCGGAATCCCCCGTGTCGCGCGTCGCGATCGTGGTCGTCGCTACGGTCGTCGTTGCTGGTCTCACAATTTCGCTCTTATTTCTTAAACCGTATAAATTCTGAATGGCGAGAAAATCTGCTTTGCTCATTCGCACGGAAAAGGTCTTAGAGGGGACAAAGGCGTACATTATCGCATTTTTCTGAGGGCTGTGATGTAATCCTAACGCGTTGCCGATCTCGTGCATCACGTATGTAGCAGATGAATCGTATCGTCAGGATTAGCGGTCAGCTCGATGTGCCACTTCTCCGCGTTATCCACGTGCACCTCCGACACTTTGGACGATGAAAAAGCGTGAGCTAGCGTTTCCTGGTCCGTCCAGCAACGACGGTCATATTCGGCTACCTTGATGTCAAGGATCTACGAACGTGTGAAAACCCTTCCGAAACGATATCACGATATCGGGATTTATCGAATCGCGCTCGAACGTCAGCGACGAATTCGCAGCCCACATCTCGAACGCGACCTCGGTGATTCGTAGAACGCTCTCGCTCGCCAGATGAAAGTTCCAAGCGAGATGCATCTTCGCCCATTTCCTCGGAGACTTGTCCAAGTCACTCGACATATCTTTGACGCCGCATCGTGGTTTACGCATCTGTTCCAATGTATTATAGCTTCGTTAAGAACGCCATCACTAGGTATATGGTAATACTCCTGGAAAAGCGCAATCGCGTATCTCAGAGCCAACGTCGCGTTATCGGATATCATTTGCACGTTATCGCCGTCCAGATATCCAGTTGCAAAAACCGAATCGCCTCCTCGTAGCTCGGCGAAGTCGCTATCGGCGGCGGAGTCGCGAATCGCCGCGATAACAGCTATCGCGCACGCGATCACGGCGATCCCACTGCGCGTCGCCGATCGAAATACGCGCGAACCGCTCGATCGATGTTGCCATCGGTCGCGAGAAGGCGGAGACCAACGCGATGAATCGATCTAAGTCGCAAATCGGAAATTTCAACCGCTTAATTTCTATTCTCTATTGTGCGATAGCGAGATTATTCTCGTCGAACGAGCCCAAATATAAGATCTCTCGTAGCGCGATTATACGCCAACAAATGACGATCTCGCTAAAGATCTCATACGCAATATCATTAAAAGTATATAATAAAGAACAAAAAGTAAAAGCATAACAACGATAGAATAGCGATAGAATAGAAACAAATAAAGAACGATGAAATAAACGATAGACTAATTTTCTATCGCCGTTGCGGTCAGACTTCCTGTAGTCACACGTAGCGAGCGCGAAAATGACGCATCGCACAACATTTACATTCCTAATGAAATATTCCCTCGTTATTAATACTACTACGACAATTTCCTCCTCGCGACTCCCACTCTCGTCTCTCATACATTCCCGATAATATTACGTCAACCGGTATCGCTAATTGAAGATTTCCGGCGCGTCGCCGATCCGCCTCTCGTCTCCGCGATATGCAAACGAACGAGGAAAAAAAACTCCGTCTCTCGCGGTTAGTTAATCGTCGCAACAACGATGCGTATTAATGATGATTCGCATTGTTCTTTTTTTTCTTTATTTCAGCATATCTCGTACATATATTCGTTGTTTTTATTACTCGGCATCATATTTGTACACATATTCTTACACATATATTCGTATACATATTCGTGTACATATTCTTATACATATATTCATATCAGTAAATAAGAGTATATACATATTAGTATATACTCTTTTACATAGACATATTAGTATATACTCTTTTACATAGACATATTAGTATATACTCTTTTACATAGACATATACTCGCGCAAATTCGCGCTCTTCACCACAATCGATGCCTCTGGCGATAATTCGTGCGAGCGTCATAGCGATACATCCCTACTCGCTGTCGCACTCGATGCTTCTCGCTTCCCCGCGCACTCCGGGCACTCTCCCCAGATCATCGGCAACCCTGATCTATCAACTGTCGCATCAATTCCTTCTTCCGATCCGACGCGGAGTTCAAAAATTGAACTCTCAATTTCGCGTATTTCCACCAGTTGCGTCTCTTCTTCTTAACTATATCCTTGATGTTATACACGTACATTCGAACCAATTCGCAATCGGTCCCCTTCTCACCCGGAGATCTCGCCTCGAGCTGTTGTCCACCCTTTAACTTCGTCACGTACTGAACGAATCAGTCAGTCTCCTCCTTGTCTCCAGATAGGGACGCGAACAACGCATCTAAACCACTGCCACAACTCTCGTCATTCCTCCTCGCCGTATTCAGACGCGCAAGATACTTCTCGTACTCGTCGTCGAGATCCCCCTTCGTCGTTTTCAAACAGATATTCCCAGTAATCTCGTATCCAACTCGAGGAAGCCTTCCTCCTTATCTCGATCTCCATAAGCGACGCGCGCTCGTCCGGCGTCGCGGAACTCTCGACCAAACAAACCATGCTCTCCCCAGAACAGTACCACGGAGTTCCACGGACTCTTCCGACTACACACGTCGATGACGATACGTATAGCGTTCCTCATACGCTCGACCTCGCCGTACGTATACGCGCGATCGGCTCCGTTCCTCGACGAAGCATCAGATGTTTAGACAGAAACGCCATCATCAGCCGCAAATTACACGCCGTCGAATGCATAGACGTCCACATCGCGCGCATCAACTCGAGCGAGTCGATCGCGTCGCTCTCGGCCTCCGCCGATATTTCGACCTCCTCTTCCCGCTCGATTGTAGGCCGTTTCTCACGTTCCATCGTCATCGCGCATTTCTCCCGTTCCACCATCTCACGTTCCATCTCTCTCGAGAGCTCGAGCGAGTCGTCTAAGAGCGATATTATCTCCAGATCCTTCAATTGACTCTTCGGAACATTAAACTGACTCTCCGGAACATTAGACTGACTCTCCATCTCGCAAACTAACAATATATCGTCGATACTCCTAGTTAAATACTCTAAAGCGTAAAAACGCGTTAAACCGCAAACAGGACGCGCTAAATCTCGCGGAAAACGCCCAAACGCGGGAAGCGCTAGACCCCGCGGAAAACGCTGAAGCGACGTAACAAACCACAGCATCCTGCAAAACAGGACGCGCTAGGTCCCGCGGAAAACGCTCAGACGCGAATCACCTCGATGACGCGTCAAATCGCAACATTATAAAAAACAGACTAGACACGGATATGCCTAAGGCGACGTAACAAACTGCAGCATCTTGCAAAACAGGACGCGCTATACCCCGCGGAAAACACCCAGACGCGGGAAACGCCACACCCCCGCGAAAAACACTAAGGCGACATAACAAACCGCGGCATCCCGCGAAACAGGATGCGCTAGATCTCCCCGCGGAAAACGCTAGGGCGGCGTCGAAGACGCGCCCAGGGTTACGCGGGAAACGTTAGACCGCGCGGAAAACGCTAGGGCGGCGTCGAAGATGCGCTCGGGGTTACGCGAAAAGCGCTAGACCTGCCCGGGGTTACGCGGAAAGCGCTAGACCGCGCGGAAAACGCTAGGGCGGCGTCGAAGACGAGGGAAACCGACCCGGGGAAACCCCGCGATCGCCTTACCGACCGAGGAGAATAAACCTACCCCGACGACCGCCAGAGGGATCCACCTTCTCTCCCCCGGATACGAATCCCCTGGGGAAAGAAAACCATGGATCCACCTTCTCTCCCCCCGGATACGAACCCCCTGGGGAAAAAAAACCATCCTTACCGAGTCAGGAGGATATTCCTCCGGATACGAATCCCCTGGGGATTCTACGACCCCCTTTCCCCCCTCACCCCCCTTGACGCCCCGAGGGGGCTAGGATCCCTCTTGCTTATCTATTTACATATTCATGTGAACAATTATTTTTTATTATGAAATTAAATAAATCGCGATTACGTGAACAGTTAACAGATTCACATTTAAATGCAATAATTCGTTTAAGTTGTGCCAAAACAATAACACCTGATATATCGTATATAATATCGGAAAACTGAATATGAATCAAATATTGATTAAATGTTATAAGAGTTGCTTATTTAATATTATTGTAAGAATGGTTTATTTAAAATATAGATAGTTACTAATTTATGTTAATTCTGGGTCTGAATTTGTGCAACACAATATTTTTTTACTCCTTGAATAGCACGTTCAACGAACAGACGTTCCTGCTATCCCTTCTCCTCACTTTATTACGTCTAGCCGCCTAACGCTAGCCCCAGCGCGCTCGACTGTTGCCCGCGGGCATTGAGCGTCCGCGAGCAGTACTCACTTGCCAACCCCTGCCCTACATGATGTACTGTTTTTAAACCATTTTCATCCTATGGCCATATTGCGGGATATTCTCTAGTACATACTACGGATTGGGTTAGTGAGCGGTAGTAACGATCTAAGTATATTCCACAGTATAGTATGTATTTCGAATGTTTGGAGAATATCTCAAATATACTTATATGATATCCTGAGAACATTTTCAGAATAGACGAGTGCTATTAGGGCATTTAAAGAATGGACGTGTACTATACTGGTACAATATGTATCAAAATAATTAATGAAATACATGTATTATATATATGTTTGCATGTATGGCCAAAATTAAAATAATTTAATAGAAAATTACTAGTTAGTATGCGTATTAAGTGATCGGTGTAAACAACTGATTCTGATAGACATAATAGAAGGTTCTAGATGAAAGATATTGCGATTGACAGGCGACAATTGCACTTTCGCGACTTCCACTCCATGGGACATACATAGGAAATACATTTCAGCAGAACATAATTGACGGGACGTTTCTCGGATCACGAGCGTTCCGCCAATTTCGCATTGCGCACATTTCGCATCCATGAGACGTCACCCTGACTTATCAGTCTGATGATCCGCTGAATTCTGATGAAAGACAAGGATGAATACACAAAAAGAAAGACAAACGATGTCATTGAAATGAGAAATGATTATGCATACTGTTGATGCATGAATATTTTTTGTTAGAGTATGGACTGTAATTTCACAAGCTCAGTATTATTCTTTAAAGTAATCCGAACGGGACTATATCATTTTGCACATACGAAACTGTAAAACTTTTATATCAAGGAAACAGCATAGCGTGAACACAAATGTATATAATCTCAAGTATAATATCAAGTTGAGCCAAAATTAAGTAGATACTTATATTTTCTTGTTAAATCAAACATCGCGCACATTCTTTTTGTGCGTATTTTAATTGCCTGAAAGGATTTTACAATCTGTAAAGCCAACAAAAAGTTCTTTGATGCACTGTAATATGTCGTTTTTTTACACCAATTAATTCATTTCATTATTCTATGCATAAAAGAATTAAAATATAGTTACCAAGAAATGAAAATAGTTTATTAATTGAGATATTTTATTAATATTAGTTAACAATAACACGATTCTTAGTTAATAATAAATAATAAAAATTAGCGTAAAGAAATAGGGCAATGAAAATAGTGCGATAAACAATGCGCAATTAAATTAATTTGCGCAATTAATTAATTAAATTCATTTATTCTTGAATAGTCAAACGTTTCGGCTCTAATGATTGAGCCATATTCAGTGATACACGTTGAGAATTGAAAGGCCGAACTCTACCGTAGTACAGCAAATTGTTTGTCGCCCACTTCGGTTATTAAATCGCGTGAGGAAAACAATTTATTCATGTCCCTGAATGGCGATAAAATGCTGATATAAAAATCTAGAATTATATAGTGTAATTGGAATAAATATTTGCTATATGATTTACCACAACAGAATCAAGCCGTACATAATACGTGGTCAAATTTACAAAAGTTGTATAGAATTAAAAATGAAAATTAGAATTGATAAATTAAGATTAAAACGCACAAATCAAAAGACAGTCAAGTAGTGAGAAATGGTAAAACCAAATATAAATACAAAATAAAAATACAAAATAATAAAAGGTCGCAAAACATTTATAATTTGTTGAGAACAGAAACATAGGCATGATGTAGAACCTCTCTGTGTCCGTTTGTAAATTTATTGTATTTTCGTGTAATTTAATGAACAGCATCTCAGAAATCAATCTTTTATCATAGTCATGTTCGACATATAAAATTTTCACTTTGTCCCAGGAAAAGTCATGATTGTTTTTTAATCTATGATTCGTAATCACTGATCTGGAATCCGTATTCCTTCGAATATGACTACGATGCTCATTTATTCTTATTTTAAATTGTCTCTTTGTTTATCCTACATAACATTTATTGCAACTATTGCATTCTATCTTATATACCACATTTTTCTTTGTGTCTAATGGGATCTTATCTTTGTGAGCACGTATGAATCCATTTAATTTATTCATACTGAAGAAAGCTAGTTTAGCATCAAGATCGTTAACTATAGTCCTGAATTTGTCAGTCGTTAACGGGTTAAACGGGATATCGTGAACCATATAGTCTTTCTGTTATTGTCCACCAATTCATTTTCACTAGTAGATATACATGTTTGTGTGTCATATCGTTTATAAAAATGAAATTTGAGTCTGTGCGAGATGCAATCGAGAATGAAAGGGATAGTCGTTGTTTAAAAGAATCGACAAAATCAATTTGAGATTTTTCTGATGGATTTCGAATGCGATAATGAAAGAGCTCTATTCACTAGACCGTACACTACTCTTCTTTTTGAGATAGAGGATGTTGTGATAGAAAATTCAAAAATTTCCCTGAGAAGATAGATTTATGATACCAATCAAAGTGAACGATGCCGCTATCAATTTTCATGGTAATCTCCAAGAAGTTCAACTCCCGATCGCCCATTTTAACTGTGAATTGCAATCTAGGGTGGAAAGAGTTGAATATGAACGAAAAGTTTCGTTAACCATGTTGGGTAGAATAGCCAATGCGACATCATCCACTTATCGATAATAAAATGGTAGGACTATCCCCAATCTCTCGATTGCTTTTTCCTCCAGATCTCTCATAACCAGGTCTGCTATGATCAGCGACAACGGAGAACCCATCGGTAATCCAAATGTTTGTCTGTAAATTTGTTTGTCAAAAATAAGTAGAATGCAATACAAAAGAGACAGCTTTCAAGAATTCCTCTTTAGGGATGTTGCAATTTCTCGCTATATCCCAGCGTTTGGAAATGCTATCCATGGTTTAGAGGAACATTCGTAAAATTCGTAAATAATGCTACGTCCAATGAAACCAAAGAATAATCGTCGTTAATTTGACGATCCGAAAGTTCTTTAACCAATTGGAAACTGTTATCAATACTGTGTTATGAGGACTGTGATTTAGGAATGCTCCTCATTAATAGTTTGTTAAGGGCTGATGCCATTGCATAAAGGGAACTATCGATGCAAGACACGATGATTCTAAACAGACACCCTTGTTTATGAATTTTTGGAAGGCCGTATGCTCTGGGCAATACACAATCATTACATTTCAATCGATTGAACATATTGTCAGATATAAACGACGAAGACTTCCACTTCTTAAGTAAATCATACAACTCTTTAATGATAGTTTTGATATGATCTTTTTTAATCTTAATGTAAGTATTAAAGTCATTTAAAAGTTCATTTATTTTTAAAATATAATTGTTTTTATCTAAAGCTACTGACTTTTATCTAAAGCTAACGTTATTCTTATCCGCCCTGATGAAAATTATATTAGGATTCTGTTTTATAAATACCGTTGTATTCTTGTATAATTGCAATAAGTGTTTATTAATTTCATTTTTTTGTGAGGTAAACGAGAACGTATTGTTAATTATAGGTATGATTCTATTTCTCAGTGTCATCTGTACATTTTGGAATTTTTTTTGATATTTTTTTTTAAATTGTTTATAGTCTCTATTGTCTCAATTTCTCTTTATCATTGGTTAGTGAGGCAATTCTCAACGGTGTATCACTGAAGATGGTTCAAGCATTAGAGCCGAAACGTTTGAATATTCAAAAATAAATGAAAAATTAAGTTAATTGCGCATTGTTTACCGCGCTATTTCCATTACCCTATTTCTTTACTCTAATTTTTATTATGAGATATTTTGTACTTTATGTTAAATTACATATCAAATTTAAACCTTTTATAACAGAAAGTGCTTACTATGTACATATATATAATATATATTTATTATTTAAATTTCTATTATATATATATATATAAAATATATGAAAAATGTTTATAAATTTATATATTATATTATATATTTTATTTGTTCGTTTATATATTTGTTGATCGTATTAAATACATGTGATATTTATCTTGTTCGAAATATATTTTTTATGTTTGGTATAATCATTTATATACAATTAAATAAAACATATGCAATAGCTAAAATTAAGAATATATATTCATAAATAAATTTTTTAATTTACTTATAAGTATATATTCTTAATTTTTATCATAAAATAATCATTTGGGTCTAAAATCTCTAATTAAGCTCTATATATGAACCATGAAAATTCCATTAAATATCCGTAATTCATTCATATAACCTCCATGAGACGTCTACATGGACATCTAATGGAGGTTTAATAGAACTTCATTGGAGCTCCATCATGGAAGTAACATGTGTCTCCATTAGAGATCCATTTGAGACTTCCATGGAGATAAATGTCGCATGGAGGCTGTGGAGATTATGTAGACCTCCAATGGACGTCATGTTCCGTGTGGGTTGTTATATAAATATATGCCGAAGAAGTGTAATAATGTAATAAAATAAGAATATTAGAATTTATAAATAAGAATATTATATAAAATAATTATATAAAATTAGTTCTGTAATACAATTGCATAATATATATTCCAAAATTCTCTTAGAAATGTAATACAATTAATAATTTTGCGGACAAAATTACGTGATTATACAGTCAACGTGTCAGTACTACTAAAAAGATAATTGATAATTTAAATTGCCAAATACCAAGAAACTATATTAAATTAGTTAAATAAGTAGAAATAGTCAATTCTATTTTCAGACAAAGCATTCTGTAGCTTTTATATATAATGAAAGAATTGTGAGATTATCCTATCGCATTTAAAAATAATGCAAAAAGTTTTGCGGTAGTTTAGAACTTGAATTAAAAATTACTTAAATATAAAATAGAAATGTGTTTCAATAGAAATGTAATTAAGAAATAATGATAACAATTATAACTCTTTTTATATAAGTACTTTGAGAATTTGGAAGATTTATGTAAAGTTTCATTGCGATGCGAAAATTAATTGTTCTGTATAATTTAAATTTTTATTAAGAGTACAAAGTAAAAGAGTGATGGTACAAATTAAATAAAGTTTTTCTTTACAGAACAACTAATTTCTGCATCGCAATAAAAGTTTACATAAAAAATCTTGAATAGTTATTAGGAGATTAATGTTCCCACTTTTTTGAATTATAATATCTTATAATTATGTTTATTACGGCTAATAATACAGGTGTTTTTGGTGTCTGCAACAATTCAATCTTTGTTGGATCTTATTGTGGCTTCGAAAAGCCTGGGATCTCTGTCGTTGGAGATCACTCGGAGGAATTTGTCCCGAAAAACTCCTCGAGACGAACGCGGATTTCGTGGTCTCTGCGCTTCCTCCTCCTTTTCTTGCTCGGCGTCCGTGGACAAGATGTTGGCGTCACGGAAACATCCGATGTAGATATCGACCATGACGGAGTTGCAGGCCGAGTTGGCGACGGAGGCTGTGGACTCGTTTGGATGTCGTTCGTTGGGGGCTTATGCCAATAGGGGCATAGCCACGGACTCATCTGCGTGACGGCCATCGTCCCCGTTGTATGTGGAAACTCTATAGGGATGAGCCTCCACGTTAGAAAGGAGACACCCTGATCTAGGAGAGCTTCTCCAGGTCGCTGAGGTGATGATCGACTAATGATGGAGACCCTTTTTTTTGCCTCGATGTTTCCGCGGCAGAGCAACTACCGCGGGAGGCTATTGATGTGGCTCTGAGAAGAGCCGTTGATACAGAGGCCCGGAGAGCACACTCTGTGATAGTGTGCAAAGGCCCAGAGAACTCACTCTGCAATAGAAACCCAGAGACCCGAAGAGCTCACTCTGTGATAGTGTACAGAAGCCCGGAGAGCTCACTCTGCGATAGTATTCAGAGGCCCGGAGAGCTCACTCTGTGATAGAGTACAGAGGCCCGGAGAGCTCACTCTGTGATAGAGTATAGAGGTCCGGAGAGCTCACTCTATACCGCAAAAAGACTAGTACGTTGGCTCTGAAAAGAGCCGTTTGTACTTCTCCAAGAGGCCCAGGGAGCACAGTCTTGTCTTCTCGGAGGCCCAGTGAGCACAGTCCGAGAAGTGAGAAGCGTGCTGAGGACTTGTTTTCGTGCCCTTTATATACTGCTCGTTACCTAATCTTAGTCACGAGAAAATGCTTATCTTCCTGCACCGCATAGCGGTGACGCCGCACACTACGGTGTTTATATTGTGTGCGCTTGTGGCGTATCGCTAGGCGTACCGCCACATAATCCCCTTGGTTGTTTTAAAGCCGCTGGAAACGGACCGGTGGTCGTGTTGGTCATCCGCTCCGCGTCCATTTTTTTTTGGTTGCCTTTCTCTGATATCTCTGTTGCCGTAGTTCGTGTTTCGTCCTGTTCTAATGTGTATGCAGGTTTCAATTTATCTATGGAGACATTGACCTTTCATGCGAATTTTGTATGTTTTGTCTCCTCTGCTTAATACTTGGTAGGGTCCATTATATGGAGGCTGTAACGTTCCTTTCGGTGCGTCATGTCTCATGAAGACTTGTGATGTTGTTGAGAGTTCTTTATAGATAAACGTAGCTCTTTGTCCATGTCTTCGGAGTTTTGGTTATAAGTTTTTTACTGTTTTTCGTAGTTTCGAAACAAAATCGTCCATGCTGTCTGTTTCGTTGTTTGTTTCATCAAGAAATTGTCCAGGTAATCGAATCGATTCTCCATAGACCATTTCTGCCGGAGTTGCTTGCAGATCTGCTTTCCATGCTGTCCTAATGCCTATTAGGATGACTGGTAATATGTCTGTCCACTCTTCTGTTCCGTGGCGTTTTATGGCTGCTTTTAATTGTCGATGGAATCTTTCTATCATTCCGTTAGCAGCGGGGTGATACGCTGCTGTACGGAAGTGAGTTGATTCCGTTGACTTCACTAGCCTTTTGAATATATCGGATTCGAATTGTCGTCCTTGATCTGTGGTTATTCGTGCTGGAATTCCATAACGCGCAATCCAATTTGCGAATAACTGTCGTGCCACGGTTTCTGCTGTGATGTCCACGATGGGAATTGCTTCTTGTGAATGGCCATCTTGTGAATCTATCAATTATTGTTAGATAGTATTTATATCCCAACGATATTGGCATTGGTCCCACTATGTCGATGTGTATGTGTTGAAATCTTTGTGTGGGTCCAAGAAAATTTCCTGTTGGTGTCACGGTATGTTTAAATACCTTAGCTTTCTGGCATTGTAAACATGTCCGTGCCCATTCTCGACAATCGCGTTGCATATTTGGCCATACGTATCTTTGTTTGATTAGTTTCGTTGTAGCCTTTATTCTGGGATGTGATAGGCTATACAGTGCTTGGAAAACTAATCGTCGATGAGGTTCTGTTACGAACGGACGTGTGATTGTGTCACAGTATAGCATCATTGTAGAACCTGGTATTTGAACTGCCTTAAGCTTCAGCGAAGAATTGCCGTTCTTTACCAAATCGTTTAATTCTCGATCGTTAACCTGTGAGTTTGCTAGTTCCTCGAAGTCCGGTGATTTGTGGATTGCCTCAATTCTCGACAGGGCGTCCGCTACTATGTTATCTTTTCCTGAAACATGCCGGATATCTGTGGAGAACTGAGCTATGAAATCCAGATGGCGCGCTTATCGTGGAGAACTGCGTAGTGGATCTTGTTGGTAAGCATAAATCAAGGGCTTATGGTCGGTGTAAATTGTGAATTTACGCCTTTCTAGCATGTGCCTAAAATATTTTACTGCTGTATAGATTGCTAGAAGTTCTCTGTTATACGGGCTATACTTTGCGCCTGATTTATTTTTTTGCTGCATAAATGCCAGTGGTTGCGGCTTGTTATTCACCTCTTGTTGGATTACTACTCCGAGTGCCATGTTTGAAATATTTGTTGTCAATGTGATTTTTGTTTCTGGCTTTGGATGTGCCAATAATGCGGCTTTTACTAGACTCTCTTTATTGTTTTGGAAAGCCTGTTCCAGTTGAAGTGTCCATTTTATTGGAGTCTTTCCTTTCATTTTTGGACCTCGTAGTACGTCGTGCAGTTTTGCTTGGTCCTCTGTGGCCTGAGGTACGAATCGTCTGAAGAAATTTAACGCACCCAGGAATTGCCTTAACTGCTTTACCGTTTCGGGTTTTCTGAAATTCCGTATAGCTTGCATTTTTTCTGTGGCAATGGCTGTATTCCTTCCGACGTCACTAGGTAGCCTAGGAATTTTATTTGCGAAGTTCCAAAAATACATTTAGCCGGATTTAGTTGTATGCCATACATGTCGAATCTCCGAAATAACTCTTCTAAGTGTTTTAAATGTTCTTCCTCCGTGTTGGAGGCAATGACGATATCATCTATGTATGCATAGCAATATTCCAATCCATGTATGACTTTGTTGATGAACCTCTGGAAGGTTCTTGTGCTGCATTTCTTAGTCCGAATGGCATGTATCGAAATTCAAATAAACCGAATGGTGTAATTATTGCGGTTTTTGGTATGTCATCAGGATGTACTGGGATTTGATTGTAAGCTCATACCAGGCTAGCTTTGAAAATGTTGTGGATTGCCACATTTTTTCCATTTAGTGCGTGTGTAAAATCCTGTATATGTGGAATAGAATATTAATCTGGTACGAACGTTGAGTTTCCTGTAGTCTCCAGTCACCGCTACTTTTTGAAGTCATGTGTAATGATGAGGCCTATGGGCTTTTAGAGGGTTAATTCCTTTCTCTAATAGGAGATTGAACTCTTTCTTTGTTGCACTTAATTTTTCGGGTGCTAGTCTCCGAGATTTGCATGCTTCTGGGGATCCGGAGGCGACTTTTATAAAATGCATCGTTGAATGGGGCTGCTTCTTTTGGAGTATTCCAGGTGGTCACGTAATCTTTGGAAATTTGTTTATCAGTTGATGATAAGGTGTGCTTCCTGCCATGGCTTTTATTGACTGCCAGCCTCCCTATTGCATTTTTCCGTTTATTCTAAGTCCTGTTTTTGCATCTATTAGTTGTCCCTCCTTTACGTCTGGGAGGAGATGGAAGTGTGCCAGAAAGTCGGATCCAATGATTGGTGTGGTGACGTCTGCTATTATAAATCTCCATGAGAAAGCTTGATGTAACCCAAAATCAGGTTGCATAATAGTTCCTCCGTATGTTTGGATTGTGGATCCGTTAGCTGCGAATAGTTTCCTTGCGCTTGCTGTGCATCGCCCCCGCGTAAAGGTTTTTGGAAAAACGCTAACGTCGGAGCCGGTATCTATGAGATATCGCGTCTTGGTGATGCGATCGGTAATAAACAGGCGGCGAGGTTTAGGGCTGGAATCGTTTGTCGCTAGTAACAACCACGCCATTAATTTTCTTCCGTTTTCTTAAATTGGCAGGGTGATGTGCACTTTTTAGCTTTTTGTTTGAAGCGTTGATGATAATAACATAGCGTCTTTTCTCCTTTGTTGGGATGATTTTTTGATCGACTTCGCCTCTTTCTTCTCATTATTGGGTACGTCAGCTGCTTTAAAGAGGCTAATTGCTCCGTTAAGTCTTTCATTTGCTTTTTTAGCGCACTTATCGCGGACTCAGTTGTTGTACTGGCCACCGTAGCTGTCCTCTGGGTGACATCGTGAATCCTGTCAGCATGTTCAGCCACTGCTTCCAAATTGTCGGTGGCCCGAGTGGCTAGAATAACTTATAGTTGTGATGGCAGTCTGCCTCCACAAGGTGTGTAGAAGTTTCTCTGAAATCGTGTTATTAGCGAGGGCCTGTAGGTGCCATAGAAATTGAGATGGCTTTCTATCGCCTATCTCTTCGTGTTCCAGCAGTTGGCGGATTTGTTGTTCCTGAGATGCTGATAGCCTTTGTATGAGTGCTCTTTTGATGCTCTCATATTTGTTACTTTCTGGCGGCTTAGTGAGTAGATCCTTAATCTCTTTTGCGTGCCTTGTTTCTATGTGTGACAAGACGTATGCATATTTCGTGGCGTCCTGTGTGATTCCACATATTACGAATTGGCTTTCTAATTGTGCGAACCATAGTTCCGGTTCGTCAGCCCAGAAAGTAGAAGCCTTGAGAACGACTCGATGCACTTGTCCGTTTGCTTGTGAATTTTCCTCCATGTCTTTTTCTATTAGCCGTTCACGTCGGATAGTCACCAATTTGTGGTTAGGAGATTAATGTTCCCACTTTTTTTAATTATAATATCTTATAATTATGTTTATTACGGCTAATAACACAGGCTAATAATACAGATGTTTTTGGTGTCAGTGTTCTGCAGCAATTTAATCTTTGTTGGATCTTATTGTGGCTTCGAAGAGCCTGGGATCTCTGTCATTGGAGATCACTCGGAATTCGTCCCGACAAGCTCCTTTAGACGAACGCGGATCTCGTGGTTTCTGCGCTTCCTCCTCCTTTTTCGGCGTCCGTGGACAAGATGTTCGCGTCACGGAAATGTCCGATGTAGATATTGGCCGTGACGGAGTTGCAGGCCGAGTTGGCGACGGACTGTAGACTCGTTCGTTGGAGGCTTATGCCAATAGGGCATAGCCACGGACTCGTCTGCGTGACGACCGTCGTCCCGGTTGTGGAAACTCTATAGGGATGAGCCTTCACGTTAGGAAGGAGACACCCTAGTCTAGAAGAGCTTCTCCAGGTCGTTGAGGTGATGGTCGCGACTGTTGGTGGAGACTCTTTTTTTTGTTTCGATGTTTCCACGGCAAAGCAACTACCGCGGGAGGCTATTGGTGTGGCTCTGAGAAGAGTCGTTGGTACACAGGTTCGGAGAGCGCATTCTGCGATAGAGT
Organism: Pogonomyrmex californicus; assembly: GCA_024349325.1. Lineage (NCBI taxonomy): Eukaryota > Metazoa > Arthropoda > Insecta > Hymenoptera > Formicidae > Pogonomyrmex > Pogonomyrmex californicus. Next base: position 8,919,431 of record JAECZD010000013.1, on the reverse strand, counting down.
ACAGAGGCCCGGAGAGCTCACTCTGTGATAGTGTATAGAGGCCCGGAGAGCTCACTCTGCGATAGAGTACAGAGGCCCGGAAAGCGCACTCTGCGATAGAGTATAGAGGCCCGGAGAGCTCACTCTACACCGCAAGAAAGGCTAGTACGTTGGCTCTGAAAAGAGTCGTTTGTACTTCTCCAAGAGGCCCAGGGAGCACAATCTTGTCATCTCGGAGGCCCAGTGAGCACAGTCGGAGAAGTGAGAAGCGTGCTGAAGGCTTGTTTTCGTGCCCTTTATATACTACTCGTGACTTAATCTCAGTCACGAGAAAGTGCTTATCTTCCTGCGCCGTATAGCGATGGTGCCGCGCACTACGGTGCTTATATTAGGTATGCGCTTGTGGCATATCGCCAGGCGTAGCCACAGTTATATAAAAAGAATTGAGATTTTCGTTATTATTTCTTAATTATATTTCGATTAGAGCATGCTTCTACTTATCTATTTAGATCATTTTTTATTTAGTTGTAAAGCGTTGCTAAATTTCTTGCATTATTTTTAAATGCGATTAAATAAATCTATAAGTTTTTCATAATGTTTTCATTGTAAATATAAGAACTACATAAATAGGTGTAATACATCATAATAGGATCAATAAACCACCAAATCTACCAATAAATTTAAGTCTTTATATTTCTAAATAAGAATTCTGATATTTTTTTCTTAGAATAGTTTAATTTTCGTAAAATAATGATAATTTTTAACAATTTAAGAGTTTCTTATTCAAGTATTCAAAGCCCAATGTATATTTTCGCTTATACTAAATAAAAAAAAAAACATAATACATTAAATTGATTATTTTATATGTCGTGCAACAAACTCGTCGACATTGTAATTATTGGGTTTATGCATAATTCCGTAGTGAAATCCCGACAGATGTCGTTCGTAGTTGTTTTTCCGCTCGCACATGTGTCAAACATATGAAGTGTTATACATTAAGTGAAAGTTGAAATTTGTGCCGATATTTTAAGAAAGTATTCATCGAGATCCGTGACGTATACGAAGTTTAATTATATTTTGAACATAGAAGGAAAAAATGTGTATTTTTGGTGTATTTGGCTTTTTTATTTCCGAAAAGGCAAAATCGCAAACTCACAAAAAGATATGCGTCGTGTACGAAGAGAATGCCGTAAGCGAAAGTGTGTGTCGGAAATGGTTTGCGAAATTTCGTTGCGGAGATTTTGATCTCCAAGATGCTCCTCGCTCTGGTCCAGTCCGGCCAGTTACTATTGATGTCGATCAAATCAAGGCTTTAATCGACTTCAACCGGCATTTGACGACTACAGAGATTGGACATAATCTCAACATTGATTAATCAACTGTTTCGAGACATTTACGGAAGCTTGGGATGGTAAATAAACTTGATGTTTGGGTGCCGCATGAACTGAGCGAAAAGAATTTAATGGATCGAATTTCAGCTTGCGATTCGCTGCTTAAACGCCATCAAAACGAACTATTTTTAAAGCGGATGATCACTGGCGATGAAAAGTGGATTGTCTACAACAATATCAATCGAAAAAGATCATGATCGAAGCGCTCAAAAACTGTTCAGACGATCGCAAAGGCTGGATTACAAAAAGAAGATCATGCTCAGTATCTGGTGGGATTGGAAAGGAATCGTCTATTATGAACTGCTGCCACCCAACAAAACGATTGATTCGACCAAGCACTGCTCACAACTGGCCAAATTAAAGCGAGCAATCGATCAAAAACGGCCCGAATTAGCAAACAGAAAGGGCGTTGTGTTCCACCAGGACAACACTAGACCACACGTTTCTCTGATGACCAGGTAAAAATTATTGCGGCTTGGATGGGATGTTTTGCACCCACCGTATAGTCCGGACCTTGCACCTTCAGACTATCACTTGTTCCGGGCGCTACAGAACAATTTGAATAACAAAACCTTTAGTTCCCTGGATGTCCTTAAAAACCACTTGGATGACTTCTTTGCTCAAAATTCTCAGGACTTCTATGAAAGAGATAATAAAGGGAGAGATGGCAGAAAGTCATTGAACAGAATGGAATATATTTAGTTGATTAAAATCGCTTTTTTTGCTAAATATTTTGCCTTTGAAATTTACTCGATTTTCGCTACGAAATTATGCATAGACCCAATATTAACTTAGTAAACATAGTAAACTTTTAATTTATTTCGAATTTTTAAGAGAATAACGAAATATATATTACGCAATTGTATTAAGAAAATAATTTTATATATATTTTCATTCATTATATTACTTATAATTTTTATATTAAGTGTACAAAAAAGTTCTGAGCTTTTTTTGTAAAATTCAATCTTTATTCAAAAACAAACAAAAAAATATTAATCGGCGAAATATTCCCCGTTTGCATCAACGACCTTTTGCCATCTTTCGAGTAGCTTGCGAATTTCTTGACGATAGAAGCTCACCGGCTTCGAAGCGATAAAGTCATCAATGCATTTTCGTATCTCTTCAAATCTCACGAAATGTGGATCAGCCAAATGATGCTGCAGCGATCGGAATAGATAGTAATCGGAAGGCGCCATGTCTAGGCTATACGCCGCGTGCGGGAGAAGTTCCCAGCTTAACGCAAAGATGGTCCTGAGTCGCTTTCGCAACATGTGGTCGAGCATTGTCATGAAGCAAGATCACTTTACGACGTCCTTGGTCAATAAATGGCCTCATTTCTTCTAATGCATCGCTCAAATTGGTCAATTGTTGTTGGTAGCGATCTGCCGTGATTGTTTCACCCGGTTGTAACAACTCGTAATACAACACACCTTTCCAATCCCACCAGAGAGCAAAACCTTCTTGGCGTGGATATTGAGCTTTGGCGTCGATGTCGAAGGTTGATCAGGGTCAACCCATGATTTTCTACGTTTAGGGTTATCATAAAGAATCCACTTTTCATCGCCTGTAATAATTTTGTGCAGAAAATCTTTTTTCCGGAACTTTGAAAGCAAAGTGAGTGCAGTGTCACGCCGACGATTTTTGTTGTCTTCGGACAATTCATGCGGAACCCATCTGCCTTCCTTCTGAACCTTTTCCATCGTATGTAAACGTACGAAAATGGTTTGCTGCGTAACGCCAAGCTGTTCTGCAAGCTCCTTTTCAGTTTGCGCAGAGTTTATCCAGCAGTGCTTGCAATTCGTCTGTTTCAATCTTTTGAGGGCGTCCAGCACGCGGTTCATCTTCAAGACTGAAATCTTCTTGGCGAAATTTTTGATACCATCTTTTACATGTAGTATGACTTACAGCGTTCTCTCCATATTGAAAGATATCTATTAGATTCGGAAAAAATTAACGGAGACCGACTGGATTTGAACTCGGGATCCCTCGTCTACCAATCCGACACTTAGTCTGCACGACCACGACGGCTCCTCTCTGTTAGCTGTTTATTATTCCGAATCTCTTTCATGACCGCTTACGATCGTCTAATTCTTACAGCTCGGCCATTCTGGTTTTACATTCGTCCCGAATGTACCGAGTCTTCATCTACCGGAATTTTATCCGAAACTTGGAGTTTCTGCTCCCGAATTCGTTCACTTTTTGAACGATCGACATTGGAGTACTTTTACTCGCCGACTTTTTCGTCCACTTTTGAACGATCGACACGACACTCACAAAATCGACTGAATTCTTCCTGTCAGGTAACATAGGCTGTATCTCCTCTCTGAGGTAACATGGGCTGAATCCCACTTCTGAGATTGAAAGATATCTATTAGATTCGGAAAAAATTAACGGAGACCGACTGGATTTGAACTCGGGATCCCTCGTCTACCAATCCGACACTTAGTCTGCACGACCACGACGGCTCCTCTCTGTTAGCTGTTTATATTCCGAATCTCTTTCATGACCGCTTACGATCGTCTAATTCTTACAATATGCAGCACAAATCATTGCAGTGGCTTCAGCAGCATTTTTCTTCAGATGAAACGCGAAGTGGATGGAAAATCGAATATGCTCTTTTGTTATTGCCATCGTGAACACTACTGATTTTTGAGGTTATGTGCATCAAACGCCAAACCGTATGGCATTTTAGAAGGCCAAATGTCAACGCTTTAAAACCGCAAAAGGGCGGGAAGATATATAAAATTTAAATTGTTATTTCGGTTGTATGAAATCTAAAGCTCAGAACTTTTTTGTACACCTAATACATAAAGTTATATACCAGCTTATTATAATAAATATTACATGTAAAATTTAATGGTCATATATAAGGACTTTCGTTTTCGTATCAATTCAGCTATTTATTCATATCTGCTTATTTATCAATATCTGCTTATTTTTTTTCAACGGATATGCTATATGCCAACAATAGCAAGCGGTAACCGAAAAAAGTTGAAGACACTTGAACATCGTACATCATAACATCACAATCTTATTAAATTCAAATAGTCAACCCTAATCTAATATTCAACCCTAATGTGTATATCATTTATTATATATAAAAGATTTGATATCAAAAATGTGGCATCAAGTTATAGTCTTAAGATATAGTTATATCTTATTACCTCGAAAGTTAAATGTACAGTTGCTTTTAAAAGTTATAAATTAATCAATGATTCGTATCTTTGTATTCTCATTAAAATCTCCTTATTTAAAAACCCAAATGATAGTAGCTTTAATTTTTTTTAAAAAGTAATGATATCATAAAATTGCATTTAACTTATTATAATTAATATGTATATCATCTATATAAAAGATTTGATATCAAAAAAGTGGCGCCAAGTTATAGTCCCATTATTTCGAAAGTAAATGTAGAGTTGCTTTTAAAAAATGTAAATCAATCAATAATTGGTATCTTTGTATTCTCATTGAAGTTTTCTTATTCTAAAACCCAAATGATAGTACCTTTAATTCTTTTTCAAAATGATATCATAAAATTGCGTTTAACCTAATTTAATTCAAATGATATGTGTCTAACATAAGTGGTAGTAGCTTTCATTCTCAATATATATATTGTTGTAGCCTGAATTACTTCTTACATTATTTTTGTCACTTATCATATTATATCTTATCCTTACGATCATTCTCGAATCTCAGAATAGCCAGTGCTATGGAAACGCCGGCCGCAAATGCAAGTATGCAAAAGCAAGTCCGCAAATTCCAAAGCAGAGCGCAAACGAGGAATTTGCGAGAGCGCGCCGTTTTGACCATATATGGTCCGATTTAGAATTATAACGCGACACTACTATAATACTACTATAAAAACGGCTGCTAAATCACCGAGAGCGGACAGTCACAATATGTAACAGGGCAGTTGTACTTCGTCACGACCAGTCGTTATCAGTAATAGCGAGATTTACACGAAACATTGTCAAGAAGTCATACCAATAAATCAGCTATTTAAAAGTGAGTAATAATATTTGACCAGAAGAACCTTCCACCTACAATCCTGTTCGGAGTTCTAACTCCTAAGGCTCGGCGAACCCGACTTTCTCTAATTACAATCTTGTAATCCAATCCGGGCTACAACATTTTGGTGGCAGCGGTGGGATTGTCGATACTGTCCCCACGATTTATACAATCTGAGAGGATAATCGCTAATCGAGCCAGCAGAAATCGAAGGTAAGCCCTAGCAGACAAAACGGGTAGAAAGAGAAAAAACTTTTCTGACCACTTTTATAAGACCTGCAGTATTAGCCCCAAGGCTGCAGGCAGAAGAGAAACTTTCTCAAATCACAAGACCTGTAGAAAATAGGCGGACGGAGAAGGCCCCGTCAGAAAATAACAAGCCTACAATCGAAAGAGTACGAAAAGAATAGCTGAGTGCCGACCTAGGACAAACAGCTATCAGCGGCAACAGAGCAGCGAGCCAGCATCGCTCAACGTACAAGGACATCCGATAGAGCAGCCAGCGAGCGCATATCAGCGACACCGGAGAAGGCACCGACCTACAACAACAAATGCGACAATGAAGCAGCATGAAGCTAGCAGCGATACTAAAAGTAAGTGAAAAAATCGTATCGCACTAAAAATTGTATAAGCAAGCGATTGATGTCGGACGGCAAAATAAATAGAAACCGACCTCTTAGAAATATATCGTGGTTACACGGCGAGCGAACACAAAGAGCGCGAAGTCCTATCACCTCCGTGCGTATAGTTCAAGAAGCCGTACGCGATATCCGCGTGCGTCGAAATTTAAAAATACGACACTCGGATGAGAGTTTACCTGAGCCGGTGCTCCATCCACACATAGTTATTGAGCGAGTATTTCCGTTCAACGACGTAGACAAGAGCCTAATACCGGAACCAGTGAACGAACACAGACTGCATCCCAGAACGAGACGTTCTGAAGGAAACGAGAGCCAAAATTCACAACGGAGAGAGTTCTCGCTAACATCTTACGACGATAGCGTTTTCGATCCGGAAGAATATTACACGACTCCGCGCAACCTCGAGCATAGAAACATGGCGGAATGACAATACGTACACCTCGTGGCGAGGAAACTAAGGAACCAGAAATAACCCGTCAGAAGTAAACGTGGAGATAGAACGTCTTAGAGCTTCGGCAGGCCCCTCGCGCAAAAGGGTAGAGCAATCAAAACCGAACAATGAATCAATATTAGACGTGTTGCTAGAAGGAATTCGCGCGCTACAAGAACGAATGAGTCGACTAGAAATTACGGTTTTCGACCATAACGAAAACTGATTCGCACAAATGCCTAATGAAATCAAAACGCTCGGCAAGAGCATTCAGATTGCATACAGCAAACTAGATATGGAGCTATACGAGTCCATGATAGAAGGTCGAAATAACACAATAGAAAGTAAACGAGCGATCTTGGAAACCATACAGTAGCAGATTCTATACAATTTTCAGCTCGGATTACTGGATGCTATAAAGCTATTGATACAATCACAACGCTGCAAGACATCATCGCTGGCGCGAGCGCGGAAAAGAAATTTAAAGGACCAATGAAAAATTTTGGACGTGCAAAAGCGAAAACAGTACGCACACCCGCCCACGAAAATAAATTACCGCAATGCCAAAGATGCGGAAAAATCGGACATATCAGACGAAATTGTCGAACTAGTAAATACACGAACTGATATTCTTTATTCAGAGCCGAAAAACCCATCGGCGTAAATGCGATGGAAAAATATTATAATAATAAATTGTAAAAAGGCGGGACACGATAAAAAGGAATGCTGGTCAAAACTCAACGGATCAGAGAGAAAACAAGTAAGACGACCGAGACAAGAGAAAGAAGCAAGAGGACAAATGAATACTACGATAAGAGTAAAAGAAAACGAAATGTGCAAAGAAGACGCAGAATTGTCATTCAGTAGTAGCGAAGAAGAAGAAAAGAAAAGCAGGAAGATAAGAACAACGCGAGCCGCGCGAGAGCATCAAATAACTCAGATAACCAGCACGGTAAGAGTCAACTACTCTAGATCTGGTAACTTTGCCAATAAAGGAAATGAAAAAAGGAAAAATGAATTTCTTATTGGATACAGGTGCTACCCTAACACTTGTTAAAGTGGGAAACTTAAAAGGGAATACGTCAGTACGAGAGGAACAAATAGCTCTCACCAGCATAACAGGACACAAAGTTCACAAAGTTTCTTTCGGCAAGATTTGAGCTACGATCATCCTCGGAAATGAGAAAATAAGACACATCATGTATGTGGTAAAAGATGACTTCCCGGTCGCTTACGAAGGAATTCTCGGCATAGATTTTTTAAAGAAATATCGAGCAAAATGCGATCGTGCAAAGGAAATATTGCGAATAGGCAGCGTAAATCTAAAATTGCATTCTCATCAGAAATATATTCTAACGCAGTGAAACCATTGTGCAAGCTATTACTAGTTAAAATCAGATTGAAATAGTGAAACCTGAAGAAATGAAACCAAGAGTATTTATTGGTAGTCGCCTGATAGAACCTGATGATTATATCTGCCCAATAAATATAATTAATACAACTACCGAAACTATTGAAATTACGATGCCGAGTGTAACGTTAGACGCCGTGCAGCTGGGTGACGCGGAGATGCTCACGTTATACGAGAGCGACGGCCGTATTGTACAGTCACAGCAGGAATGCTTACAAAAATTGCTATGAACAGAACATCTAAATCATGAGGAAAAGAAGGCATTAACGCAGATATGCTCTGACTTCTGCGACATATTTCACATAGAGAACGATCCACTGACTTACACTACGACAATAGCACATGAAATAAATACACGTAGCGATAGCGCGCCTGTAAATGTGCGACCTTATAGATTGCCGGAGAAACATAAAACAGAAGTAAATCGGCAAGTTGAAAAAATGTTAGATGACGGAATGATATGTCACAGTACGAGTCAATAGAATGCGCCATTGCTAATAGTATCCAAAAAGGTGAATACATCTGGGAAACAAAACTACGCATCGTAGTGGATTTTCGAAAATTAAACGATCTAACAATCGAAGATTTTTTTCCACTATCAAATATAACAGACATCCTAGATCAGCTGGCAAATGCAAAGTATTTTTCAACGTTAGACCTCGCATCTGGATACCATCAAATTCCTATGAAGGAAGAACATAAAAATAAAACGGCTTTTTCTACACCGTATGGACACTATGAATTTAATAGAATGCCGTTCGGACTTAAAAACGCGCCTGCGACATTCCAACGACTAATGAATTCAGTGTTAACCGGAATTCAAGAATTCAGATGTCTAGTTATCTTGACGATATAGTAATATACGGTGCAACATTGAACGAACACAATAAACGACTAACTGAAGTAATGCAACGACTGAGAGATCATAATCTCAAGTTGCAGCCGAATAAATGCGAGTTTCTCAGAAAAGAAGTTCTACCCATTACGAACGCCGGAAACAAATATATCTTAACTTTTCAAGATAATTTAACGAAATTTAGTAAAGCGATTCCGATAGAGAATCAAGAAGCAAATACGATGGCAAAAGCCTTTGTCACCAAAATAGTTGCCGAACACGGGATTCCTGAAAAGATTTTAATTAATCAAAGCACGAATTTCATGAGTGAAATATTTAAAAATACATGCAAGTTGTTGAAGATCGAGAAGATTCAAACAACAGCCTATCACCCCGAAAGTAATGGAACATTAGAATGCTCACACAGAACTTTGGCAGAATATCTTCGACATTACATAAATGAGAACCAAACAGATTGGGACGAATGGCTACCCTATGCAATGTTTACGTATAATACAACGCCACACACGGCGACGGGATTCACACCATTTGAATTAATTTACGGGCACTAGGCGAAACTACCGACAGCCCTGACCAAACCGCTGAAGATAACTTATTCGTATGACGATTACGTACAAGAGTTACGAGAGTTACAAGAGTTACGAGAGAAGATCCGTGCAACGAACCAAGTAGCGAGAGAATGTGTAAAACAAGAAAAGATAAAATTGAAACAGTACTACGACCGAAACGCGAGGATGAAAATTCCAAATAGGCGAACAGATTCTACTGTACGATGAGACAGTTAGACGAGGACGCTCAAAGAAATTAGAAGCGCAATGGATCGGACCGTACATAATTATCGAAAAATTGTCCGAAATAAATTATAAAATAAAAATGGGCCGCCGTACGATAACCGTGCATGCAAATCGAATGAAAGCATTCGCGGAAAACTAAAACTAATAAATAAAAAATAGAAATAAAAAAGACTCATCAAAATAGGGTTCCGAGGAAACGCCCTGAGAATATCCAAAAATAAACACTAAGAATAACTTACGCACTACACAAAAAAAACTAGCTTGCACTAAAACACTACAAAAAACAAGCGAAAAAGTAACTAGAAGAGTTAATCCCGAATTAATTAAGAGAAGAGAGATTTTCAAACTCCTTCTCCTCCCGAAAATCAATTAATAAATCTTCACCAGGAACCATAGCCTCCTCCAAAAAATGAGCCCGGGAGAAGTAGTAAAACGGGCAGGCTCCGATGACCATGCGGACTGAGCATCATCGTCCGTTTCACTACCAAAAAAACTCTCAGAATCCTTCCCGATGCCCATAAAGAGTCTGTGGGCAAAAAACTTGGTGGTATCGGGGTATCACCGCATTCAACGTCGTAACGCACCAAATAGTCCGTCACATTTCTGTGAAGGAGACCTCCGCGAAACATAGCGAAATATTCGCGCCAAATATTTTCTTCCCCAGAATCCTGAGATATAATAGCACACTATTCGAAACATAGGATATCGTATCTGCGTCAAAAATGTCTGTGTCCAACAAATTATTTACTATTCCCTCCTCACTTAACTCGCGACGTCGCACACGGGCGAACTATCGAAAATGAAACTAGCGTCGTGAGGAGACATCGCCAAAAGCACCCGTTAGCAACAACCCACGGGAAACAACTAACATTAACATAATAAAAAGAGCGGATAAGCAGGTGCTAACTTGAAAAGGATATCCCGAAGTCAAAAGATAGACACCAGAGTCTAAGAAGAGATATAGTGAAGAACGAAATAGGAGTAATCATATCTCGTGAAGTAAAAAAATATACGCGTCAGTCCCGACGCTACAACGACAATAAAATTTTTAAGAAGCCTTATTATAATTCCAGAACAACTTTATGGGCTATCATAGGCACTGAAGAAATCCAGGAGAAAACGCCATTTGAAATAAAAAGTTTTTTCCATCATCCTGGAATATATTTTGAGGAAATCGGATTTATGAATCAGGTACAAACTACATGGAAGTTAGTTATCAAATTAGATACCACCGCTCTAGGAATAGGAGCACAGCAATTACAAGATTACTTCGAACAGACGGACCAGCGATGTAAAAGTATTATTGGACCAATCAGATTTACTTGCCAAAATATCCTGCAAGTTCTGCATAGGAACAACGAGAAACTAACGACACTATTAGCATGCTTACAAAGCGTATATAAAGCCTCTGACAGCAAAAGAAGATTATTAAATGCGATTAGTACGATGAGCAAAACATTATTTGGTACGATGGATACCGATCACGCGCTACACATAGACGAGCAAATGCAGTTATTGCAAAACAACCAACAAATCTTAAAACATGCTGTAAGAAAACAGATAAAAATTATCAATGCCACAATAGGTCACATAGATGGATTAGAAAAAACCATAAGTTATAATGAAGATTGGTTAAAAAATGTAACAGCGCGAATTGAATTGTATTAGGTGTACAAAAAAGTTCTGAGCTTTAGATTTCATACAACCCAAATAACAATTTAAATTTTATATATCTTCCCGCCCTTTTGCGGTTTTAAAGCGTTGACATTAGGCCTTCTAAAATGCCATACAGTTTGGCGTTTGATGCACATAACCTAAAAAATCAGTAGTATTCAGTGATGGCAATAACAAAAGAGCATATTCGATTTTCCATCCACTTCGCGTTTCATCTGAAGAAAAATGCTGCTGAAGCCATTGCAATGATTTGTGCTGCATATGGAGAGAACGCTGTAAGTCATACTACATGTAAAAGATGATATCAAAAATTTCGCCAAGGAGATTTCAGTCTTGAAGATGAATTGCGTGCTGGACGCCCTCAAAAGATTGAAACGGACGAATTGCAAGCACTGCTGGATATAAACTCTGCGCAAACTGAAAAGGAGCTTGCAGAACAACTTGGCGTTACGCAGCAAACCATTTCCGTACGTTTACATACGATGGGAAAGGTTCAGAAGGAAGGCAGATAGGTTCCGCATGAATTGTCCGAAGACAACAAAAATCGTCGGCGTGACACTGCACTCACTTTGCTTTCAAAGTTCCGGAAAAAAGATTTTCTGCAAAATCATTACAGGCGATGAAAAGTGGATTCTTTATGATAATCCTAAACGTAGAAAATCATGGGTTGACCCTGATCAACCTTCGACATCGACGCCAAAGCCCAATATCCACGCCAAGAAGGTTTTGCTCTGTATCTGGTGGGATTGGAAAGATGTGTTACGAGTTGTTACAACCGGGTGAAACAATCACAGCAGACCGCTACCAACAACAATTGACCAATTTGAGCGATGCATTAGAAGAAAAGAGGCGAGTTACTGGCCAAGGACGTCGTAAAGTGATCTTGCTTCATGACAATGCTCGACCACATGTTGCGAAAGCGACTCAGGATCATATCTTTGCGTTAGGCTGGGAACTTCTCCCGCACGCGGCGTATAGCCCAGACATAGTGCCTTTCGATTACTACCTATTCCGGTCGCTGCAGTATCATTTGGCTGATACACATTTCGTGAGATTTGAAGAGATACGAAAATGCATTGATGACTTTATCGCTTCGAAACCGGTGAGTTTCTATCGTCAAGGAATTCGCAAGCTACCCGAAAGATGGCAAAAATTGATGCAAACGGGAACTATTTCGCTGATTAATATTTTTTTATTTGTTTTTGAATAAAGATTGAATTTTACAAAAAAAAGCTCAGAACTTTTTTGTACACCTAATAATTGCAAAATAAGCAAAATACACGCAGCGAGAGGATATGGATGAAAATTTATTAATACTAAAGACGATAATGACGGACCTGATCAAAGATATCAAGAACACTATTGGCTATCTATCATTAGCAAAAAACGGAATAAAACCCACCTATTATCGCTCGAGAATATCATAAGGGAATTGCGAGAAGCCGCGACACAGCTAACGAAAGGACAACATTTTCCATTTGAAATTAGTATAGGAAATTGGCACACTATCCAGAAATATGTGATTATAAATGCGTACTACGATAAAATAGATATGTTGCGAGGCAACCTAAATAAAGCAACCCGACTTCGCGACATCGCCGACTAATCAGAATCTCAAGGATTCTGACTAACCCGAGAATTATGTAATTAAAATATGAATTAAAAAATAATAAAGAATAATGCGCGAACGCGCCGATTGCAACCGATTTGCAATTCGGCAAGGACGCTGACTCCGACAACACGTATCGAAACGCTGACGCACCAAACAATGTTTCGACACGAGGACGCGCCGAGACTACGTAACAGCGGTAAAAGAGCGACGATAGTATTAGGCGCGGGCTTAGAATCAGAAGCGCAGATGTACCGACGCGTAGGATCGTAAGTAAATGTGATACGACAGTGGTGAGTGACTCGAAATTAGCGAACTCCCAAGTCGGTTAAATAAAGTATTTTATTTAATAATCAACGTGTGGTTGTGGCCCCCTCTTCCCCTCTTCCGACACGCCCGACATTCCCGAGTTGCGCCCGGAGCGGCAGATATCTACACGATCTTTCGATTTCCAGTAATCGCTTTCCCGACATTCAAATTAATAAAACCAATACCATTCCCGATACGCGAACACGCGAATATCTTTTCATTCATACAAGTAAATCATGCCTTAATAGCAGTAGATAAAGAAAATCATCATTATATATTATTGGAAGAGCGTGAACTAAATGCGTGCAAAACGATCAAACTTACATGTGCGAACAAAATTTTCCCGTCTATCACATAGGTACGGACGCGTCATGCAAAGTGCAAATTTATATAAACGCGCCCGAACAGCTCCAGAATTGCGAACAAGGACATATAATTTTCGATAGCTCATTATGGTTAACGGTAATGGAATCACAAGTATGGCTGTATTCCGCACAAATAAACCAAAAAATAGAAATTCAATGTGATAAGTCGGAAGCAAGAAAACTAGAGATAAATGGTATAGGTAAAGTAAAATTAAACGGCGATTGTAAACTAACGACGCCGGAAATAACGATAGTCACGACGACAAATAGCGACCGTAATGTATAAGCACATTTATCGGAATACAATTTAACGTTAATATCGAAAGACATCAAAGATGCAAAACAGCTCACAGAAAAAATAAAACTGCAACCGATAATAAAAGAGATTAGAATTAACAAGTTTAGAATTAGAATTAACAAGATTAAGTACAAAAATAGATGAATTAAATAAGCAACTAGATGAGGAGTCGAATGTGTTCCAAAACGTACATTTTATCTACCCCGTTAGTTTCAGCGGAATATTAATAACTATAATTGTAATAGGAATAATAAGTGTAATTATAAGAAAAAAGAAAGTAAAAAATGTAAATAAAAATAGTGAACTGCGCAAAAAAAACGAAAGTTCACGATTTTAAAATTTTATAAATGTATCGGGTTGAAGAATTGTAATGCGAAAAACTCCGTTTTTCTTTCCCAGCAAGGGAGGAGTGTTGTAGCCCGAATTCTTACATTATTTTTGCTACTTATCATATTATATCTTATCCTCACGATCATTCTCAAATCTCGGAATAGCCGATGCTACGGAAACGGCGGCCGGAAATGCAAGCATGCAAAAGCAAATCCGCAAATTCCAAAGCAGAGCGCGAACGAGGAATTTGCGAGAGCACGCCGTTTTGACCATATATAGTCCGATTTAGAATTATAACGCGACACTACTAGAATAAAAACTATAAAAACGGCCGCTAAATCATCGAGAGCGGGCAGTCACAATACGTAACAGGGCAGTTGTACTTCGTCACGGCCAGTCATTATCAATACTAGCGAGATTCACACGAAACATTGTCAAGGAGTCGTACCAATAAATCAGCTATTTAACAAAAGTGAGTAATAATATTTGATCAGAAGAACTTTCCTACCAGAAGAACCTACGATTCTGCTTGGAGTTCTAACTCCTAAGGCTCGGCGAACTCGACTTTCCCTAATTACAATCTTGTACCCCAATCCGGGCTATAACAGTATACATAATATTCTGGCATATCCTTCTGTAAAGAATTTTTAAATACATGTATATTTGAATCGAATGAAAAATTTAATTACAAAGAATTAAAGAGGTAATAGTACAAAATGAAAAAAATTTAATTTAAATAAAAAAATTTTTATGTAAAAAAACTTGGCGCTGGATAAAAAAATAAAACTATTTAAAATAACAATATATTCCTTAAATCTTGTCATTACTTTTTTAAAAAATTTGTCATTTTTTGTTATTATTTCAATCAAGATCTAGCAGCGCCAAGTTTTTTTACCTAAAAAAGATGTATGCGCTTCGTATGTATGTGTAGCGGCCGCGCGCCGAGCGCATAGACACCATTCCCGCCGGTGCGTGTACATTGGACAGTGGCGCCTCCGTGACAGAAATTGCAACTGTAGAGAACTGGGCGACAACGATAATGACGACGTTTCTTAAAGTACAAATTTCCAAATCGGACTTTGCGTAGCAATATCTCTGCTTGTGAGACACGTAGCAGAAAAATAAAAATACTTTTGTTATGCAAGTCGAATTCAAGCTATCGATCAAGCCTACTTAGAACTTGATCGGTTTAGCCGTTATTCAGATCCGATAATTTATATTCGCATTCGCGATATTCGCATCTCGCCGACTCGCGTAAAGTCACGATACTGTTCAGTTGACTTGACACCTGAGACATTACGGTGTCTCCTGATAGCGCATCGAGGACGAGAGAATACGATAATATCTCTATCCTCTTCTCGCAGTGCGTCGAGCGCGAGAGAATACAATAGTATCTCTATCCTCTTCTCGTAACGAATGAAAATGAACTTGATCATTCATCGTTCTGTTCTATAATTTTACAAATTTTAGAATCATGGCAACAGTGCTTTCAGAAATCCGGCGTTGTACATGGAAAGACCGAAAGTGTGGAGCAATGCAAAGCACACACATAAAACATGAGGCACGTACATGTGCAAACAGTGTTTCAGCTTTTTTCAGACGGTAAAAAAAAATAGAAATACTATCGTACTCTATCGCGTTCGATGCGCCGTGAAAAGAGAATAAAAATACTATCGTACTCTGTCACGCTTCACACGTCATGAAAAGAGAATAAAAATATTATCATATTCTTTCGCTCTTGATACGATGATCGAGCATCTCGGATGTATTTTGATTACCGCTGATTATTGTTGACATATAGCGAATGAATTGAAAAGAGTAAACAGATATTGATAATGCAAACGAAAATCATTATATATGATCATTATACTTTACATATAATATTTATTATAATAACTGTTATATAATTTTATGTATAAAAATTTTAAATATAATGAGAATATGTATAAAATTATTTTACAATATATCTTTCAAAATTCTCTTAAAAACTTAGTTTCCTATGTTTTGAATAATTACTTACAAATTGTACAAGTTTGTACAATTGTACAAGTTTGTTATATACTTGTGTTGTAGCATATATTTTCGCTTGCATCAAATAAAAAAAGAGAGAAGATAAAATAAGACGTAAAATTGATTATTTCATTAAGCGTGCAACAAATTTGTCGAATTTATAACTAATTACTCAAAACATAGCAAACTTTGAATTTTTAAGAGAATAATGGAAAATGTATTATATATAAAGTAATTTCATATACATTCTCATTATTACATTATTTAAAACTTTTAAGCATAAAATTATAGAACAATTTATTATAATGAATATTATATATAAAGTACAATGATCATATATAACAATTTTCATTTTCGTTCACATTATCAATATGCTTATTATTTTCAGTATATGTCAACAATAGTGAGCGGTAATCAAGGAACGTTTACAGACGCTTAATCATCGCGTCGAGGATGAAAGAGTACGATAGTATTTCTATTCTCCTCGCGCAGCGCTTTGAGCGAGAGAGTAGGATAGTATTCCTATTCCTATTCCTTCTCTTTTACCGTCCGAAGGTAGTCGAAATTGACACTGTGCAGCGTATACGGATATAGGCTCACGATTCAGTGTATGCTGACACACACACACACACGCGCGCGCGCGCACACACACACAGAAGCATATATATTTCTGTAAATTATTATGACATATATTTTGTACAAATATGTAAATATAAAAATCTTGCTGATTAATGTTTATTTTTTAATTTAAAAAATGTTTCTTATGTTAAAACAAATGTAAAACAAATTATTCCTTTTAATAATATTTAGATATTAACAAAAATTTTAATTATTAATAATTGTAGTTCTTTTATTTTTCTTTTTATAACAAATATTAATAAATACTTTCTCAAATAATAGTTTTAACAAAGAAATTATTTGTATTTTAATAATTAAGTAATTCAGAGTTATAGAATACTATTATAATAAATATTTTATTTTTTTCTTACTAACAATGAGAACAAAATAATATGAAATATATCGCAGAATTTGATCGCGTGGTTCTTCCGTTTCTTGTCTTCAAAAATCATAATTTTCAATTTTTTTTTTGATTCAACAAAATGACAAAGTATTTCAAAAAGTTTAATTTAATTAAAACTGTATAACTAATAATAAGTTTTTAATAGTCTAATATCAACTTTTACAGATTCGATATTTTTTTAAAGAAAGATGCATAATTTTATAAAATAAACACATTACATAACACGTAACATTTTAAACTACATTTTTTTTTAATTGCTTTTATACTCCACGACAAAACCATTGATTTTGAGAATCTTGCCACTTAAAGAGTTGTTTAATTAAAATAATGATTTAACATTATTCTGATTATAAGTATCCCAAAAAATCGCTGTACACATAGTTTTAAGAAAAATGTTCGACAAATACGATCACAGAGAAGCAAAATTAGCATTGATGCTGTGATAAAATTATAAAACTATGTAATTTTTTTGAAACTTTTTCACGTGTTATATGCCGTATTTATCGTTTTTTAATTATATCATGTAGAAGCGAACTTAACGAATATGAGAAAGATATAACTGATGAAATGCATCAGATTAACCAAAGATAATTGATATCTTTCAATACTTCTTTCATGCCACATTGTTCAGAATGTTTTAAACAATTGAAGTGGATGCAATAAGGGAATACGCGCGGATTTCGCGAGATAAGTACTGTTTACCGAGCTAATTTTGGACATCGTTTAAATTTCAATTTTGACGATTGATACTTGTAAAGAATATCATAGCGCGTCTTTTTGTGGTTAAATCAAATTTGTAACTTTTTTGTTTTCAAGTTATTAATGAAAAATGTAATTTGTAAGATGAAAAAAAATTAATGCATTTTTGTGTTTAACTCGTCATATCTCAGTCAAATATGAATATTTCTTTTTTTGAATCTTTCACAGTATAATCTTTAAAATATATCTTGAAATATAAGGCGCATAAAAAATTTTAGAAATATTTCACAGCCGAATGCTGAATTTTTCAAAATATTTCTCCAAAATCGTAGTTTTATTCTTTCGATCACAAAAGTTATCGTACGAATTGTCAACTTTTGTCTGTATTATAATTTTGTTTATTAGTTAAGTAAGTTTTTTGGAAAGTTTAAGTCTTTAAATATTAAACATTGTAAAATAATGACAATTTACATCGATACGATTACATAGCGCGCGGGAGTCCAGGCTGTTCGCCATGAAATGAAGCAATGCTGTTTCTCTGATATTCTGTTTATTAAATAAACTACTGTATCTTCATTTGTTTTTTCTTTCTTGAATCGTAGACAAAAGAATAGATCATTTCTTTTCTGTTTGTTGAAAATGCACATTTCGCCTTTTAAAAGCAATTAAATGTTAAACGGTTTTGTTTATACGTTTGTTAAATATTATTTTTATAAAGTAATTATTTTTTAAATGGCAAATGTAGCTATCAAAAAGAAAACTTTTAGAAAATTTGAGAAGCGTTCGTAACTTCTTGTTCAAAAATCTTCTTGTAAGACTCGTTTTCTACCTTTTCTAGTAGTTGAGCACTACATTTGTCATTTCTAAAATAATTATTTTAAATTAATAAATTATTAATAAATTACTTTATAAAAATAATATTTAACGTACGTACATAACAAAACTGGTAAACATATAACTGCTTTTAAGAGGCGAAATATGCATTTCTGAACGAACAGAAAAGAAATGATTCTTTTGTCTACAATTCAAGAAAGAAAAAACAAATAAAGATACAGTACTTTGTTTAATAAACAGAGTATCAGAAAAACAACATTGCTGTCTTCATTTCACAGCGAACGGTCCGGACTCCCGCGCGCTACGTAATGGCATCGATGTATAAACCGTGATTACTTTACAATTTTATTATTTAAAGATCTGAAACTCTCCATAAAACTTCTTTAACTAATAAACAAAATTATAATATAGATAAAAGTTGACAATTCGAAAATTCGTACGATAACTTTTGCGATCGAAGGAATGAAACTATGAATTCGGAGGAATATTTTGAAAAATTCGGCTGTGAAATGTTTTGAGAACTTTTTATGCGCCCTATATTTCAAGATATATTTTGAAGATTATACTGTAAAAGTTTCAAAAAAAGAAATACTCAAAGAGATATACTCACTTTGACTGAGATATGACGAGTTAAACACAAAAATGAATTAATTTTTTTTCATCTTACAAATTATATTTTTCATTAATAACTTGAAAACAAAAAAGTTACAAATTTGATTTAACCACAAAAAGACGCGCTAAAATTCTCTACAAGTATCAATTCTCAAAATCGAAATTTGAGCAATCTAAAATTAGCCCGATAAACAATGCTTATCTCGAAATTCGCGTGTCCTTTTATTACATCCAGCCCCTCAATTAAGTTCCACATTGTGAGATCAACCTAAAATCCGAGAAATACACTTAATACTGTTTTCCAGCCGATGCATTTCATTAATTCTACCTTTTTCATATTCAATACATTAATGTAGTCCGAGTATATGTTAATAATAACAGAGAGAGTAATAGTTAATTCCTCGGCAAGCAGGATGGTTGCTAAATTTCTATATGTTTCTTGGTTGCTAAATTTCTATATGTGTTGGAAACGCAATATCCAGCCATTGTTTATATTCCTAGTTAAATTAATAACTTTATATACGCGTACCTTATTTTATTATTATCCACCTTTTTTCAGAGAGTTATTGTATTTTTCTATTGTAGTCTCAAATAGATTATTTTCTAGAATAAACGAAAAGATTCTGTTCAGAACTACAAACAGACTAAAAGCGTTGGATCTCCTCTTCCACGTATTGAATACGTGAATGACGTGAGCGCGAGGACACATATTATATTTTACAGGTTATAGGTCCAGAGTCGTACTTTTTTCAAGATTTCTGAGTAATCGTAACGCATTGCGTATTCAACATGGAAAGAATAAACGAAGAGGAAAGATACAGAATCCCTTTATTTGATGGAACGAACTACAACAATTGGAAGTTCCGAATGAGATATTCCTGGAAGAGCTTAGTTTGCTCGAATATGCGCAACGCTCAATACTCAATGAGGCCATCGCTCAATCTGTTCAAGGAGAAACGCAAACTATTCATGAGCGTTTAGAAGGAAAAAGGTGGTGAGGAAGAAGGATCTAAAATGCACATCTCAGATTATACAGAAGATTTCAAACAGCCATCTAGAATATGCCAAAGATGCCTACGTTTGCAGTCTGACAAGAATTATCAAATGTATTCGAGAGACGAAGTATGGCCAGTCAATTATTGTTACGTAAAAAATTATTGTCTATGAAATTCAAGTCAAATGTAGAAACGTTGTCCTCACATTTTTTTAAATTTGAGCAACTCGTACGCGAATTGAAGTCCACTGGTGCCACAATGGAAGAACTCGATATTGTTTGCCACCTCCGGTTAACAATGTCACCAGAGTATGATATGGTAGTAACAGCTCTCGAAACACTGTCGACAGAAAATCTGACTTTGAGCTTCGTTAAGAATCGATTGTTAGATGAAAAGACAAAAAGGAAGAGCGGAAATAAAACAAGTCGGCCGAATACGCTATTACAGACAGCGTTTACAACGTCATCTTCAAATTATAAAAAAACAAGACTGGGTATTCTCTTATCTGTTCCTAAATTAGAAATTAAAGGTTATAGAATATTGTTTGAAAAAGGAAAAGATACAATCGCAAAAGATAATGTAGTGGTTGCAGAAGCTATTCGAAATCGGCGAATTTATGAACTAATACTCACACATTTTTTGCCTACGACAAATGACTGGTAGCTTGTAATCTTGGCCTATGGCATCAACGATTGGGACACGTAAACTATAAAAGACATTAAAAGGATGACTAATATGGTGGAAGGATTTGAAATAAGGGAATCCACACCACAGCAGCACTTATGTAGTATTAGGTGTACAAAAAAGTTCTGAACTTTTTTTTGTAAAATTCAATCTTTATTCAAAAACAAATAAAAAAATATTAATCAGCGAAATAGTTCCCGTTTGCATCAACGACCTTTTGCCATTTTCGGGTAGCTTGCGAATTCCTTGACGATAGAAGCTCACCGGCTTCGAAGCGATAAAGTCATCAATGCATTTTCGTATCTCTTCAAATCTCACGAAATGTGTATCAGCCAAATGATACTGCAGCGACCGGAATAGGTAGTAATCGGAAGGCGCTATGTCTGGACTATACGCCGCGTGCGGGAGAAGTTCCCAGCCTAACGCAAAGATATGGTCCTGAGTCACTTTCGCAACATGTGGTCGAGCATTGTCATGAAGCAAGATCACTTTACGACGTCCTTGGCCAGTAACTCGCCTCTTTTCTTCTAATGCATCGCTCAAATTGGTCAATTGTTGTTGGTAGCGGTCTGCTGTGATTGTTTCACCCGGTTGTAACAACTCTTAACACATCTTTCCAATCCCACCAGATACAGAGCAAAACCTTCTTGGCGTGGATATTGGGCTTTGGCGTCGATGTCGAAGGTTGATCAAGGTCAACCCATGATTTTCTACGTTTAGGATTATCATAAAGAATCCACTTTTCATCGCCTGTAATGATTTTGCAGAAAATCTTTTTTCCGGAACTTTGAAAGCAAAGTGAGTGCAGTGTCACGCCGACGATTTTTGTTGTCTTCGGACAATTCATGCGGAACCTATCTGCCTTCCTTCTGAACCTTTCCCATCGTATGTAAACGTACGGAAATGGTTTGCTGCGTAACGCCAAGCTGTTCTGCAAGCTCCTTTTTAGTTTGCGCAGAGTTTACCAGGTGTATGCATAAGTTTTTTCCGGTTTAACTAAGAGATGTCGCCAGCGAAAAGTACGCAACGTATTAATTTGACACATACATCATTTTGTTTGTCTGAGATTTAAAACTACAAACACACACAAGTTGAGTCCGCCAAAAACTAGCGTCTTTGTTTTGTCGTTCAGTGATCATGTCGAGTTTTGTGCCTGAAAAAGAACATTTGCGGCACGCATTGCTTTTTTTATTTAATCAAAAGAAAAAGGCTGTTGAAAGTCATCGTTTGCTGGTAGAAACATATGATGAACACGCTCCATCGATTAGAACATGTGAGACATGGTTTCGACAATTTAAAAGTGGTGATTTCAATGTGAAAGACAGTGAGCGCTCTGGTAGACCACAAAAATGAAGACGAGCAATTGCAGGAGTTATTGGATGATGACCCAACTCAAACTCAATGGCAATTAGCAGAAGCATTACATGTATCACAAGAAACAATCAGCAGACGTTTACGAGCAATGGGAAAGATCAATAAACTCGGTAAATGGGTCCCACACGATTTGAATAAACGTCAAATGGAAAATCGCAAAGTCACTTGTGAAATGCTGCTTCAACGACACGAAAGGAAATCATTTTTGTATCGAATTGTGACGGGTGACGAAAAATGGATTTATTTTGAAAACCCGAAGCGAAAAAAATCGTGGCTTTCACCTGGCGAAGCCGATCCATCAACACCAAGGCCAAATCCCTGCCCAATTCGGCAAGAAGACCATGCTCTGTGTCTGGTGGGTCCAGAACGGTATTGTGTATTATGAACTCTTGAAGCCCGGCGAAACCGTTAATACACAACGCTATCGCCAAATGATTGTAACAAATGATTGTAACAAATGATTAATTTAAACCACGCATTAATCGAAAGACGACCGAAATGGGCCAGAAGACATGGCAAAGTGATTTTGTTACACGACAATGCGCCGTCTCACACAGCAAAATCAGTGAAAGACACCTTGAAATCGCTTGGATGGGACATCCTTCCGCACCCGTCTCCCCAGACCTGGCACCATCTGACTATCACCTCTTCGCATCAATGGGGCACGCGCTCGCAGAGCAGCACTTCAGCAATTTCAAGGAAGTTGGAAAATGGCTCGACAAATGGGTTGCCGCAAAAAACAAGCAGTTTTTCTGGCATGGTATTCATAAATTACCTGAATGATGGGCGAAATGTGTAGAAGCCGATGGCCAATATTTTGAATAAAAAAAAATTAATTTTCCTGGAAAATTACGTGTCTTTTTTTACTAAAAAATCGGAAAAAACTTATGCATACACCTGGTAACGTATAACTATGACATAATAATAGTACATAACATGTATCTGTCAAAATAGGTTATTGAAACATCTGTTTCGTCTTATGGAGCACAGATGTGCAATTTATACCCCAGCCAATCAGAATCTACTAACGTCACGTGATGAGCGAGTCGGCGAGCGTGTTGGCGAGTCTCTTCTTATAGAGTCTTTAGTGGGAGGATAGAGAGACGTACTTTTTGATACTTCTTTCTCTTAAGATGTCCAGAAATGTGTATTGCGCATGAGTTCGACACTGTTTTTTATGCAGAAATTAACAATTGCCAGTCCATATCTATAAGGTCTCTATTGCCATTGGCTGACGTACTCAACTAGCCTGTGATTGGTCAACTGAGTGACTCCGGCGCGCCCATACGGGCGATAAGAGAAGTAAGAATAATTGTAGAAGAAGCGGAACGCTTTACGAAGGTAGTCTGAAAAGTTTTGAGCCTTAACATGAAGATAACGTTACTCGTCAAAACTATTCTAGTACTACAATAGTATATGATTTGAAAGACTTTTGTGAAAATTTCAGCCATTTTGGATGCTCAGTTGTTGTTTGATAGTCGTTTGTGTCAGTCGATGTCAGTGTTTTTGTAAAAATGGAAAAAATTGAATATCGTGCCGTGATTAAAGTCTTACATTTGAAAGGCAATACGCCTGCGCAAATTAAAATCGAGTTGGACGTTGTTTACGGGGACTCTGCCCCATCATTTGCCACCGTAAAAAGATGGGCAGCTGAATTTAAACGTGGTCGTACCAGCTTGGCTGATGATGAGCGTTCGGGACGGCCAAAAACTGCGACCACCGCTGATAACATCGAAAATGTTCACCAAATGATACTGGACGACCGTCGAATCAAGGTTAGAGAGATAGCAGAGGCTATGGGCATATCGAAAGAATGCGTTTGTCATATATTGACTGAAGAATTGGATATGCGCAAGCTATCCGCGCATTGGGTGCCGCGCTTGCTCACTTTGGAGCAAAAACGAATTCGAATGAACATTTCCAAGGCCCTGTTGGAGCGGTTCAAGCGAAACGAGTCAGATTTTTTGCATCGATTCATAACTGTAGATGAAACTTGGATCCACCACTACACTCCAGAGACAAAAGAACAGTCAAAACAATGGACTGCAAAGGGTGAAACCTGCTCCGAAAAAGGTGAAGACGATTCCATCAGCTGGGAAGGTAATGGCGACTGTTTTTTGGGATAGTTACGGAATTGTGTGTATCGACTATCTTGAAAAAGGTAAAACAATAACGAGAGCGTATTTACGCATCATTATTTGATAAGCTGAAGACAGAAATTGCAAAAAAACGGCCGCATTTGAAGAAGAAGAAAGTGCTGTTCCATCAAGACAACGCACCTGCTCACACCTCGGCTGTCGCCATGGCCAAAATTCACGAACTGCACTTCGAATTAGTTGACCACCCACCGTATTCACCAGATTTGGCCCCCAGCGACTTTTTCCTGTTTTCTAAGCTTAAAGTTTCGCTTGGAGGACAGAGATTTTTATCGAACGAGGTCATCGCATACGTAAACGCCTATTTTGCGGAGCAAGACGCCAACTACTATTTGGAGAGGTTAAAGAGGTTAGAGTATCGATGGGAAAAGTGTATCGACTTAAAAGGAGATTATGTTGAAAAATAAAACTATATTTGACCGAAAAATTACTTGTTTCTATGTTAGGCTCAAAACTTTTCAGACTACCCTCGTATAACACGTTGTATCACGCACTTATAAAAATAAACAGAATACCCGTATAAATTTATAAATGGCTTCTATTAATTCCCTAAGATTCCCCCAGCGAATCTCTTATATATCTTTGTATCTCCATTGAAAAGTCTCTATTCTAGCCCAGGTGGTAGTTTTAATTCTACTTAAAAAATAAAAATTATATTAATTGTCATACCTAAACTCAATTTTAATTACATGTAATAAAATTAAACAATAAAATTTACATCATAGTACCTTTGTATTTCCATTGAAGAATCTTCATAGACTAACTCTTCTGTGGAATGTACTTAGATGTACTTAGAATTACTACCGCTTATTAACCTAATCTCTAGTATGTACTGGAGAATATCCCGCAATATGGCCTAATAGAATGAAAATGGTTTATTAGGTATACAAAAAAGTTCTGAGCTTTAGATTTCATACAACCGAAATAACAATTTAAATTTTATATATCTTCCCGCCCTTTTGCGGTTTTAAAACGTTGACATTTGGCCTTCTAAAATACCATACGGTTTGGCGTTTGATGCACATAACCTCAAAAATCAGTAGTGTTCACGATGGCAATAATAAAAGAGCATATTCGATTTTCCATCCACTTCGCGTTTCATCTGAAGAAAAATGCTGCTGAAGCCACTGCAATTATTTGTGCTGCATATGGAGAGAACGCTGTAACTCACTTTATTTTAAAATTAATGTTCCCCGAGAGGCATCTCACCCCCGGGGTAGATACAAAAGAGAGAAGCGCTTAGGCCGCGCGCAAAATTAAAATACTATATGGGCAGGGGACAATAGCCCCTCCCCCTCCCCCGCCTTGTGGGCACTAAGACTAGTAGGGCTGGCGGAGTCGCTCCCCGCTAGCATGCGCAAATTAAAATTAGACAATCCCCCCAGCTCGCGTGCTGGGGGGATGACGCACGTAATAATTGGCGGCCCTCGAAGTGTATCACAAATAGGTAAGTTGAACGATAAAAGACCCCGAGGGCGCGCGCGCGGCAGCAATTGATAAAATAAAATAAGCGATAGTCAACGCGGCACACTCACACTCGTTTAAGATACAATAAGGTTACGCGACACATATACTCGAACATTCATGGCCCCACAGAAAAGAAAAGAAAATAAAATAAATAGAAATAAATAAAAATAAGAATAAAAATAAATAAATAACAATAAATAAAAATACAAATAAAAAGGAAATAAAAACATACGGTCCGAGCAATAAAACAGGTGAGATAAACAAGTACATAGATAAAAGGGTCCTGAGACTATTAAGAAGCGGGCAGGAACCCTGTCCGCATACCTCATAAAAATAAAAAAAACAAGTAAAAATAAAGATAAAAAATAAAAATAAAAAGAAAAATAAATATGTACAAATAATTGGAACAATAAAAAATAAACTAAAAAGAACTATGATTATACTAAGATGCGGATATTGGCCGCTCCTGCCCTCTTGGATAAGAAGGGGACCAAGACGAAGACAAAAATAAGTTACGCGACATTCACACTCACGGATATACGCGTCGCGTCGCAATTTCTTCGTCAGCGACGGCCCAGCGCCGGCGGACGGCCCGAGGCGGCGTCGCGAGCATTCCATCGCCAGCAGGGCGAGAGGAAGCTTGGTACTGGCGGACGCCGGACACGTGCTCCACATAGATGTCTCTGGACCAGCGGATGGTATCCGAGACGATCAACCGCCGCATCATCGAGGCATACGGACCGCCTATCCGCAGCACCCTCAGGACAGCCTCGTTTCTCGGATTCCACGATCCGAGAGCACCGACGACAAAGGCCGTCACGAGGACACGATACCCCCGCCGCTGGAGCTCCTCAGCCAGGGGAGAGTATTTAGCGATTTTCCTCCCCCTGGCTTCCTCGAAAGACATTCAGCGATTTTCGAAGGGCACCGTGACATCGCATATGACGACACTCTTGGAGAGCTCGTGCCTGACCACAAGATCAGGTCGTAGCTCCCCAAGTTCCCCGTCGATGCCCTCAATCTGCTGGTTGACCCGTTTGTCACCAGACAGACGGCAAGCCTTCCAGAGGCGGTGCAATACGGCATTGTGCCTCAGCTGTATTGCGGCAGCATGGACGCCGCAGTGACCGAGCACATGTGGTAAGATATCCGATACTTCCCCGCAACGCCGACAGCGCTTGTCGCCGTCCCATCAACGCCGCGCGCTGTTGAGGGGAAGGACATCGAGACGGGCTCGATGTATAAAGCGCCAATCGGCGAAGCGGGTGAAGCTGCCGCCGCGAACGAAGTGATTGCTCATTGGCACTCGCGACGACACCTCGAAGACCTTACCTTGATCCGGTTTACCGAGCAATCGCTTCGCGTAGTGCTCGACTACAGCTGAGCGCAACCGATTCACCACCTGGTTACGCGCTCCAGGTGGGATCTTAATCGCGGCACCTCTGGGCCCTCGGCACTCGACGATCATCTCCTCGGTCTCCGGCATCCACCGCCACCGCAGAGACAACCGCTCGGACAGTCTTCGCGCGGCATTCCGCGCCCTCGACCAGAGGGACTTTTCCCCTCCGCCCCTCAGCCTTCCCTCCTGCGAGCCAGAAAGGAAGGCGGCGATATTCTCGCAACTAGGGGCGTGGCCGATCTTACGCTGAACTACCTCCGTCAGCGACTCCCAGGCCAGACGCCTGACGGCGGCATCGCCAGCCGTAAGCATGCGGAAGACGTGTGCCACCGACAGGACGTCCGCCAAATCAGCCAACGGAAGGAGTCCACATCCCCCCCATCGCGGGAGCACGCTGCGGGAGATTCAGCCAGGATTTCGCGAGTCTCCGGATCGCGAGATCTGCGGCCGTGAGGGGACGTTTCTCCACACTGGCTCCCCGCAGCAGAAAATCTAGACGCGGTAAAATGAAAGTCCCGACTATATCACATTTCTTCCACGGGGCGATCCACCGCGCGAACGTCCGAGAGGAGGTCCCCAATGATGGCTACTACATGTAAAAGATGGTATCAAAAATTTCGCCAAGGAGATTTCAGTCTTGAAGATGAACCGCGTGCTGGACGCCCTCAAAAGATTGAAACGGACGAATTGCAAGCACTGCTGGATATAAACTCTACGCAAACTAAAAAGGAGCTTGCAGAACAGCTTGGCGTTACGCAGCAAACCATTTCCGTACGTTTACATACGATAGGAAAGATTCAGAAGGAAGGCAGATGGGTTCCGCATGAATTGTCCGAAGACAACAAAAATCGTCGGCGTAACACTGCACTCACTTTGCTTTCAAAGTTCCGGAAAAAAGATTTTCGGCACAAAATCATTACAGGCGATGAAAAGTGGATTCTTTATGATAACCCTAAACGTAGAAAATCATGGATTGATTCTGGTCAATCTTCGACATCGATGCCAAAGCCCAAAATCCACGCCAAGAAGGTTTTGCTCTGTATCTGGTGGGATTGGAAAGGTGTGTTGTATTACGAGTTGTTACAACCGAGTAAAACAATCACGGCAGACCGCTACCAACAACAATTGACCAATTTGAGCGATGCATTAGAAGAAAAGAGACGATGTACTGGCCAAGGACGTCGTAAAGTGATGCTTCATGACAATGCTCGATCACATGTTGCGAAAGCGACTCAGGACCATCTTTGCGTTAAGCTGGGAACTTCTCCCGCACGCGGCGTATAGCCCAGACATGGCGCCTTCCGATTACTACCTATTCCGGTCGCTGCAGCATCATTTGGCTGATACACATTTCGTGAGATTTGAAGAGATACGAAAATGCATTAATGACTTTATCGCTTCGAAGCTGGTGAGCTTCTATCGTCAAGGAATTCGTAAGCTACCCGAAAGATGGCAAAAGATTGTTGATGCAAACGGGGAATATTTCGCTGATTAATAATTTTTTGTTTGTTTTTGAATAAAGATTGAATTTTACAAAAAAAAGCTCAGAACTTTTTTGTACACCTAATAAAAACAGTATATCATGTAAGACATGCATAAGTGTATCCCAGACAACTATATAGATCGTGAAAATCTATAATATACGTGACACCTCTTACGGAAAATAAGTAAAAAGAAATGTGAGAAAAAAATGTGAGAAAGTAATAAAACTTATTTTATCTAGTATGTTTTTAAAACGGTCACCCTCTCTTGGGATCCTGCTCGATGCTGCTTAACTTCTATAATGAGATGAAACCTGCAACTGAAATAAAGGGAAGTTTTCAGTAGATTATGGTTGCGTTCCGATATTGATTGCTAGTATTGAAAATCTATAATATAGTGACACCCCTTACGGAAAATAAGTGAAAAAAATAAAAAAATTTAAAAAAAATAAGAAAAAGTGATGAAATATCTTTTATCTTGGTACCATCGCGTGTTTCTAAAATGACCACCCATCCAAATTGGAATCCTAGCTCGATGCTGCTTCACTTCTACGTTGAGATGAAACCTGCTACTCAAATGATGATATAAGTGAATACAGAATTTTGGCATAAAATATGATAGATATGTTTAATAAATGTTATGATATTGTCGTATAAACAGTCTCAATTTTAAAATCTCGGTTGCATATGTAATTCTTGTAGATAATTAATTACATATATAAAGCCGTGAATATATTATATTTAATGAGAATCATTTTTCTTATGAAAATTGTTTATAAATTGTTATATATATTTTGTTTACTTGTTTATGAATTTGTTAATAATTGTATTAAATATGCGAAATATTTTTCTTATTTATATTGTGGCGGTCACTGTCTCGCGACCGCACCACCGACACACCGACGCGCGCAGTCCCGCGCAGCATGGTTCGCCCGCCACTAGATGGCGAATCGACAAACCACTTTCTCGTGTTTGAAACGCCGCAGCGGAGCTACATAAGAGCGGCACTCGGCATCGCTCTTCGCCTCAGTCGCCTCCAACCAGTTTACCAGTTATTGGTACGAGCTGCGACGCCCTCCGAGCTCTGAAGGCCAGCCCTGACCTCATTGCTCAGTACACGGCAGTTTTCCCCTGCTGGAAATCACCGACCTACCTTCGGTCATACTCCCCGCGCAGTTAACGCCGCGGATACCCTTCCGGCCTACGTCTGACGGCCGTGAATGCCGCCATACCGGCCTTACCTCTGACGGCCGTGAACGCCGCCATATTCATCTCGCCTCTCTCCTACGGACGTGTTACTGTCGGCCGTGAACGCCGCAGCCACGCCACGTCCAGGAAGGACCCTCGCGGCCAGCGACGCCGCCCAATTCGCCCGTATCCGGGCGACTTGCTCCAGGCCGCAGTCTCAGCACGCCGATCTCCATCGACTCGGGGAGCCGCTGTGCAACAGGAGGACCTCCACTGGCGTGCTTCCTCTCTAGGGGCCGCCCACGACTCGTCATCTCTGGGACGATCGACGCTGCCCACCATCCGGCAGTCACCGGCACCACAGCGCTCGCCGCCGCCGACTTCGCGGCCATCTACGCCGCTGCCTGGGCGCACATCTCCCTCGCCGTGTACCGACAAGGAGGGACGAGGTTCCGGACGACGAGCCAGGCGCCCAACCGGTCGCTTCGAGCAACGACTCCTGGACCTGTTCGGGTCAGCTTCCTCCTCAGAGGACAGCCTGCCCCGGCCGCCGACTCCGCCCGCAGAGGACGCACTCGACCTCCTCGAGCTCAACGACACCCGAGCGACCACCGACTCCTGGCCGCTCTTTGGAACTCGGCACGCAGCAGGACAGGCCGTGGCAACTCTGCGCCATCGAGCTCGGCCAAGTGCAGCATCGGCCGCCGCGCCGTGATACTCGCCGCTTCTACATCAAAGCCGCCACGCAGACCGCGGGACTGCCACCGGCCCAGGTCTAGCCACGAACACTCACCCCCCGGCCACGCCGAGGAGGAGCCGGGGCTCGTGAGAGGCGCAGGAAGCGGCTACAAGAGCTTGCGCGCGCACGCGCCGAGACCGACGCGACAGACTCGCCCACGCGTTATTCTCGCGGGACCCAAACTCAGTCCCGATAGCTTTTGTATCATTTATCTTTTATTTGCGAGAATATAATGGCTTTATATTAACTCGGAGTTCCTTGATTGTTAGCGTGCATGCAACCTTCACATATCCTTCAGCTTGCGCTCCTATTACCAAACGCATAGCGACACTTGGCTGCTAAACCTTCCGCTTTGCTTGGTGCCGACACTCGCACCGTTGGTCTACCACACAGCTGGGCAAGGACAGACACTCGCTCGAGACGCTCGAGACGCAGTGTACAACACACAATCATCATCCCCACCACCAAGCACAACAGCCAACAATACCAAACAACACATCAACAACAACCTTCACAATATATTATATTTAGTTAATTAGTTAATTAAAGAAAGATAGTAATTAATAATGTTATTTCATTATTTATTCATTAAAAATGACTTAAAAGTGACGATTAAATATATTTATGATAATATTTCGTGACAAATGTTATGTTATGTTATGTTTATTTTACGTTTTTTGACACATATGTCAGTACACTGACAAAAAAATGACCTTAAATCATTGTCATAATGACGTCATCTTACTACTTGAGATACATAGATTTTATACAAATAATCTTAGTTCGGTATGATCATAGTACATTCAGTATAAATACAGAATATTCGTATCATGTGCTGCTAGAATATATTTGGTATATTCTGAAGATGAGCTTAAGAATATACGAGAAATGATGTACCAAGATGTCATATGAATGGTCTAGTATATTAGCTAATAGTACGTATGAGTACCACAGTACTTTCAGTATAAGTATAGAATATTCTAATGATATCATGTGCTATTAGGGTAATTCTTATGGATAATTTAATTACATATATAGATGCGTGAACCTATATTGTGTTTAATGAGAATCATTTTTATTATGAAAATTGTTTATAAATTGTTGAATATATTTTGTTTATTTGTTTATGAATTTGTCAATAATTGTATTAAATATAAGAAATATTTTTTTTATTTATATATTATGATTAATTAAAAAAGATATTATTTATATATTACAGTTAATTAAGAAAGATAATAATTAATAATGTTATTTTAATATTTATTTATTAAAAATGACGATTAAATGACGATATATTTATAACGGTAATATTTCGTAAAATGTTACGTTTATTTTACATCATTATTTAGTACACTGACGTCGAACGACGAAAAATAATCTTAAATTATCGTAATGATGTCATCTTGCTACTTGGGATGCGACAAATTATATTCTACACAGATTTTATATGAATAATCTTAGTATCTTCGGTATGATCGCAGTACATTCAGTATAAATACAGAATATTCGTATGAGATCATGTGCTGATAAGGTATATTTGGTATATTCTGAAGATAAGTTTAAGAATATACGAAAAATGATATACTATCAAGATGCCATATGAATGTTCTCTGGTATATTGGTACGTATGACCACAGTACTTTCAATACGAGTGTGAAATATTCGAATGATATCATGTGCTATTAGGGATGATTGCATACTCATTATATAGCCAATTTTTCAACGAATATTTTATTAATGATCTCTGATTGTTATTTATGAATTAAATGACAAATTTATAATGAACCCAGTGAAAACAACTTACAAGGAGATGATCCTGTTTGTAAAATGTCAAATAGAATAAGCCATAGCCTATTCGAAGGAAGGACTAAGGTATAGTAACACAGTAAAATGGTTTATGTAAATGGACTTTAGTTTCTGAGAAAATTACAAATAAAGTTGGGCGTCCGATCAAATGTGGAATAAATACTGGAACCGTACAGCGATAAGCAGAAAAGTGGTGTAGCTGAGCAGCCTGAGGTGCGGCTTTTTTTTCATCCGTCCGACGCAAGTTCGAATCCCCGCGGTGTTAAATTTTTTTTTAAGTAATGTTATATTTTTTTAATTTTTTTAATTTATTTTTTTAAGCTAAAATATTAATTGTTGCACAATTTTCGTTATAAATCGAATAATGATAAATAACAAGAGTTTAAAACATTTTAATTATTTATTATAAAACTTTGTATATGTATGACATTGCCGTATAATTATTTTTTTTAAAAAGTTGACATTGCCGTAGAATTTTGTGGATGAAAATCAATGAAGAAACATTTAAAACACAAGTAGAACATACACC
The DNA here is from genome assembly GCA_024349325.1 of Pogonomyrmex californicus. Classification (NCBI taxonomy): domain Eukaryota; kingdom Metazoa; phylum Arthropoda; class Insecta; order Hymenoptera; family Formicidae; genus Pogonomyrmex; species Pogonomyrmex californicus. The sequence continues at coordinate 8,886,342 of JAECZD010000013.1, read as the reverse complement.
AATGAACATTTTATAAATGAATTATTATTTTTACAAATACATTTCATGTTGTGAATATCTGAAGGAAAACATAACTGACATTATAAAAAATTTTACGTTTGGATGCCAACTTTGACGTGTATACCAAGCAAAAAATTAAAAATTTAAATTTAAAAATTAAAAATTAAGAATTAAAAATTAAAGTTTTAAACTCATCATCAGCGCCAACCGCCTCAACAGAAGAGTGAAAGACCCAGGTAACAACCTGTCTAACTTTGTCCCATCACGCTCAATTTGTATTAAATTCGCTTCGCCTACCCAACTTTGTTTACATTTACAAAGTTAAATATGGGATGTCCCCATACATACCGAAAACTTATACTTGCTACAACTGCTTCAGAATCGATCATGTATCCAAGTCCTGCAAGGGAGCCGCTCGATGTTTATACTGCGGCGGCTCAAAATATTCAGAAGAGGAAAGATCCCGAAAAAGAAAATCCGCCACACTGCCTCAATTGCAAAGGCCACACTTGGTCATCGCTCTTGTCCTATTATCACCGAACACCGATCTGCTCAGACGTTGACAGCCAAGGAAAACATTTCATTGCAAAAAAAAGAATTTCTCGTTCACAAGGTAACAGATTCGCTCTCAATGGAGAATTCACCAAGAACTTCCCAACTCTTCCTAATTCAGATTTTCTTCCAGAATTATCAGCCTATTCCCACGTTGCCGGCGCATTCAGTTACGCGGACACAGCCCGCGCGCCCGTTCATCGCTCTATACCAGCTCAGCCTCGACCATCAAACCCAGTCTCCCTCTCAACAAGCCCCTCCGGCTCATCCAACTGGCTACACCGCTCTGGGAAAAACCCTTCTTCACGCAAAGGTAAACCTTTTTTTCCCCCTCTCCCAGTTTCCTCTTCCCCAATACATCCCCCGCATGCCTCTACCAAAGGAACACTCTGACCTTCTCTTGGCCCCCAACGGCAGACAACCCTCTCTCTCCCCCTTTCCGCCCCTTCTCTTTCCCCCTCTCCGCTCCCACTCCCCTCTCCACACATCCCCCTTAAACCCATCCTCATCCACCCCTGAAAATGACGTTCAAGCTCTTCCTTCTCCTTCCCTCCGTCACATCTCCCCATTTCTTTTCAAGACCTTGACTCTCTATATCGCATTCTCTATCTCCTGCTGGCCCGCTTGGGTCCTTACGCCTTCCTTCCCAATCCCCCACTCTCATCTCCCCTCAACTCCTACACCCCCCACCTCTCCCTTCGGCCACACCAGCTCCTCTCTCCTCTCCTCCAACTCCTCAACCTCAAACAACGGCTTCCCCGCATAAACATCCCTTCCCCAGTCTCAAGGTCATCTCTTGGAATTGCCGTGACCTTCGAGGCAAATGGGAGGGACCTCAATGCCCTGCTGACACATGAAAATCCCGATATCGCTTGCCTCCAAGAAACACTCATTGTCTTAGGACCAATGCCTCGAATCCGAGTCAACGTGGAATTCTCACTCTAGTCAAAAAACGGCATTAAATTCTCTCCTCTGGATTCTTCCACCATACAACATCCCTTCCTAGAAAGCCAAATAATCCAAATTCATTTGGATCAAACCAATCTAATAATAACCAATGTATACAAACATCCCAATCAACACACCTCTCCTTCCATTATTCAAAAAATTTTTGATCACAGCTTTCTAGTTAAATTTTCAATCTTTATAGGCGATTTCAACGCCCATCATCCCGCCTGACGGATTGATCGGATTGACGGAGGACATAAATCGGTGCCTAGAATCCTTGGACCTCAACATCCTAAACACGAAAACGTCCACACTATCTCCCTCCCCCCTCCCCCACATGATTTCCTCTGTACTCGACCTGGCAATTTGTTCTGCCATGTTGGCACACTTTACTCAATACTCCATACTTCCTCGAGGTAGCGATTACTTCTCTATCAGTCTCGCCCTCAATATTCCACGCAAACGCAGTCAAAAATTTGCCTAAAATCAGTCTCAATGCCCAGGAACTAGAAATTCTCAAATACAACCTTCAATCCAAAGAACACGACCTCGCCTATACATACTCCATGCCATCGGTGGAGGCCTACAACCTTATAATTGACGTCATTAAAGACAGCATCTCATAACTCTTCTCTACCAAGTCCCGCCCCCCTCGGCTCGGTTGAATACCCCTCCTCTGGGGGCATCTTCCCCCGTGGAACGAGAAGTGCGATGACGCCGTTCTTCACGACGGATGGCCATGATGGATTACCCACACAATTCTTCCTTTGAAAATTTCCTCACTTTTCAGCGCGCTTCAGCCCTTGCAGCTTTTGCAAAAGAACCTTGAGAAAAAACAAATCCTCAGGGTGGAAAACCTTCTGCTCCTCCTTTGATTCAAAAACTTCTACTTTTAAATTGTGGAATCTTGTTAAGTCATTCAAGCGACGCAACGCCCTCTGCTCCTCTGTCCCTCTTAACCATTCCTCGTCCAACAATCCATAGACATGATCTTCAAACTCTGTCCCCCTTCAAACTCTGTTCCTGCTTGCTCCCGCCGCCTCTTCCTTCCCCCCTCCCATACACTCTGATTCCGACCTCGAAAATCCTTCTAAACCCCATTATCATTAAGGAATTCAAACTTGCCGTATCTAATTTCAAAACCCGTTCCGCCCCAGGACTAGACCAATTAAACTATCCTATCATCTCCAATCTCTCGGACTGCTTCTCAGCTCTCGTACACTATTTTAACGGATTCCTAGCTGACAACTCCATCCTCACTTTGTGGAGGCTTTCCTAGTAATCCTTATTCCAAAACCCGGAGGCACAAGGTTCGCCCTCCTCTCTTGCTTACTAAAAATCTTAAAAAGAATCATATATTCGAGGCTGCGCTGGCACGTTGAGACAAACTTAATCTTGTCGGATACACAGTTCGAGTTCAGATCCTCTAGATCATGCGCCGACAACCTAACTATCTTCACTAACAACATCCTTTCTAGATTCATGACGAATGCATACACCCCGTGCGTCTTTCTGGACATTACAAGCGCCTTCGACAATGTCATCCCCAACATCCTTTACGAAAACCTCCTAAAATTAAATATCCCATCCCACATCTGCAATTTCATATACAATCTCATCAAGGAACTCCACAAGGTTCGATCCTAAGCCCCCTTCTCTTCAACATCTATCTAAGGAAATTAACTATCCACATCAGCACCGAAGCCCAACTAGTTCAATACGCCGATGACGTCGCCATTTTCACAACAAACAAATCTCTGCCAAACGCTTTAACCACGCTGGAAGAAGCCATCGACCAAGTCCTACTTTCCTACTTTCCTACTTTCAAGGGGCTTGGACACGTCCCTCTCTAAATCAAAATTCACAATTTTCCAGGAAAAGACACACCCCACCGCACGCCCCATCCACCTGTGCGGATCAGTCATCCAAGAAGTACAAAGCATTAAGTTCCTGGGAGTCCTGCTCGACCCTAAGCTTGACGGTAAGTCACATCTCATTTCACTTATAAACAGAGGCCGACAAATCGCAAACATTCTCTCATTCCTGGCCCACACACACTGGACAGCACATCCCATCGATGTTAACCTTATATATAGAGCCACTTTCAGAAGCTCCATCGAATACGGTTCCCAGTTTTTCTCTTGGAATAATATGAACTCATTCTTCACTAAGCTAACGAGATTACAAAACAAAATGATCAGAACAGCCCTCGGTCTTCGTAACTCCACTCCCATCAACATACTCTTAGCAGAAGCTAGAGAACCCCTCTTGCATAATAGATTCAAGCTCGTCGCAGCCAGATACATAATTAGATCCTTCGCTCTCAGGAATAACCCTGTTCTGAATTGTTTCATCAAGTTGTACAATTCCGTTAACATCTCATAACTAATCTTTCTCCTTAAAAAATCTTCTCTCTTCAAAGCCTTCGTCATACAGAATTGCTATTTTCCAGTTATCTACAAGTCCACGGTTCCACCAGAATTTTTGTTCCAACATAAAGTATCCAGCACCTACATCCAATATTCAACAATCGATTCTCTGTCAATAGTCCATGCCTATTATCATCAACGCAGAATTCAACAATCAAGTTCGACAATTCTACCACTGTTCCTTCTTTTATTTCAACGATGGCTCGAAGGGCTTCTCTGAACAGGACGTGGGCGTGGGCATATACTCCCCACAAATAAGCATCACTCTCATCCAGAGACCCCCTCCCCCAGAAACATCCATCTTTGCGGCCGAGGCATGGGCAATCCTCCAAGTACTCCTTCTGATTCTCACATGCAAAGATCAAAAAAACTTTGTCTCCGACAGCATACTAGAAGCCTTACGCCCATCCAAATACAACAATAACTCAAATTACATAATCCTTCGCATTAAGAAAGCATACCTCGAAGCACAAGAAAAGAGACTGGAAGTCAACCTATATTGGATTCCGGCGCACCGAGGAATCTATGGCAACGAAAGAGCAGACTTCTACGTCAAACAAGCAGCAATTACAGGTACAAAATACAATCTTAAGCTTCTCTACACAGATCTTCTAGGCCGCTCGAATGAAGCATCTCATCAGAGTTTTGCATGCTACCTTGACTTACAGGCTCGCTCTAAAGGCTCCTACTCTCAACTTTTTCACCCTATAACCAGCAAACCTTGGTTCAATAAACACTGACTCTCACGCAGCTCCATCATATCCATAACTGCATTAGAAGCAATCATTATAATTTAAATTACAGCTTGGCCAGGACAAATATTATAGCGCATAGCACTTGCCCCTGTGGAGCTCCAAAATAAGACGTTAATCACTCAATCTTCCATTGTCCCAACACTCGCGGGGGCGCAAGTCCCCTATTCAAATATCTCCATGAACTCCTAAGGCACATCCCCACAGACATCCTGCCATTAATCCACGATCCTTCTCCCAAATTGTGCCGTTTAATTATTGCTTTCTTTAAAGCTGCCAATCTCTCGCTCTAAACTCGTTTAAACCTCTCTCTAATATGTGACCCATTTCCGATAGCGCTGTCGGCTAAGCCTTGCCCTCCCTACCGGCACCGTGATATACCATAGCAACCAACAGAGGAGGCTTTCTCCCTTCTCACCCCGAAACGACTCGTGGCCTGTATTGGCACCATCCGGTAGCCTCGGCCATTTTTAGGAATAAGAAGAAGATCATTTTACGGTGTTACTACACCCAATCTCCTCCTTCAAATTGATTGTGGCTCATCCCATTTGGAATTTTACAATCGGGATCATCTCCTTGTTAGTCAAAATGATGTCAATATGAGGTCAAAACTGTTGTTTGTCGTCATTGTGTCAAGAAAATAATTCAATATGATGAAAAATTGATACTATGTAGATTGAGGTTATGCAGGATAGAACATTATAGAAAAAACATGAAAATGAATATTTAGATTATAATTCTAGTATTATTAGGAAAAACTCAATCAATGTCACGTTGACATCAAAATGACGGCATTATAATGAGATAATTTGTTTTGCTTGGTTATTTTATTAAAACATATTCTCGATATTATTTCGTAATGTATATTGTTATTTCTACATTTTTTAAATGTTTAGGTCATAATTGCGTTTATTGCGTTTTATTATGATATTACTGAAGATTTTGTGCAGCATGCAACTGATGTTGAGTTTGAATTTACGTGCGTAATTCACATTACGTTCGGTACAAAAAACAATTTCACAACTTTTAAGAATCTTCTACTATGATTTTGGTTTATACATTTAGAACTGTGAGGATCTAAGGACAAGAACCAATCATATTAAAGAATTGTATAATATTTGCTAAGCTGTTTTTCCTATTGAAAGCGGCCATTGTTATCTGCTAACAAAACGTGCAATATAATGTGGTTTTAAGTGTTTAAAAAGTGTTATAAAAGCAAAAGCAGGAAACATGGATAAAAGACCAGTAAGTATATATTGTATTATTTAATCGTATTTGCTTATCGCATATTTATTTGACCCGCAATCTATTGTAAGTAATTAAAGTTAAATTAGGTTAACCGGTGTTTCTCAGTGAATGTGACATGTTGTTTAATTTATTATAGATTATTACAGGTTGTGTTTCAACATTCAATGCGAATACTAAAAATCTATAGTATATATAATATAAAATAGTTTATTAGAAATAATTTATATAGAAATAAATAATATATATATATATATATATATACGAGGGTAGTCTGAAAAGTTTTGAGCCTAACATAGAAACAAGTATTTTTTCGGTCAAATATAGTTTTATTTTTCAACATAATCTCCTTTTAAGTCGATACACTTTTCCCATCGATACTCTAACCTCTTTAACCCCTCCAAATAATAGTTGGCGTCTTGCTCCGCAAAATAGGCGTTTACGTGTGCGATGACCTCGTTCGATGAAAATCTCTGTCCTCCAAGCGAAACTTTAAGCTTAGAAAACAGGAAAAAGTCGCTGGGGGCCAAATCTGGTGAATACGATGGGTGGTCAACTAATTCGAAGTGCAGTTCGTGAACTTTGGCCATGGCGACAGCCGAGGTGTGAGCAGGTGCGTTGTCTTGATGAAACAGCACTTTCTTCTTCTTCAAATGCGGCCGTTTTTTTTTGCAATTTCTGCCTTCAGCTTATCAAATAATGATGCGTAAATACGCTCTCGTTATTGTTTTACCTTTTTCAAGATAGTTGATACACACAATTCCGTAACTATCCCAAAAAACAGTCGCCATTACCTTCCCAGCTGATGGAATCGTCTTCACCTTTTTCGGAGCAGGTTTCACCCTTTGCAGTCCATTGTTTTGACTGTTCTTTTGTCTCTGGAGTGTAGTCGTGGATCCAAGCTTCATCTACAGTTATGAATCGACGCAAAAAATCTGACTCGTTTCGCTTGAACCGCTCCAACAGGGCCTTGGAAATGTTCATTCGAATTCGTTTTTGGTCCAAAGTGAGCAAGCGCGGCACCCAATGCGCGGATAGCTTGCGCATATCCAATTCTTCAGTCAATATATGACAAACGCGTTCTTTCGATATGCCCATAGCCTCTGCTATCTCTCTAACCTTGATTCGACAGTCGTCCAGTATCATTTGGTGAACATTTTCGATGTTATCAGCGGTGGTCGCAGTTTTTGGCCGTCCCGAACGCTCATCATCAGCCAAGCTGGTACGACCACGTTTAAATTCAGCTGCCCATTTTTTTACGGTGGCAAATGATGGGGCAGAGTCCCCGTAAACAGCGTCCAACTCGATTTTAATTTGCGCAGGCGTATTGCCTTTCAAATGTAAGACTTTAATCACGGCACGATATTCAATTTTTTCTATTTTTACAAAAACACTGACATCGACTGACACAAACGACTATCAAACAACAACTGAGCGTCCAAAATGGCTGAAATTTTCATAAAAGTCTTTCAAAGCATATATTATTATAGTACTAGAATGGTTTTGACGAGTAACGTCATCTTCATGTTAAGGCTCAAAACTTTTCAGAATACCCTCGTATATATATATATATATATATATATATATATATATATATATATACACATATATACATATATATATATATATACAATATAAATTTTTAGTGTTTGTATTGAATATTGAAAACACAGTCTATAATAATTAATAATAAATTGAACAATAATTTTATTTCATCTTGTAAATACTACTTAACGTAATTTAACTTCAATCACTTACAATAGTGAACTCACAATGCCAGATAAATATGCGATATGTAGCGATGTGTAGCTAATATGTGCAGCAAATGTACAGAGCGTACATAAGATATGACCTATATCTAATCTCAAAGGATTGCATTAAAAGAAAAAATGAGAGAACTTTAAAAGAGAGAAATATAAAAAACTTTACACAGTTTATATATATTTAATGGCATTAAACAGCTTCTTGTGAGAATATTATAATTGTGTTCCATTAGTAATTGCTAGTACTGAAAATCTATATAGACTAACAGAATGCAATTATAGTATTCTTACATAAAAAACTTAAATTGCTTTCATATAAAAGATTCATTAAGATTTTTCTAATAATTTACTAATTCGCGTTTTATATAAGCGATAACTACTGTCATTGTGTGTGTGTGCGTGCGTGCGTGCGTGAGTGCGTGCGTGTGGATCTAATATATTTTTGTCTTTATTTTACCTGTATTCCTTCTCAATTTACTCATTTACTTTTATATCTAAAAAGTAAATTCATCTTCTACAGAAACAAATTCAAGAATGTACATTTCTATTAATGTAGATTAATTTTAATATTGATTTCTTTTTATCTTTTTTTTTAGTTCTAAGAATTAAAAAAAGATAAAAATAAATTAAATTGAGATTAAAATTAATCTACATTAGTAGAAATGAATATTAGCTTTATTCTTGTACAGAATAATTGTTTAATCAAATTCACATCAAACAGACATCATAATCACAACCAACACAATCAGAATCACTATCAAGGTATGGGACGTTTTGCAGTCATGTAATCATCATTTTGCCATCATTTTAATCACTCTTTTTGACATATTTCTGATCAATTTGATGACACATTGACATCACTTTGACTAAGTTATTTTTACTGGGAAGTTATAGTTTTTTAAAATAATTAATGAATTATATCCTCCATCAATAAATATTATTCCTAAAAACTAAACAAATAGTCTCTGTTTTAATTAATAGTTTCAATTAATTAAAAACACAGTTAAAAACATAGTTATAGTAATTTTACTTTTTTGTTATTTTTTATATGCATTAAAGTTCAATCTAACATTTCTTTAAAATATACACGGGTACATTGTTATCCAAATTCCTATAAAGTTTAAAAAATATTTAATAAATATTTTATAAAATATTTTATAATTGAATTAATAAATGTCAATAAAGGTTAATATTACCTTATGATTTAGATAACAAAATTTGTCTTTGATTGAGTGTTTTCGAGTTTTTGTATATGCTTGTTTCAAAGTAAAAGATAAAATGTTGTGTAAAACTTTTTCAGATTGAAGTGTAACTATGAAAAATTAACTAATATTATCCGATTATGATCCGTCAAATTGCGATCCCAAAACATTTTATGAATAAATTTTGATCATGTATTAGCATTACCAACTACGTCTTGAACAGCAAAGAATTATTATTAATTTGTTCAGTCAAATATCTCATTTTATAATTAATTTATAATTAGTTTATATATATATATTAAATTCATAAATGTGTTTTCAATTAATTAAAGCAGAGAATATTTGTTTAATTTTTAATAAGCATGCATAGAAAAATTGACTATATAATGAACATGCGCAGTCACATTATATTATTAAATTATCATTTTCTGTTTTACTAATATCAAAAAACTTTAAAATTAAATTTAAAAAACGGAACTTAAGCGACGATTTTGCTTCTCAGAATATATTCTACGCTTAAAAATATACAAATTTACAAAATTACGAGAAAATCGATGGGGAGGGGCGTTATAGAGGTTGCAGATTTACCGTTTTTTTATCTTTTTTTAAAAAGGTAATTTTATAGTGATCGTATATACAGGATTGTATATGTAGGATAAAGCAGAATGGAATAAGAAATCAGAATGGATAAAACAGCTTTTTACCCTATGAGATAAATTACCGAAACATCTAATCGACTTTGTGACCTGTAGATGTCAATTGCGTGCAAACTGCTGAGCGCGAAGTACAGGCACGTCTGAAAGTACATTGTAATTATGTTGAATTACAAAATTCTATTTTCTCTATAAAAAGAGATATTTTACCGATAAAAATGAAGATTAGGGGACCACTCTCCAATGGCCTTGACCTTGACATATATTGTCAAGATCATGACTCTAAGTAATCTTCAAAAAGTTTTATCCGTCGGACGTCCTTCCTTAAAAAGTTACAATCATAAAAAGTTAATTAATATTAGAAGAGCAATAAGATATAGTCAAGCATATGAAATAAAAATAAAACTGCATAAGTTGAGCTTCACGGATTTCAATGACGTTGACATATATTGTCAAGGTCATCATTCTGAGTAACAATCAAAAGATTCTAGCCGTTGCTTGACGTATACATTTAAGTTCAACTTTGCGTAGAAAGTTGTAAACCCATGTGGAATCCTGATTTGTGTTAAAAAGTGTATGCGTGGAATCAATATGTTCCGCCCTCCCTACGGGAGAACTCCACTACCGAAAGGAATAACCTAACCCAACCCTTATTACAGTGATAAGGATTGAGTTAGGTTATTCCTTTCGGTAGTGGAGTCCCCCCCGTAGGGCAGGCATACACTTTTTAACACAAAACAGGATTCCACATGGGTTTACAACTTTCTGCACGAATTCAATTCAAATCTATATGTTGATACACTGATAAAAATTAAATTCCAAACCATATAAAAAAAATATATAAGTTTGAATATCAAACTACCGGTACTACCGATCTGTGAAAAATGTCAATAGAAATAAACAACAGTTACGATTCAATGTTGAAGGACATGTTTGTTATTGTACGCTTACAGATACCCTGTTTACAGATATTACAGTAACGATTTTCACAGATCAGTAGTGTTACGATCACCATCAGTATCGTATCGATATCACCATCATATCGACAATATATATTAGCCAGTCAGGCACTTAAAAAACTTTAATATGTGTAAGATAATTACATATTGTAATATGCATTTGCATGAATTTATTATGACATACAATTTTGATTGTTTGTGGAATTTTCTATGTGAGAAGAAAGTTGTACGGAGTGACATGTGAAGTGACATGTCCGATTATATGCTTGATTATATTGCCCTTCTAATATTAATTAATAATAATAATATTAATATTAATATTAATTAACTTTTATGATTATAACTTTTTAACGAAGGACGTATCCGACGGATAAAACTTTTTAAAGGTCACTCAGAGTCATGACCTTCACAACATATGTCAAGGTCAAGGCCATTGAAGGGTGGTCCCCTAATCTTCATTTTTACCTCAGATACTATTTCAATACATAGGATTCCCACGTAGCACAGCAGCACAGCAGCACCTGAAAGACGCTAAAAAAGCACAAATGCAGGTGCAGGAATTCAGCGCTTTTTTAGCACTTTAAAAGCATGTTAACGCTTTAAAAGCGCATTCAAAATCCATTAAAAAAAGGCGCGTTTAACCAGCGCAGAGTAAATGCCGTTTTATAGCGCTGTGAACACGCTTAGAATCTATTAAAACACGCGTTATGAGCGTGTTGTAAGCGCGTACGACCAGCACAGTATAAATACAGTTTTACAGCATTTTTACAGCACTTTATCTTTCAAATATATTATATGATATAGCTACAACACATGGTATAATAATGTAAACTTATGTCTGTTGTACAATATTACATCATGTGCTGTGGTTCTATCATATAATATGCCCCTATGTGCTGTGGTTTTAGCATATAATATTTGAAAAATAAAATGTGGTAAGAATGCTGTAAGACTGCGTTTATGTTATGTTGATCGTACGCGTTTATAATGTGCTTATAACACATTTTTTTCTGTAGTATTCTGTAAATACTTAGGATTTTGATATGAAAAGCTGAAATAGTTGTAAATAATATATTTTTTATATTTGTTATTATATATCTTTATATCTTTATATATCTTATATATCTTTTATATCTACTTTTGTATCAAAATTTATATTTTTATATCTACTTTATATATCTTGTATATTTATTGTCATACTTTATAATAATAAAAATATTATATTATTTAATAACAAATAATAAGGGGGTTTGGTAAAATTATCTTTTTTTCGCATTGTTCCTAAGTCATACTGATAAATCCTGTCACTCTTGATCTTGAAAAATTGCCTTCATATAATTTGGCACATGCATTTGAAAAAAGGATTAAAAATACTATATTATGCATAAAAATTAATAAATACTAATAGGATTTAGTTTGTAATAAAATTATGTTCATTAAGAATAGATCAAATGTATTTTAAGATACAGCAAGAATGAAAGGGAAATTTCAAATGTATGAAAGAATCTGGCAAAAAAATGTTACTCTGTTCCGCGAACCAAAATATTAAACATTACAGTTTTTACTATTCAAGATTAGGATCTTGTCATCGACTAAACATAGCGACACAGAAAATCATAATTGATACGATTATAAAATTCTAATTTCTAAAATTAATCCTAATTTCATCGAAATTGGAAGTGAGGAACGAATAAACTTGGCAATCATCAATGATATAAAAACACATACATTCGAAAAATAACCTCTGATATGAATATAAGCTTTTCATTGAAACACTTTTTACGAAATATGAAATATTGTCCTTATGTATAAAACCAATTCAATACTTGCGATTATATCCATCAAAAAATATCAAATTGCACTAATGTAAAACAAAAGAAAGGCAATGTCAAACATCGAGCATGAGCAGGATCGATACACACGTGCTCGATACATTGGCTAATCGTCGCACATCGCGCATGATCGCATATGCAGTAGCTCGTTCTCGTTTCTCTGTCAAAACGCCATCACGGATATTTATATAGTCTATTCTCATTTCCACAATTGTCTTAAATAATATCTGAAGATGCTAATATAGCTCTGATAATTGGTTTATAAAACATTTTAAGACCGTACTTAAAAACAATACTAAATATAACAGATTACAATTCAGTGAAAACAACTTAGTCAAAAATAATGTCAATATGTCATCAAATTGGTCAGAAATATAATGTAAAAGAGTGATTAAAATGATGGCAAAATGACGGCTACATGACTGCAAATGTCCCATACGTTGATAATGATTCTGACTGTCATTATATTGTCATTATGTCTGTTTGATGTCAATTTGATTAAACAATTATTCTATACAGGAATAAAGCTAATATTCATTTCTACTAATGTAGGTTAACTTTAATCTCAATTTAATTTATTTTTTATCTTTTTTTCTTAGAACTAAAAAAAAGACAAAAGAAAGTTAAACCAATATTAAAATTAATCTACATTAATAGATATATATATTAGTCTTGAATTTTTCCTGTAGGAGATGAATTTATTTTTTAGATATAAAAGTAAATGAGTATAAATTGAGAAAGAATACAAGTAAAATAAAGACAAAAATATATTAGATCTACACACTCACACACACGCACGCACGCACGCACGCACGCACGCACGCACGCACGCACGCACGCACGCACGCACGCACGCACGCACGCACGCACGCACGCACGCACGCACGCACGCACGCACGCACACACACACACACACACACACACATACACAAAATGAGTAGTATCGCTTATATAAAACGCGAATTAGTAAATTATTAGAAAAATCTTAATGAACCTTTTATATGAAAACAATAGTAGTAAGTGGGGCACTATGGCGCGTCAAAACAAACCCCCACCACCTTCCCACTGGCGCCAGGGGCGTGGCCAAAAACTGGCAGCCACGTGGAAATGGAGCGTTCTGATTGGTCGGTGGGGATGGAAGGTGATAATTAGGTAATTAGTGGGGGCGTTCTGATTGGCTGGCTCCATAGCTGCCAGACGCGTGATTGGCTCTACCCATAGTGCCCCATGGGTGCGATTGGTTGTCGAAATGCTAGACGAGATAGGGAAAGGGTGAGAAAGCGTCTGGGCCCGATCGGAGTCCGAAAACAAAATGACGACTGCGAAAAGAAATATGGCGGGTCTGTAAAAGGAATATACTGATCGAGAATGGAATGCGATTTTTTGTTCACGTGGGATGGAGCGAAGAGAAGAAAACCGATTTTTTGTGGAATTTACTGGTTGTATACGGGATATGAAGAATCACATTTTCTTAGGGCGAAAGGTTTCTCGGCGCCTCATAGTCGGTGAATTTAGATAAATTTCTCGACTCGTTTGACATTTTTTGTATGGGGGAAATATAGGTTACGAGTGGATATAGGTTTCGAAGACATGAGATTTTCGGTGCGTAATAACCATTATTTACCAGGTCGTACGGTATTTGAGAGGAGGAAAACGGGAACGGACAGGTTCGCACTATATATTTCTGACGTCGATGACGTCGAATTCGGAGTTATACGAAGCTTTTATTCTGAGACAAACACGCGGATTGAAAAAATTTTCTAGATGCAAACTCTAGATTTTTCTAACATTCGGAGTTATACACTAGCGAGTTTATGTTCCTTAATTCTATGGTAACAAACAAAAAAATATTTAAAAACGATTAGATATTTCTAGCTTGGAATTACGTGGCTAAAATTGGTTTTAAATCTGTGGGAAAGGAAGTAAAATGGACAAAGAATTTATGTTACAAAAATTAGATTTATTGTTATATCATTATACAAATTATACCATAATAGTGTTTCTTTAATGTTTAATTGTTCTTAAAAGTACAAGTTTGTATATGACAGCACGTTACATGAGATTTTTCACATTTCTTTTTTCCATGAAGAAAGATTTTACGAAATAATTGTACGATTAGCTTATCATTATCTTCGTAATCTTCGCTGAATATTTTGAGAAATTGTTTAAGCTTATAACCGCGAGACAAATAATAAAGAAATACGCAGCAATATTGTCCGCAGGTCTGAGAAAATGTGCCCTGTAATCGCGTGATGTTCCATTTATGAGTAGTAGAGTTTCGTCGAAGTCGCAGATTGAATCTGGAATCCAGGGGTGGTAGTCCGTAGCTATCGAAATACGTGGCTTCTCCGTGCTTGTCTAGGTAGAAAGCAACCCAGTGTTGTCCAGGACGATCGTGATTATCAGTGTTCGCGACGATGGCCGTCGACTTCGTCCACACCCTCGGGATTCTGTCGGCAGGATACACACCCGCATGTTCGATACTGAGATGATGCAACGCTCGTAAGATTTCGAGCGAATTCATCTTCCGCGGTGTGGAATGATGTTTGACTTGTTTTTTGGCTCGTCGGTGTCGTTATATTTTTATCCTCTTGCGAGGATTGTAGGATAGAAGCTTCCTTTTTTCACACTTGAGTTTCGATAGATCTTCTTTCTCGGTTTTTATTTGTTCGCACCTCGCCTGTTCTTTTTCTAATCTCTTATTTCTCCACGTAACGAGATTCGGAAAATTTCGTTTTATTGTAAAAACCTCGCTTTCTGTATCGCTGTCGTCGGAACTTTCAATGGTAAAAGAATTAGCGCTGCTTATGTAGCAGTTCCCTTCTTGAGATTGCATCCAGTATCTCAATTTGCATGCATTGCGTAACGCGCAATGAAATTTGTCGGAATTTCGCTGAAACCCGTGATGACCGCAGCGCAATTCATGCTCTTCGCCTTCCGACAGGTTTTTGAAAGCAGGAGAGATTCCTTCTAGATTATATACGTTTCTTGCGAGTGTATTTTCCAAATAATGTATCTTCTCTCGACCACGGGTGTATATGTAACGCGCTTGCCGTGCAATTTCACATAGTTCAGCCATGAAATGTTTGGAATTGACTGTTCCGTCAAACCACTCGATCCCATGGAAGTTTCGAGAGAGCCAATTGTTTTCTCGTCTGTATTTTTCGGGTAATTCGACAAATGGATATGGAGGCATCATAATGCAGTGACTTATGAATGCTTCGTTAATGGCGACAACCGCTACTTCTTTCGGCATAAACTTTCCCTCAGCGTCGCGGAAACCTTGTATATCGATAACTATATCCATGATGCGTAGAATATACTTTCAATTTATTTTGCACGAAGTGACGACGTTCGCGTCTAAAGCAAAACTGCGGCTACTTTTTGTTAAGCTTTCGAAGAAATAGAAATGAAAAATAGATAACGGTGGGAGGGGAAATTCGAGTATGTCTCAGCCGCTAAAATCAACGATAATTTGACGCGAGGAATCGATCTCTAACACGTTATCGAATTCTGCGTAAACGATACAATTAATCGTTGAGGTAATAGCTTTTTCAAATCGCACCTCTAATCGTAAACTTCCATGTCTGACGAGATTCCAATGTCCAGCGCAATTTGCCGATAGATCGGGAGTGAGATCGAAAGCGAAAAGCGTGAAACCTTTGGCATAATCTTCTCTGCTTATAGAATTCCCCTCGTTTAGAAAATGAATGCCCGTTCCTGAGAAGAGGGTGTTATAAGCCTCGACGTAGAGCGGATGGTCTTTTGAGAAATTCGGTTGCAGCGGTCTACTCGGAATTTGCACGCCATCGGCATATAGCGAGAAGAAATTTATGCCGTAATTTTTGAAATTAAATGGATTTAACTTTCTGTCGCCGTTAAACGCCTTGTTATCGACGAATCCGACTATTACCCGTTTCGGAAGTTGCCCGAGTATCGCGTTATCAATCGATTCTCCTACCACTCCGGCGTGAATCGTGAATGTTTTAACTTCGACTCGCGTCAGAGGATACTTGGCGGTTGTTTTACTCAGCATTCTCGCATGTTCGAGTAACACTGCGGGGCTTATTTTTGCTCTTCTTATGAGTAAACTAGCATCTAGAATGCGTATTTTCGACGTTGAGCTGCTTTCCATGAGGCAAAACGCATCTCTCGAGCGAACGAGTCTCATTCTAACCTCCACTCCGTTAATTAAAAATTTATCCTGATTAAAGACGTCGCAATGAAGATGACCTATTAGATCTACCGAACGTTCTCCTTGGATGTATCGGGCGCGTCTCACGAGAGCTTGATTGGGGTTGTCCGATTCTAATAGCGCGTCCATATAACCGGGCTCGTCCGTGTCCCATAGGCAGGAAGTCAGATGGGAAGTTTTTGCCGGTGAAGAATAATTTAACAATGCTTCGATGTACGCGCGGTACGCGTAGGCGTTGTTTGGGGGTGATACGAGTTTTTGATTGAAGTACACGTCGATCTGGTTGAACATCGAATGTAGTAGATGATTCACAGGGCCTACTTTGTTTCCTCCTGCTCCTCCTCCTCCTCCTCCTCCTCCTCCTGCTGTCGATGTTCCAGGACCGGGTAAACTTTCCACTCGTACGCGAAGGCTTAGCATGGTATGCGTGAGATCTAGATAATCTTCTCCGTGCCCGGGTACGACGAATTCTATAGGCGCGTCGTCCGCGAGCGAGGTCACCGGTTTGTAATAAACCCATTGCGAATTCTCGATACTGGTTTGAGTAGGAGGTAAACTGAAAAGATCGAGCTCGCTCTTTAAACACTCGCTCGAGTGGGTATGAAGAAAGGACATATCGCACAAATTTGCAAAGTGCCTCGGTTAAGCGAATATATCGGATACGGTGCGCTTTTTCCCGCTATTTCGTCGATGTTTCGTTGCCTTTTTAATTTTGCCCGCTTTCCTCTTCGATGATTTTTTTAATCGTTTTTTTCACGCCAATTTTTGATGATTTCTTTTTTTACCGGCTTGTCTGCGTTTACGAACCGCGCTTCTCCCGGATTTAGCGGTGCGTGCGTCGTGCCCTCCGAAGGGAAACTGACCCGGTCGTATTTTCGTGGATGTTTTATATCCCGAGCCCTTCATCAAGTTACTTATATTTTCTTTGGCTTTTCTCTTAAGATTTCCGCCCGATTCCTTGAGCCGCGTTTTGACTGCTTCCCTGAACGGAGTGTTGTTTTCAACATCCTCCATCACGCCAATTCCGGCGCGTAAAGCTTCTTTCCCGACTGCGCGCATTCCTCTGCTTAGATAAGGAAGTACTCTTCTAAATAATCCTCCGAGGAAACTACCGATCCCATGACCGCGCTGATAGGCTGAACCGACGAAAATTCGTGGAATTCCGCCTCCCCTGCCCCCGCCGTTTTGCATTTCGTAATACTCGTCGTATTCCGTGGAGACTTAGTTTTTCTCAAAGCTTCGTAGACTTTCCACCGCCAATGATAATTAACGGACGCGTCTAAAGTGTAATGTTGCTATCAGTGTTCCGGATGCGAATGGTATTTTTTCTCCTCGGTGATCTTTTATATCTATTTCAATTTTATGGAATTTCATTTGACGCAAAGGAGTATATTGCAGAGTGGAGAAATATTTTACTAAATTCCTTCCGTACGTGTAATTATATCCGGGTATTTCGGTTGGAACGATCCGAAGAAGCGGACTCCGCGTATCGCCGGTTATGTAAGGCTCGCAAATGTCGCAATAAACGTACATTTTATCAGGGATACCGTGCCATAGACTACAGGGTTCTGCAGTCCAGAAAGATACAGTGCGTCCATCACCGAGTTTCAAAAATGGCGTTAATTCGTCGGAATTAGGTAACTTGTGACGGTAAATTGTGCCGGCATCATCGATGTTGATCTTCAATATTTGAAAAATATTAGCTGGCAGATTTATATAATGAACGAGAGTACAGTTGTCGTCACAATCGATGCTTATACGGACATTACCACCTGAACCTTTTCGTAGTTCGAAAGTAAAATGTGAATCGCTGCGCCTGCACTCTTTATTAATCGCGTAGATAAGATCCTCTGTATTTTCATAAACCCCTGGCTGTAAGTGCAATTCTTTCACCGTAAACTTATCGGCATTTTTCTCATCTTTTTCGTTCTTCAAATCGACAAATCTAACCTTATTATCTCCTCGACGTACGTGAAAAAGACTGGCGGGAAATTGAATCTCGCTAAGCGCGACTTCCCATTCCCCGAATAAATGTATGCCGTGAGGTAATTGTGTGGTGAAAGAAGAGCATGTATTTCCCGGGAAATACTTCTTACTGCTATCGCTCGGAAGAACCATAAAAAATTGTTCCTCCTCCATCTTGGAGAAAAGTTAAACTCGAAGCGGGAATCCAACTGTCGAATTTACTGGGATATCCTTGCCAGCTAACTAGCAGCTGTTTATTAGCACCGCGTCCTCTACTTTTTATCACGCGCTCGACGATAAACTCTTCCTCCCTCAAATTTTTTCTGACCCGTGCTAATTCTTGTTCATAAAAAATCCCATCGATGTGTTCGCCCGATAAGTCGCACAATTCGTACACGCGGGGTCTTCGCCAATGAAGAACGCGACAAACTCGAAATATTTCCTCGCTCCACCGCGCTTCGTATCCTTTCTCGAAAGTGGCTTTTGCTCTACTGACACGAACGAGATCGTTAACATCGAATTTAGCCTTTTGTTCTACTACTTTCAACGCCCCCTTCACTCTCTCCCCTCTACGTCGCTCCATATTTTCACGTGCGATGCGGGCATTTTCTCTCGTAACGTTCGCCGGTTGCATCCTGATGGACGAATGACGGGTGTGATTGTAAGCGCGCACGATATCTTGCAACACATCGATGTAACGCCGCGTGTTTTTATGCGTAAAATAGCGCCACATTCGCTCCTTCAACGTTCTATTGAAGCGTTCAACGACGGCGGCTTTGACGTCCGGATTGCGAACTACGCGATAACGTATGCCTCTTTCTTTCAGAAAATCTTGAAGCGGGCGTGCGATAAATTCTTTACCCTTGTCGGTTTGCAAGTACACGGGCACTCGTCCTTCGCTTCTCGAGAGAATATTTTGGAAGGCGCTTGTCACGCATTTGCTCGTTTTATCCCGCAACGGTTCTACCCAGACAAATTTGCTAAGTACGTCGATAATCACGAGCAGATAAGAAAATCCGTCGTTGTAACTTTTGAGATTACGGAGTTCGATCAAATCGGCCTCCCACAGATCGTCGATATTCGTCACGTTGTAACGTAATCGCGGAAATTTTCGCCTCGAGGGGCGGTGCAGTGTGTACGCGTCTTGCGATTCGAGCCAGCGAGCTACTTCTTTACGAGAGAAATTCGGTTTAGCGGCACGCGTCAAGTTATCCGTTGCCGAATACCCCGCATAGTGCGCTGGATCGTAATACAAATTTTCAAGCCTGGTCATTTCAATTCACTCCAATCGAGTAAGCGTCTCTTTCTTGCCTGTCGAGAATCTTTTGCGAAGGTTATAGGGATATCGTCTTTACGAAAACGCGGCGAAAGAAACAATGCGCACCTCGCTCGCTCTTCTTCTTCGGTCTTTCGGCGTTTTTGTCCCTTCCTCGTGCGCCGTTTTTTCCGCGTCGTCGCCGTCGACGTCGCCGGCGTTGACGTGGAAAGTTTTCTCTGTATTTTCGGCGTGGAACTCGCTTGTGGTGATGATAATATCTTGACAAATGTGGTTGCTAACAATTCCTTATTTCCTACGAGTACAGCCGGGGTGTTTGTCGTACGTAGTAATCGCGCAAACTGACCTCTTCCTATTGCTTTCACGGTTTTTCTCTCGCAGCGCGTCGTTTATCAGTTCCGTGATATTCGAATCTTTTATAACGTCGCCATCGATAGTCACGATTCCTTCCTCGTCCCAAGTAATTCTCGCGGGTACTGCTTTATCGATCAAATGTTTCAAAAGTAAACGCGCCTTGGCGCGAAAACTTTTCGGCACCTTTTCCAATATTTTTTCGACGCTTTGCCGTTCGCGCCTACGCAGAGACTCGCCTCGTAGTATATTACTTACTTGTCCGTCAAGATGCAAAAGTTTGCTCAATGGTTGCGATTCGCGCGCTGGTTCCGCCATGTCCCCCTCCTGCGCATCTGAATTGTTCTCATCGGCGGCGTTGCGCGTCGAATCTTCCTTTTGCGCTTTATCAAAATGGAGATATCTCCAAAGTACTTCTTTATACAATTTCCATTTCTCACTTACATCGCGCGGAGTGGGAGAATTAAGAATTTTGCTCATATCGGAATCGAGCCGCGACAAAGGCGTTCCGGGTGTTTGTACGGAATTTAAATTTTCTCCATGTATCGTCTCCGAATTCTGCCTCGTGGAATTTTCCCCGATGCCTATTTCCGTTTGCTGCTGTTGTCGGAGACGATGCTGCATTCTTTCGAGATTTTCCGTGGAAATCAAGACCATCTTTTTTGCCCTTTCCATAATTAGGTTTACTCGATCTCTCTCTCTCTCTCTCTCTCTCTCTCTCTCTCTCTCTCTCTCTCTCTCTCGCTGACTATTCTCCGATAATTTTCGAAAATAGGAACGAAAGTATAGGCCCTATGAGATATGGTAAAAATCCACCTCGCTGTAGTAATAGCTTTTTCTTACTTTTCCAATTGCCGTCTTTTTCGCTATGCGACGCAAAGATGCTTTATATTTGCCGAGACGATTTTTTTCAAAACGTTCGAGCGGGACGTTATCCTTGAGAGTATTGAAAACGCACTCGCGGATACAACGAATGAATTTTTCATCCGCCTGGCGTAAGAAAGAGGCGCGTTGATTTTTGTTCAAATAACACAGCGCTTTGAGAAGACAGATATTTTTCTTACCGTTCTGCCATTTTTCTCGCATTAACCGTGGATTCTCTTCGCTTCTTCATCACGAGGAAGTTGAGCGACTGTCGCGAGAGAATGCGAGTACGATACTTTTATACGAAACTTCCGGAAAAGGATCTGCGCGATACGTAAACGTAGTTCAGCGTATCGTCGGGAAATATGCACGCGCGAAAACGATACTCGTCGGGAGTCGATTGTTTCAGATCGAGCAATAAATATCCGTGAGGTTGAGACGTGGCGTCGTGATACGCTTCCTCGAGGAACTTTGGATCGTTGGGATAGACTTGTCGAGCGAGATGCCGGATTTGCGCGCGATCTCGTGGATTTTTGAAAACCACAAAGTAATTCGCGTTGAGAGATATATCGCGTTGTCCACGGCCCTGATGAAAGAGATTTTGCGTGATGAGAATTACGCTGAGATTCTTATGATGACTTCCCTTGGTAAACAGATCCACGATCGCTTCGCTCGAGGACGATTCCCTCATAAGATCGTCAATTATTATCAATTTCGCGCTCGTTGGATCGTTAGAATAATCTTCCGGACGCGGTAATCCCTCGTGAAATTCGATTGCGGAATCTCGAGTTTCGTATTGAAGTTGCTGATAAGCATCCTGCCATTCGGCGTAATAAAACAAAATTCTCTCAAAGTAGACATCTGCCATAGCGGATAAATGACGAAGAAATCTCTTTACAAAGATTGTTTTTCCACATCCCGTCGGTCCGCACACGATCGACGTCCACGGATGTTTCCAGCGTACATCCATTTCGCGAAATGAACGCTTTGCGCGTCGTACTTGGATTAATAAACAAAGGAATGGAACACTTGATTTTTTCTCAGAGAAATTTTTGAGATTAGCTTACTCGCGGAAGGGCCCCACCGCGACGGAGGTGTGCTCGCGCCAGCATCTTTGCGTAACGAGCTTGTACCCGTCCGCGACAAGCTGCGCTCGTACGCTCGCGCGAGCGTTCACCGCGAGAGCACCGTCGCTTACGAGCTTGTACGCGGTGCTCATCGAAAGCTAATTCAAGTCGGAGAAACTTACTCGCGGAAAAAATAATTAAATACTTATTATTACGGACGTAAAAATTTATAACTTTTTCTTTTACAAATTTAAAAATCGTAACTTATGCGATTATAATTTGGGATTATAATTTAAAAGATATTTTACCAAGTATTTTAAAGATTCTCTATTATAAATTTAAAATATTTTCTATATAAAAAATTAGCGATAAAAGAAAGTTATGGGAAAATTATAGGAAAGG
The DNA here is from genome assembly GCA_024349325.1 of Pogonomyrmex californicus. Lineage (NCBI taxonomy): Eukaryota > Metazoa > Arthropoda > Insecta > Hymenoptera > Formicidae > Pogonomyrmex > Pogonomyrmex californicus. The sequence continues at coordinate 8,863,887 of JAECZD010000013.1, read as the reverse complement.
GGAAAAAATTGGATTTAAAAATTTAATTTTACAAAATTTTTATTATCCTTTTTCCTACAATTAGAGAAATAAATATTTTTATTATATTTTTTCTTAACTAAACGCAAATTTACATTGGTAATTTTACATTTCTAATCGAAACCGTGCAATATACATTTTTCAAATTTCGCATTTTTTTCTTAAATTTAATACTAAAATAAACTATAACTAAAATAAAAATAATCTTAATTTTTTTACAATCGTATTTATTCCTTATACATATTCTGTACATATTTACATTTGAGGGAGGACGGGGAAAATCCGAGCCTTAACCTAACTTAATTTAAGTAAAATATTATAACGTAAAACCATAGGGGTAAGAAAGAAGATTGTCGATAAATCTGCGTTTTAATAAAACAGGTGCACACGTTTTCACCTCGTTTCGCGTTACTACTTCGTGAAACGCGGTGCGACGAATTGTTTTAAAGCGCAGATTTATCTCTTCCTCCTCCTCTTTTTCCCTATTTAATAATAAATTATAAATACTCTTAAAATTAAGCAGCCTCGAGTTTTCAAAATTCAATTTAACCCCTTTATTTTACATATTTCGTATTTTCGCGCGTCCGGTGTACGTACCACGTACGCGTAAAATTTCGGGCCGCCAGAGACAAACGCCTCGATGAAGCTACCACGCCCGTAACTCTCGAGTTCGTCGGTCATGTCACCCAAAAAATTACCTGTACGCGGTTCGTACTCCTCGGGATCACCGCTGCTCGTATATATACAGGAATCCGTATCATAATATAATACGCGACGATCTAATTTTTCCAAATATCCGTATAATTTTAATCGCGCCTGTGCCGTCGTGTATGCCGCTATCACCACGTTAGTTATTGGTGAAGGTACCACCGCTTCGCTCTTTAACCGCCATGAAACGTATATCGCATCCTCGTTAACGGGCAATACACCGACTATCTCGTGTTCGGGACTCGACAGCAATTCGGCGAAACGCTGAGGGGATCTTATTATTTCTGTATTCGGCAGGTTACTCCGCTGGCCGAATTTCCCCCAAAACGAATTAAGGCAGAGTTTGGCGACGGAGCGTAAGCCGGAATTACGTACGATGTTGCTTTTATCGAGAACGATACCTTCGGTTGCTTCATACTCCCTCAGGTAGCGTTCTTTAGCAACATCGTCGTTGCATTCGCTCGGCCACCCACTCGCCTCTTGTTTTAGTTGTAAAAAAGTGTTGATGTATTCCGTAAACAGCCCTCCCTGTTGCGTTTCGGGGTTATAACGCGTAGATTTGTACTGCCAAATTTCGTCTACCCGCGTCACGAGATAACCTTTTTCGACTGCTTTGCGTAATTCGCAGGACACCCATGTGCCCTCGAACTCACGCTCCGCAGGATCGTCGTGAGTGCACGCGTCGCGAGAAAATGATTCGCAACATGTACGGCAAAGAGCAAATAATAATTTACCGCGCACGCGGTACGGTAGTACAGGATGGAAGAGATCACGTGGGGAGTACTCGGCAACGTACGAGACCCTCGACCGGAGTAAAATTAAAATTTGGCGCGATTCCAATTAAATCGGCGCATTCCTCGCCCACATAGATATCCGGGTGACCAATTGGGAAAACTCCGGTCTTGAGTACATACGGGTACAGAGAACATACGTCTACGTACCGTATCTTCTCGGTGCCCGTAATCTCGTATCGAGTCGCGATATTGCCGGTGCGTCCGCCGAAAAATGCATCGCGAGGATCGAGAGGTGGGATTTGCACCATGGGGTGATTTTCGAGAAATTCTCGCATCTCTCGATTCTCGCGCATTTCTTCGTCGAAAACGCACTCCCATTTTTCCGTTAGGATATATCCTTGGCGACGTAATCGCCAAGACGTTGCAACCGTTCGTTCGTAACGCGCGTCAAACGTGTCGTTAAAATTTTCGAGCGTTTTATCGCGATTTAATGGATAGCAAGACGGGCATCCGTGAAAAAAGCAACCGTGAAATTGCAAGACGTGACGCCGCGTCTCACCACCATTCTCGCATTCGTAATATCCGTCGACGAGCATGCCTTCCGCTAAACGATACTCGCGTCCTCGCCCCGCGTGAATTATCCGATGACCTAACTCACGTTCCTTCAAAATTAACCATTGCGTGCCTTTGCGCGACTGGTTATCTTTAAACCTGTATCCACCCGAAGGAATGATTCCTATTTCTCCTTCGCGCAAAAAGTTTTTCCGAAAAACTCTCATGCACGAAGCGATAGTTGTACATTCCTCGAATGGACACACGTTTCCCCGCTGCAAGAATATTTTTCGGAAGGCCATGCATGCTCGGCGAAGGATATCAACATCGGTGCGACAATACGCGAGTATTTCACGCTGGAAATCGAATATTACATTCTTTCCCGACATTTCTGCGTGCCACGCGAGAAAACGTTCGCGTTCCTCTGTTCGCATGGTTTCGGGCGCGTAATAGCGAACATCGGGTAGTGGACCGACATAAGTTTGATTATCGACAGTATTAAATAAGTGCGGAAAGACACCTTTGTCACAAGTATCCGGTAACCCGAAGGCCTTCGGTAATTCTGACAAACGCATTGGCATATAATTAACACTGTCGATAAATTTCGTGCGATTCGCTGTTAGGACCATAATTTTTGTGCCGTTTAAAATTACGCGAGGTTCTAATCCGGAATAATTTTCTACAATGTGCCGAAGGATAAACTGCGCGTCGAACGATTTCGCGTTATGCGCTATGCAAATAATACGTGAAAAATGTTTTGTAGGGCGTGTTGCGAATTCGACAAATTGTTTTACCGGATCTTGGTGAAAAACAAATTCGCGTACTCCGCACCACTCGCATCGCACCGACAAATCATCTATTTCCGCGCACGAATCGCAAATCTGCTGCGCGACACACAGAGTCGGGACGTGAATTTTTATTTCGGTTCCCTCGAGTGATTGGTCTTGGCGTGTCTCAAAATCATAAAACACGAATGCCACTCGTCCCTTTTTGCATTTCCGCTCACCTGAGTTATTCTGCTCGCTCTCTCTCGCAAATACAGAAGAATCCCCGCCGCACTCAACAGCGGAGGATCTGTCTTCGCGGGGGAGAGGCTGCATGTAACAAAGATGATTTACGGGTTTTTGCAAACTGCAGATTTTACAAAAAGAAACGCCGCATTCGTGTTTTTTTGACGCTTTTACAACCCGCCCGCATCCTTCGCAGAGACGAATGGTGTTACAAACGCTCGTCGGAGTTTTACCGTCATACGACTTTGTCGCGCGATGATGTTCGAAGCATGCGTTTCCGTAGAACGAACGTTTGCAACTCTCACACCTAACGAGTTCCACGATTTCGCGTTGATCGCACGGCGGCACGTTGTTACAACGCGAACATTTATTTGAACAGCGGTGACCCCTTTCCTCGCGATACCCGATATTGCATGGAATACAATACCCCCCTCTACTCCCCGCGGCTGCTTTTAAATTTAAAATCGGACTATAATGGCGATGTTGCTCGTTATATAGAATATTTAGCCGATATAAAGGTTCGCGTTCTAGAGAGGCGAGTACCGTGCTTCCGTCAAATAAGGGTTTCTCGCCGCGTCCAAAAGTAATAGAATTATAAACAATAATAGCTATATTGGATGCGGCGAGAAAGCGTTGGAAACATTCTATTTCCCGAATCCCGCAACCCTCCGGTGGAATGGCGACACCAGCTCTCCTCGTCAAATCCAACGCGAGTTCGCGTTGTAACGAGGAATTCTGGTGTCTTACCACATTCCATCGCTCGTGAAGTTCCCCCGCACGCAACGTACCGCGTTCGTGATAAATTTGCGCGGTCACGAGAGAGCGGGGAAAACATAGATTATCGGAATTGGGGATTGATAAAATCGAACGTTTCGCAACGTCTTCCCGAGTGAGTTTATTTGAAACGCGTCCGCGACCTCTGGGTACCGCGACATTGAAAACGCGTACGTTAAAATCCTGCGCGATATCGAGACCTCCGGCACTTTGCGCTACTGAACTCACGAGGCGCCAAATGTCCTCGAGAGTTAAGTCGCGGGCCGGTCGAAACGATAATCCCGCCGGGCCGTGCGTTAAATCCTCCGAATCGAATGAAAATCCCACATAATCGTGCGGTTCGGAGGTATGTAACGCGTAGGCATGAATTTCCGCGAACGCGTTTTCAAGCCAATTATAGACATCGGCTCCTTCGGGTAGCGGACGCACACGGAATATCGCCTCTCTTCCTAATAACGCGAAATTTCTAAAGCGCGAATTTTCCCCGATTAATAACAAATGATTAAAATTTCTGACCTCGTGGCCAACACGCTCTTGTTCCATTTCCTCTTCGTCCTCCCTCTCCTCTTCCACTTGTTCTTCTCCCGTCATCTCCTCCTCCTCCTCCTCCTCCTCCTCCTCCTCTTCCACTTGTCCTCCTTCCTCTGCCGCCGCCTCCTCCTCCTCCTCCTCCTCCTCCTCCTCCTCCTCCTCCTCTTCTCTTTCTTCGCCTGCTGTTTCCTGCTCCTCCTCCACCTCCCCCTCCTCCAAATTTTCCCGAGGTGGAAGCCCTCCTCCACGCTGCGGCTCTTCATTGCTCGCTTCTGTGCAAAAGTTACAAAAAAATTAGAAACATATTTTATAGAAAATACTTTGAGTTTGCTTACAATATTATGTTCGTATTTAATTTAGTAAACATGAGTATTTTTCCGAGGTAACTCGCCTTTTATCGTTAACGTCTTCTTCTCGCATGGAGAATAGGGCTGGGAGGAATTCCTATTAAAAAATTCGATAATTTAAAATTGAATACGAACATAAATCGTGAAAAGTAAGAAAAAAGATTATATACCAGGCGGTGTTTCTCCAATTTCCTCTTCCCCTTCGGGTTCTCCCTCGCGTTCCTCCATCTCCTCCTCCTCCTCCTCCTCCTCCTCCTCCTCTCCTCCTCCTCCTCCTCCTCTTCTTCTTCTTGCTGCTCTTCTTCTTCTTGCTGCTCTTCTTCTTCTTCTTCTTCTTCTTCTTCTTCTTCTTCCCCTTCTTCATTGCTCCAAATTCCCTCTCCCGGGACTACGGGGAGTACATGTGGTCGTATTCTAAGAAAAAAATATCGTAAATTTTTATTTTCGATAATAATATTATGACCTTAATCAATAAAGATATTATGTATTTTAATTAATATTTTCTCTCTATTGACTTACCGGGTGAAAACACTCGCTGATCTGGAGTACTTACTTCCGTATCTAAAAACAAAGTTGTATTAAGATTTTCTAATTTTTTATTATTTGTTTTAAAAATTATTTATTTAAAAATGCAAACCTACCAGATGAGAGCTGAATAATTTCAGGCACCTCCTCCACTAATTCCGGCGTAGGTTCAACACGTGCCCTTCCTAAAAACATTTAATATTTTAATCTTGGAAAATTTTTATTTTTTAACATTACTCCTGTCTAGTTTTTAATAATATTGCTTACGTGCTGGACCTGCTTCTATCTCATCCTCCGCTCGTCGCCTTCGAATTTGCGTGAGCGGATTCACCACCGCAGTGCTTCTTTGGCGTGCATTTCTTACTATAATTTATTATTAAAAATTAGCTAAATCGTTAGTTTGATATATGAGTTACTTTTATAAAAATAATAGAGTCACTTACCATTGTGGAGGTGAGAGAGGAGATTTTGGATGTGACCACCCACATCCTCCTCTTCGTGCCCAACCGCGCGTCGCGTTTCGATTATTTCTCCGGCAATTCGGAGTAAACGCTCGTCGCCAGCGAAGTAACCCAGTTGATATAGCACCCCCAATATCGTATCCGAACATTCGCACGAAAAACGTGTAAAAAGTAAATAATTAGCATCGAGCGAAATGTTGGATATTTTAAATAAAAATTTATCCGCGTTTATGCGGATATCCAACCTCGATGCTAACTTTATGATTTTTTTAATAATTACACTAGCCATTTTTTCAAGCAAAATATCACGAACACGAACTTTTAAATACCGCACGACAAAATCGTAGTAGAATCAGAGAAGAGTTCAACTCGGAAATAGATTTCCAATAGCACTAGACGCTCTATTTATAGGGAAAATCTTTTCCAAAAGTGGTTTATAAAAAATTATAGAATTCTCGTAGTTTCGAGAAGAACGTGAGGGTGAAAATGCTATTTCGGCCCAAGTAATAAATTATTTTTTCTTGAAAAATTTATATTACCTGTAGCTTGACCCTTTTTCGATTTCACTTTTTTTTTGTTTACTAACGGCGTATAAATGGCGCCAGATATATAGCACGTCCAAATAAATAGTTATTTAAATTTTTCGGAAGGAAAGTTCTCGCTTCTTCAAACATTTAACAAATTAAACATTAACAAATTTTAAACATTTATAAAATATTTCTTACTCGTGCTTCTAGTGTATATTTCGATACTTTCTTCTTCTTCTTCTTGAAATAGTTTCTGCATTTTATGCGATAATTTTACGATGATTTTACGATGATTTTTAAATTTTCTCATCTAATACCCTGACACGTTCGAACGTGATCGAACCTGTAATATTCGCTTTATTCGAGAAAATTCTTTCCTTGAAAAAAAGAGCAACGTAAAATTATAGATTATTCGAATGTTCAATAATTTATTTATTTAAAATTTTTCTCATCTAACATCGAAGATTCTCGCGTGTTCGAGCATGGTCGAATCTGTAATAATTCTGTTATTCGAGGAAAGTTTTTCCTTGAAAAAAGCAGAGACAAAGCGAAAATACGCGTTTCTTCTAGAATCTTCTAGAATCGGTTTAACTGTATATTATTTATAAATCGTACTTTTTTATTTATTTCAAAGGAGATGATGCGATATAGGTAAGGTAATATACCGCTACACTGCTTCACTCGAGTAGCGACATTCGAAGCGTCTACTTCGAAAATATCCCTCCGAGTTTTCGTTTGTTAAAAGTGAACATTTTGTTCAAATTCTCTCATCGAGTAATATGGCCGGACAACAAGAAGCTGCGAATCCCACTAAACTAGAAAACATTCGCAAGATATTTAAGAACTGTGTGCAAAATGTGGAACAAAATTTGCTGCTTTCTACGACGTACCCACTCAATACCTCTCATACGAAGAAATTACACGTGGGATTACAATTATCTAAAGAAAAGATCTTCGAGCCTGTCGTTAAATTGAGTGGTAATTCTGCAGAAGGAATCAGCTTTGATCCGGACACGTGGCAACAATTTCAAGACAGTATTCGGTACATGAGCGCATACTTTAACGGAAGCAGCAAAAGCAAAGTAAATCCCATCACATTTGCAAACATATTCATCAACTTCACCTCTGCCTACGGTGCGAAAGCTGTATTGGTGACGTATAAGGAAAATGAAAATTTTCCTAAAGAAAACAATACCGGAAATACGCAAGCAGACGCGAAAACGGCGGAACAACCTCCGGCGAAAAAAGGAAAACTTATTCCGTTGCAGTTGTAATGCAACAAGCTACTTTTCAAGGGATGGAGAATATCGCCAAATGTGTCGATGCTCGTATAAACCATCTAGCATCCGTCGTCGATACTGTTAACGAGTGCGCACGTTATTTGATCAAGGAGATAGAACTATGTCTACCTAACAATTACATCGACGCCGATATCATCAAACTCACCGTCCGAGGCAACCAAAAGGATATCGAACTTGCTGTGAGAACGCAAATAAATAATTTACCATTTTTGGATGCATATTTTGATATTGTATTTTTAGAATTAATTACATTAAAATTTAAAGAAATTACTACTATAATTTTATTGAATCGTGAGTTATAATTTTTATATAATATTCCTATATTTAATTTTGTAACAAGAAGAATAACTCTGTAACAAAACATATTCATATATGCGAAAAATAAATTCGACTTATACTTGGTAACATAAATTCAAATTTACGTCGTTTCTTTATCTCTCCCTTTATCCTAAATTTTTCACAACTCTTCCTTTTTGAAAGTCATTTACGCAGGCCTGCGCGAGCGTGTTTTTCTATTGCCTTCTAGTACCTCTATGCTTTCCTGACCCACACGTTTCTCTCTCTCTCTCTCCCTTCAGTATGCCTACATAGTTATCGTCACGTCGAAAGAAAATTTTTTCAGCCCGCGTGTTTGTGGATAGGATAAAATCCTCGTATAACTCTAAGTTCGTCGTCGTCGTCGTCATCAGAAACCTTTAGTGCGAACCTGTCTGTTCCCGTTTTCCTCCAGCCAAATACCGTACGACCTGGTAAATAATGGTTATTACGCACCGAAAATCTCATGTCTTCGAAACCTATATCCACTCGTAACCTATATTTCCCCCATACAAAAAATGTCAAACGAGTCGAGAAATTTATCTAAATTCAGCGACTATGAGACGCCGAGAAACCTTTCGCCCTAAGAAAAACGTGATTCTTCATATCCCGTATACAACCAGTAAATTCCACAAAAAAATCGGTTTTCTTCTCTTCGCTCCATCCCACGTGAACAAAAAATCGCATTCCATTCTCGACAAGTATATTCCTTTTACAGACCCGTCATATTTCTTTTCGCAGTCGACATTTTGTTTTCGGACTCCGATCGGGCCCAGACGCTTTCTCACCCTTTCCCTATCTCGTCTAGCATTTCGACAACCAATCGCACGCATGGGGCACTATGGGTAGAGCCAATCACGCGTCTGGCAGCTATGGAGCCAGCCAATCAGAACGCTCCCACTAATTACCTAATTATCACCTTCCATCCCCACCGACCAATCAGGACGCTCCATTTCCACGTGGCTGCCAGTTTTTGGCCACGCCCCTGGCGCCAGTGAGAAGGTGGTGGGGGTTTGTTTTGACGCGCCATAGTGCCCCACTTACTACTAACAATTTAAGTTTTTTATGTAAAAACACTATAATTACATTCTAAATACATTAGTCTATGTAGATTTTCAGTACTAGCAATTACTAACGGAACACAGTTATAATATTCTCACAAGAAGCTGTTTAATGTCATTAAATATATATAATCTGTGTAGAGTTTTTTATATTTCTCTCTTTTAAAGTTCTCTCATTTTTTCTTTTAACGCAATCCTTTGAGATTAGATATAGGTCATATCTTATGTACGCTCTGTACATTTGCTGCACATATTAGCTACACATATCGCATATTTATCTGGCATTGTGAGTTCACTATTGTAAGTGATTGAAGTTAAATTACGTTAAGCAGTATTTACAAGATGAAATTAAATTATTGTTCAATTTATTATTAATTATTATAGACTGTGTTTTCAATATTCAATACAAACACTAAAAATTTATATTGTATATATATGTATGTATGTGTGTATATATATATATATATATATATATATATATATATATATATTTCTATAATATGTCCTATAATATGTTATATAATAAACTACTTTATATTATATATACTATAGATTTTCAGTATTCGCATTGAATGTTGAAACACAACCTATAATAATCTATAATAAATTAAACAACAATGTCACATTCACTGAGAAACACCGGTTAACCGAATTTAACTTTAATTACTTACAATAGATTGCGGGTCAAATAAATATGCGATAAGCAAATACGATTAAATACTACAATATATACTTACTGATCTTTTATCCATGTTTCCTGCTTTTGCGTTTATAACACTTTTTAAACACTTAAAACTACATTATATTGCACATTTTGTTAGCAGATAACAATGGCCGCTTTCAATAGGAAAAACAGCTTAGCAAATATTATACAATTCTTTAATATGATTGGTTCTTGTCCTTAGATCCTCACAGTTCTAAATGTATAAACCAAAATCAGAGTAGAAGATTCTTAAAAGTTGTGAAATTGTTTTTTGTACCGAACATAATGTGAACTACGCACGTAAATTCAAACTCAACATCAGCTGCATGCTGCACAAAATCTTCAGTAATATCATAATAAAACATAATAAACGCAATTAAGACCTAAACATTTAAAAAATGTAGAAATAACAATATACATTACGAAATAATATCGAGAATATGTTTTAATAAAATAACCAAGCAAAACAAATTATCTCATCATAATACCATCATTTTGATGTCAACATGACATTGATTGAGTTTTTTTTTAATAATACTAGAATTATAATTTAAATATTCATTTTCATGTTTTTTCTATAATGTTCTATTCTGCATAACCTCAATCTACATAGGATCAATTTTTCATCATATTGAATTATTTCCTTGACACCATGACGACAAACAACAGTTTTGACGTCATATTGACATCATTTTGACTAAATCGTTTTTACTGGGAAATACTGACTAAAGATCTTGCGCTTTTTAAGCATTTCATATAACACAGCTGTGCAAAACAGCACATGCAAAGCGCTATTAAAAATTCAATAGTGCTTTTAAAGTGCTTTGCACGTGCTGCTGTGTTATGGGGGATGATTGGAGCAGGTATTTTTAAGTTTTTTTGAAACAAATTATACGTCTTCAAGCAACTTTCACGACTTAGAAATCATTTTTGTAACAATGTGAAACGAAATTCATCGAGTTATTTAACCGCGAAAAAAGTGCAAAACTGACAACAGTTTTTGGAAGTGCGTTATCAATAGCGATTTCAGAACGCTTTGCACGCGCTATTGTGCTATGTGAGTTCAATATATTAGGACAAGAATAAATATACAGAATCTTATATATTATTAAGAGCATACATGGATGTATATTTCATTTCATGCGTGGATGAACATTATGTTATTGGTATGTGCGTGCGTGCGTGCGTGCGTGCGTGCGTGCGTGCGTGCGTGCGTGCGTGCGTGCGTGCGTGCGTGCGTGCGTGCGTGCGTGCGTGCGTGCGTGCGTGCGTGCGTGCGTGCGTGCGTGCGTGCGTGCGTGCGTGCGTGCGTGCGTGCGTGCGTGCGTGCGTGCGTGCGTGCGTGCGTGCGTGCGTGCGTGCGTGCGTGCGTGCGTGCGTGCGTGCGTGCGTGCGTGCGTGCGTGCGTGCGTGCGTGCGTGCGTGCGTGCGTGCGTGCGTGCGTGCGTGCGTGCGTGCGTGCGTGCGTGCGTGCGTGCGTGCGTGCGTGCGTGCGTGCGTGCGTGCGTGCGTGCGTGCGTGCGTGCGTGCGTGCGTGCGTGCGTGCGTGCGTGCGTGCGTGCGTGCGTGCGTGCGTGCGTGCGTGCGTGCGTGCGTGCGTGCGTGCGTGCGTGCGTGCGTGCGTGCGTGCGTGCGTGCGTGCGTGCGTGCGTGCGTGCGTGCGTGCGTGCGTGCGTGCGTGCGTGCGTGCGTGCGTGCGTGCGTGCGTGCGTGCGTGCGTGCGTGCGTGCGTGCGTGCGTGCGTGCGTGCGTGCGTGCGTGCGTGCGTGCGTGCGTGCGTGCGTGCGTGCGTGCGTGCGTGCGTGCGTGCGTGTGTGTGTGTGTGTGTAGCAGGCCATCTCAGGATTCCTGGCTGAGGTCATATTTTTCGCAATATATATTTCCGGGGGGGGGGGAGGGATAATAAGGGATTTTAATAATCGATATCAAAAATTTTGATTATCGAATTATTATAGAGCCACTACGTTGAAAATCTGTTAAACCAAAGCGGCACAGTTGGTGATATAATTAATTGAGGTAGTTGACGATATAATTAATTGAATTTATTTCATATAAAAAACTTTAGCAACTAAAATCTTGCTTGCCGAGAAAATGTCATGTTTCGCGTTGTAGTTTGTTATATACAGGATATCCCAGAACTGACCGTTGTCAACGTATCGCCCGTTGTCAACGTATTCTCCGTGAAATTCTAAGACGAAAAGCTCTGTGTCAAAAAGCGATCCGATGAATAGAATTTGAACTGTGAGCTATTGAAGTTAACGAATGGACACAGAATTCGCGCGATCAGGTTCGGCACAACGGCGCACGGCACTTCAGACATTTGCATCGTGTCAAAGCGTTTCTCATTACTCTGCTTTGTATTTAATTTAATTAATTAGTTTAAAAATTGTTTAAAATACATTAATTTATTTGATATATATTCTTTGATAGTTTGATAGTTTAAAATTTGTTTAAAGCATTTGCAAATTGTTTAAAAACAATAAAAATTGTTTATAAAATGTTAATATTGTTTAACGAACGAATAAAATGATTTTAAGAATATCAAAATTATGTAAGTAATGTTACAAATATTTTAAATATTTTATTATTGCTTTAAAATTAAAAAATTCTTAAATAACTCATAATTATTTTGAAAGCATAAAAAGTATTTTGACTAATATATATATATATATATATATATATATATATATATATATATATATATATATATACATACAGGGTGTCCGGGATCGGTTATATCACCTCTCGTATGCAGGTAGAGCTGATAAAACTGAATAGAAAAATTCTGTATCATTTTATATATATGTACATGTATGTATAACGTATGTACGGGCGATATTTATATAGTTAGTTCTTATATTTAAGATCGTCTTAAAATTACATTTCAACCAATAAGGTGATCGTATAAGCTTACTTAAGACGTTCTTAAATACAAGACTGGACTACGAATACCGGCCTTACTTGTGCATACATCGGTGTACATGAGATCCATACATCATGGCTTTGTGTCGAAACCAAAAGAGAGAAAAAGAAAGATTGTCTTAAACTGCTTCAATTTTATTTTTATCTTTTCCACTGAAAATGAAGAATAAATAAAAGATAGCGCAAAAAGACAAAAATTGATTAAAGAAGGAAAACTCGCGAAGATAGGCACACGACGTGTGTATATATTTGGCAAAATATCGAATTATGAAACGTTCAGCGTTGATTGTTAGTAATTGCAGATTTTGCGGAAAGCAGATGCGAGTTTTGCACAGATGTCTGACCACCTATCGTACCTGATTGAACCTGATTGTAAATCTTCACGGCCATCTCGAGACGACTGCAAACGACTCAATTGTGTCGATGATCCCTGTGCATGCCTGCGCGCGTTGCCTGGTGCGTGCCGTGAACGGTCGATAAAGAAATATAAAAATCGGAAAAGCAGCCAGCGCAGACAATGCATAAGGAAACGGGATGTTTTATTCTCGTACCTCCCTGTTATATTGCGCAGTGGAACGATTTGTTGTGTCGAAACCATGAAACGCGAAGTTTCTCTATGGAATACGCAACGTTTCGCTTAATTTCATTTTAATTCACATGTGTAATCTGCCAATTGACCGCAACTCGCGACTGGCGACTTGCGATTCTCTCGTTCTTTTGCTTTTTCAAACATTATGAATTTTCAAACGACTTTTCTATCGCATGCTTGCACCTACAGTCAAGTAAGAGCGTGATCGGATTAATTTATAAAAAAAATTATTTAAAAAATTTTCAAATACATATATGCATTTGATATGTACTCGATCAGGATAAAGATGCAATTATGTTAATAATAATACGTCCAGTCATCACCGGCGTCAATAATTGCTTGATATCTCCGAAACATTTTTTATCAAATTGATGGCGTATTTTAGCGGCAAGGACCTTCAAATTTGATGAATCTCGCGAGATAATTTCTTCGAAGTGTACATGCATTTTCCACGAAGCTTATACTTAATGTATGCCCACACGTTTTCGATAGGATTTGCATCGGGCGACTGCGACGGCTAACCCAATGTAACGATGCTTCTTCCACTCGGTACAGAGCTTGTTGCGATTTTAGGATCGTTATTTTCCTGCCTTAATTTCCTGTGTTTCTTTTACAAGAAATCAACGACAACTGAATTTTTCTTGACAGTGCATCGTGGACAAAGTTTCTATCTATTGACTTATGAAAGATTTAGAACCATATCTTTTACCAACTATGAGTAAAGTCGACCACGCTCTTACTTGACGGACTGTATATACATACGTACCAATCGGTCGAATCAAACTATTTAACTAATTTTTTACTCGTCCGATATCAACAGAGATGAGATTATATTATATATTCATGGCATCTCTCTTGTTTCTCTTTGATATATAGTAATTTTTAGTTTTAGTTTAGGAAGTGTTGCAAGAGTTTAAAGTTTTCTATGTCTATTTTTATGTCCGGTCTTCATCTTTCAAATTTAAATGAAATGATGATTGAAATATTAAATGATACTTGAAAAATAAACTCTTATATTGAGTATTCTTGATCGCGAGTCAATTTAATATTTAAATAATTTGTTTCATCCGTTGTTACGCCGTTGTTCATCACTTGTTATACGCCAAAAGTATGGATGAAGAGGCTTTTACAAAAATTGAATCAGTACAATGGCAAATTCTTATGACATGAATCATATTCGAGAGTCGATACGCATTAATAAATTTTCTTTCATTCTTAGACGCGATTCATCCGTTGGATTATACAATATCGATATAAAACACTGTGGAATATACGTTTATGTATTCCTCAGCTCTCGCTGATCTTTTTCAGTCGATCGGGGCAACCTGCCGTCGAACGTTGATGCGCGTCCTGTGTTCCAAGACGCAAGCCGGCGCAAACGACACGATTTATACAAATATTCCCAAAAGTTTCATTCATTCTGGCTCTAGGCGGAACTCGGTGGGCCATCTGAGTGTATTTTACCATCTACCATCGAGTCAGAATGTATAAATCTACGAAACATATGAAACCCTCGCAGCAGGGTTCGGTTCGATATTTCGAGAAAGCAGGGGGAAAGATAGGAAAAGATAAGAATATATTTAATTTTTCCCTCGTGCGCATCGGTCCCCCGCTGGATATGATTGGGACTCGGCCGAGTCCAACTATGGAAGTCACCAAAGTGGGGATGAGGCTATATAAGCATCTTGAGGTAGGTCGCCAAAGAACGAATCCTTCGAGGATGCGCGTGTGGTCGAATACGCATGTTCTCGGTTCTTAATTCTTGGTTCTTAATTCTCGACTCGATCGTCGCACGGTGATTGACATAGCAAGACGAAAAAAAAATGATTATTACAATGGCATTACCTGTCGTCATCGTTATTCTGTCGATGAGTAAGTATTTATCCATCAAATGTGACGTGCGTGTGAAATGCAATCGAGAGAGAGAGGTAGAAAGAAAGAAGAAAAAAGTTTGAACGCGAATTTGAATGAGCTTGTAATCGAACAATAATAAACTACGAGTACCGAATATTTCCGATTTTTCTGCCTTAAATGATTCGATTTGTCATAAACTCCCGCGACGACTGTAATATTTTTTTCTAGAAACAAATTTATAGAAATTTGCCTCTATTTATTGCAAATATTGCGATTTGTGTAAATGTCGTTTTATTATACATATACAGAGAAAAAATTGTAGAGAAACATTGTAGAGAACGAAAGGAAAAGAATATTTCGAAAAGAGAAAATTGCACATGTGCTTGAGGTAAAAGCACATGAATCACACGTGTGCGCCAGTAGAGTAAAAGCTAGTAGAAATGCAGCGATAACATAGCAGATTTAATATGGATTAAGATTATTTCATTTTGAGAAACAAGTTCTAATGAAATTATTTTCACACAATTATTTTCACGTATGTTTACATTAAACTTGAAATCTTCACATTAGTAGCAACATCGTATTTGTCAAATAAAAACCAAATACTATATAGTTTTGTGATATGTCATATCAATTGAAATACATTTTGTACGTTTGCTACATGAAACATTTTCATTTAGATAAAAGCTTCTTTTCGCGCTTTTTTTTCAAACTTAATTTTAATTTAAAATGAAATTTAATAGAGAAACAACAAATTTCTCAATTCAATTATCCATTTCTTGAATTCTTTTAACAAAAAAAAAAGAAGTTTGAATTGTTACGTATTGGGAAGGGTTGCGTTGCATTTGTACATGGTTGTCATTGTTGGATTCACTATTGTATTATCAATCACTGTCCAAGTTCCAACGCACAGCTGGAATATCAATTACAACAATCGTAAAGGAACGAAGGAAGGATGAAGAGAGAGATGCCATACGTCGATCGAATATTAAATAGTTGTGAGAACATACCAAACTGTTTCTTTGACTCACTTTTCTCACAATTAACAATATAATTGTATGTATTGTAACAATTATATTGTTAATTGTGAGTGTAGAAAAGTGTATTAACAATTATATCACATCTTTGATCGGCTATGTATATTAATTACGTAATTACGTACAAGTTTACTCTTGACGCGCCGCGCGTCTTGGAAATAAATTTAAATGTTATCGAATTGTATTGAATTAACGGTATTGAATTAAACAATTTAGTCGTTCCTTTTTATTATTAGTTAAAGAGTATAGGCATAAAATAGAGAGAGTTCTCTTTTCTTTTAAAAAACATTATTCAGTACGATAAAGTAGAGAAACATATATAATGGCACGTTTCACATTTACATCTAAATTCATGTTTGCCTATTCTCCTCTTTTGTATCACGAATGTAGCCCTGAACAAATGCATCAAGAATTCATATCTTGATTTGAGAACAAGATACGAATGTATCTGAGACACCTGACTGATTCTTCACGTCAGTTGTCAGTAAAATAATCTAATCGATCTTTGTCACATGTGACGTGATCCGATCCTTCACAGTAGGGATTCCAAAATTGTCAAATTTGGAGATCTCACAGAGAACCGCAAGAGAATTGCAAAATCGATTGGTTTGTTATGACGTATTGATGGAAAATATCGATCATAATATCCAGGTAGAAGATTCAAACTCTTCTTTTATCGATGGGAAAATGCACTTGCAAATGCAATATAAATGAGACACATTCGTCTTTCGTCCCATTGCCTGTTTGGTTCCTAAAGCTTGAGCAAACTCACACGGCAGGTGGTCTTCCTTTTATCTGGCGTGTCTACCGGTGTGTTCGTGTGTATCAGCGAGTTTTCGATCGAGGTATCTCTTGATTATTCATCTCGTTTCATAAAAAAACATTTCCGCTCTCTATTCATTTCTCTTTCTCACACTTACTCTCTTTCTCACATATTAACGAATTGTTTTACAGTGAGAATGAGTCAAACCTTAGCCAAAGATCCGGAGCCTGTAAATTCATTGGCGCAATGTGAAATGGCCATCAAGAAGATCGAACAGGAAGATCGCGCGACAATCGTGGACGATAGCCCTTCCAGATTGTATTTCACATGGCTGTCTCAAGAGTAATCCCTCATTTTCCACAGATTTCATTATTATGAATGATTTAAATCGAATGGACATGACTTTTTGTTGCAGATGTGAAATGCGAGCTAGCGCGGAGTATATAATCAGAAAATATACATTTTTCAAGAACGGCACATTTTTTCTGTTACGTTATCACTACGCCGAAGAATCATGCAGCATAGCGACGCATACTGTCATAATTCGGGGTTCTATCAAGTTGCTAAGACCGTCGGCCATTGTTTCTGGAGCTACCGAAACAAGATTTCACGTGGATGTTATTAGCATCATACCTTTAAATCGACAGGTATCTATTTAAAAATTAATGGATAGTGTTTACTCAAGCGTCGAGAAAAAATAAACGAACAGAATCTCAATTTGTCGTAAGATGTCCAAGTAATAGAAATGTTAAAAGTTAATTAACTGAAAATTTATTTCACAGGTCGCTCATAAGTTTGGGCATAGATTGAATCTGACTTGCGGTCCCCAACCGAGATGGCGTTCTTACGTGCCTCAAGTGATCTATGAGCAACAGCCGCGACAACGTTCAGCAACGCCACAGTGGCAAGGCCCGATCTATAATTCCCTACAAGCTCACTCATACACGAAGAGACGGCTCGGTACAAACTGCTTAGAATTTTTTGGGATCGAATTTGCCGAATTGAGATTACTCAGCGTGCAGAAAAGATCGTTGGAAAGCTCGTCTCGCAACAATCGATATCACAGATCACTTTCGCAATTTCAACTTTTTCTAGCCAGTTCTCCATCTAATCTTCACTCTCGCTGGAATTATAAGCCGACCTCGTTGCAGTCGACAGCGATGGTTCGCGCCGACACGGTACGTTTGCTCGGATTTTTTTGAATTTGTCATTGCAATTTCGAATCGCTCGTATAACGCTGTTAATACTATTTCAAATAAAATTCTTGCTTGCGGACTCTGCAGAACGTAATTCTGTTTTGGAGAATGAAAAAAGCATATCTTTCGCGCAAAACTAATAAATACATATTGCATTCACGTATTTCACAATATGTAAAAAAAGCAACATTTGATTGTTGACGTGTTGTTCTAAACACATTATTGCGATAAATATCATCACATGTCTCTGTAGTGTCGAAAGAATAAGATGCCTGCCCGGTAAGCAGGAGATCCAGGTTCGATACCTGACTGAGGTAATATTTTTCGCAAAAATAATAATTATGAATTTTCACGACTGGTTCGTAGTCGGGCCCCGCCCGACTACGCCGTGACGCACAACCTCCCTTCTTATTTTGGGCGAGAGCATGAAAGCATTGTTAATGCCGACGTTACGTTAAATGCAGGCGAGAGATTGCCCGATATGCAACGGCGTGTCTCGAAGCACCGAGTTCAGTCCGCCTCTTCTTCACCAAGCAGCGGCTCTACCCGCGTTGATCGGCGGTTACTGGCACAGCGAGAGATGCGAAAACTCCGAGGGCGGCATCTGGCTCAAACGTCAATTTCAGATACACTCGGGAGATAAATTGTGGACCGGTCGATGGGATTATTACGATGATCCACGATGTACGATGTTTCTATACGCGATAACCGCGGCCGGAAGTTATGTCCAGCGAGCCGGAAGACAGAGGCATCACGAAGAGATCGATCGAGAGACTTTCCAGGGCCACTTTTCCTTGTTCGAAAGAAGCCTGATCGCTTCGCCGGATACTCGCACTATCCGAAACATAAATCTCGATCGAGACAACTTGTACGTCACGAGCAAACTGAGAGACGAAAAGTCATCTGTTACAGAAACAACGAATAAACAGGTACGAAGACAGAGAAGATCGCTAAACGATAGCGTTCATCGGCTCTTGCGCGACGAGCAATCCATAATACAATTGAGATTCGCGGCGATGTTGCCAGGTCATCAGACGTACGAGATTACTACTAGAAAACCATTCCCCGTTTGGAGCACTCTTTCCGGTGTCACAGAGCTGGATTTGCACATTGCCGAGAGTATTTTGATTCCTGGAAACACCGCGATCTCCACTCGTTGTAACGCCGATCGATTCGGGATGTCAATTACCGTCTGGCCAAGAAATTGTGTTCCTCGTGCTATCGAAGCGCCTTCGACATTGGGATTGAGGGCCAAACTAGCCATTAATTGGAACGGTCAATACATTCTGCTGTTGGGAGACGATACGACATGGGAGGCTTCTCTACGACAATGTAGCCAGATTCCACCCCACAATTCCATTCTACGAGCGCATCTACAAAAAAGCGTCGGTCTTCGCTTTGGACTATTCTCTTCAGCGTCGACGAATCGGATTTCTATTTGGTTCCTTTTACTGCGAATCTTACCGTGCTGTTACCTTATATGGTGATATCAGGCGTAATCGCGAAATGTTATCTTTGTCAAGCGAAATGTTATCTTTTTTATTCAGAGTTTGAAAAAAAGGTTTGATGTATCACACACACACACACGCACACACACACACACACACACACACACACACACACACACACACACACAGTGTTTAACATTCCAAGATTCTTTCGTTTCGAAACATTTCGTTTTCTCTTGAAAATTTCCGTAGGAAATCGTAAACTTGTATGTGTAAATAAAGTAAAAGATCAAAAGATCACGACAAGAATTTTTCGCGCAGAGTGGCGCGATTAAATCAGTCGTCATCTTTCGTTATACATACTGATCTTGAATGAAAGATATACGATTGAGCGATAGATTCGATAAGATAGCGCTCGATGAATACAATGGACGAATACCGATACGCGATTGCCACGATTACCATGAGTATTGATATTGACGATTGTAAACTTCAAGTTTGCACTATTTCGCTATTGTATTAAAATTGAAATGACGTAAATTACTATTAGCTGTAATTTAATAAACTTAACTACATTGATATAACAACTAAATCCTTTTGATCCTTCGATGATGCATCCGTCTTCTCGATCTCGTATCGTGTGAACTTGTCGTGTGAATTTATCTCTCAATGCGGTTCACCACTCTCGTCACTTTCTTTCGTTTATTCCAATCTCAATTATGCCAAAATCATTAAACAAGATGCTACGTCATCGAGTCCCGTGCACACGCGCGTACATGCCGGTTATAAATTAATCTCTCTCACGTGGAATTATAACACATGTCGACATATTTGCAAGTCAGCAACCCCAGATTGCGTTTTATTCCTCGTTTCTTACGCCAGATGAAACGGGCCAGGGGTAACGGACGCGAAGAGACGGAAAGAGCTATATCTATCGTGTATCGCATTACCGGCTCGGTATTTAGAAACAGGATAAATCGTTGCGAGGGATTCACTTTCGATCAAACGAAAGAAAAACGATGGAGAATCCTCTTGCTACTGGCGTTCCGTTCAACCAAACGGAAAACTTGAATCGCTTTATATTCGGATGGCTCGATTACTCGCTCTTCTGCCTTTTGCTGTTTGTTAGCGTTCTCATCGGCGTGTATTTTGGCTTCTTTAGCAAGCAGAACAACCCAACGGAATATTTTCTAGGTGGTAAACGGATGGGATGTTTTCCTATCGCGATGAGCATCGTAGCAAGGTCAGTGACTCCTCATTTTCCTTGAATCAAAGAGTCGAATCAATTCGAGTCTGTCTAAAATCAAAATCGACTAACGAAACCGTCTTTTCTTAATCCATACATTTTTTAGAGTTTTCTTTGTCTTTATTCTTTTTGAATTTATAATTTAACGCGAAAATTTACCGTTTAGTCATATCTCGGGTATCACCTTGCTGGGCATCCCCGCGGAAGTCTTTCGTCACGGGACTCAATACGCCGCGTGCGTGATAACGTCGATTCTCACCGCCGTCATCACCTCCTACGTCTTTCTGCCTGTGTTCTACAAGTTGCAGCTAACTAGTACCTTCGAATATCTGGAAGTCAGATTCGCCAGATCGGTCAGAATCCTCTCCTCGGTGCTATTCACCATCTCGCTCTTCATGTACCTGCCCATCGTCATCTACGTACCTGCCATTGCTTTTGCACAAGTCAGCAATCTGAGTGTTCACGCGATAACGCCGATACTCTGTATCGTGTGCATCATTTATACCAGCATTGTAAGTACTTACTTCGCGCGATCAACTCTTGAAATTACGATTACTAATGAAAAATCACTTAAATTAATCTTAACTTCGATAATTATAAACATCGATAATTATAAACATTATCAAGTGACAGCGTTTTAAAGAGGAAATAAAGGAATATTTTACGACTCGTTACGAGTTATTTACGTTTGACACTTGATTACAAAATCTGTGTTCTCTACATTCTGAACCTCTTCGCGTACATGAACAATTCTAAATTTCGAAATTTTATATTTCTTGTATTTTTCATTTTCGTACGTAGGGTGGTCTAAAGGCAGTAGTATGGTCGGATACCGTACAATTTTCCATAACCGTCGGCGGGCTCTTTACAGTTCTTATACTGGGGATACTGTCCGTCGGCAGCGTTGAGGAAGTGTGGAGGATTTCCGGTGAAGGCGGCCGTCTCATTTTTTTCGAGTAAAATAAAAAATCAAGCAAAAATCTCAATTTTCTTTTTATTTTATTTTATATTATCGTATCATTTATATTATCATATTGAATCTCAAAAATATCTTTTTTTTTATAGTATGAATCCGAGCCCGTTGGCGAGAAACACTTTTTGGGGTATGGCTATAGGTATGACGATAACGTGGCTCGGACATCTCGGTATTCATCCAGGCGCAGTGCAACGATTTCTCTCAGTGCCTAGAGAAATCGACGCTAAGTAGTAAGTTAATCTTTTTCGACTTCATTATCCGAATGCGATTTGCCATAATCTGTCCATAATCGTCATGAGAAAACTCATGACAAATTTTTTTACCAATTTTATTCCGTGTCATTCCGCGCTATTCGTCTCTTTAGAGAAATGATTAATTCGCGACATGCGTGCCACTAGAGTGCTTAAGATAGCATATGCTATGAGAAAAAAATTCAAAAAAACTAAAACTATACGGTAAAATAGCAACTCCAAATTATTTTTCCATTTATTCATTTATCCATTTATTTTTTAATTGCACTTTCTGGCTACGTTCACTTTGTTCATTTGTGTACTAAAAACGTTAGGCTGTATTATCATTACTGTATTTTTGTCACATAACAAAGATGTAAGACTGGAGTAAGAAAATATGAAATTGCGGTCTCTTTTGTATTTTTTTCCGCTTAATTCTGTAGAATGGTATACTAAATTTCGAATCTCTATAATGGCAAACCAGATAAAAAGATTCGCCATCCCTGGTTTAGAAAATCTTATGAATTTAGGAGCAATGCGTTTAATAGTTTTTCTTTATTGCAAATACAGCAGCATTGCGATTACTGCAATAGGAATGATAATCATCAAACTAATTACCGTGTTCACCGGATTAATCATGTTCGCCAAATATCACGATTGTGATCCTCTCCTGACCAAGGTACGACATATGATTCACAAATTATACGGTTCAACGAGTATCACGTTACATAAAATTGTGATGTCTTAATCGTAGAAAATTATATCTAAATCTTTTTATTCGAGCAGTCGATTAGCCGCACCGATCAGACTCTACCGTATTACGTAATGGATGTTGCTGGACATTTGCCAGGACTTCCAGGATTATTTCTAGCGGGCCTGGTGAGCGCTGCGCTTGCGACTATGAGCGCTAGCTTAAATACCGTGTCCGGCACCATTTACGAGGATTTTATAAATCCGTGGATCCCAGATAGTCCCAGAAAGGAAGTTATGGCCGCCAACATTATGAAGGTAAGCGATCGATTAATATAATCTTTTATGTTCTCCTAAGGGAAGGATTTCTTTTAAAAAAATTAAGAATTTAAGGAATTCAATTAATGGACGTTCCCTAGAGCATCGTTGTGATAACCGGCGCGATTTCGGTTGGTCTGGTGTTTCTGGTCGAGCGGCTAGGGCCTGTCTTCCAAATAGCTCTGAGTATGCGTGGCGTGACCGACGGACCTTCCTTGGGCCTTTTCCTGCTAGGAATACTAGTACCCTGGGCCAACGCAAAGGGCGTATTGTTTGGCGGTTGTTTCGGTCTGATAGTCATGCTTTGGCTGGTAGGAGGCACTCAATGGCACACCATACACGACAAAATTAAATACGATTCGTTACCCACGTCGGTGGATGGTTGCCCATATCCGTTGAATGAGACTCTTTCGACCGCGATAACGCCTACTTGGATGGACTCTGACGAAGAGCCTATGATACTGTTTCAAATATCCTTCGTATATTATACCTTGATAGGAGCAATGATCGTTGTTGTCATCGGCACTATCGCGAGTTACGTTTTTGGCATGGATCTCGAGAACGTAGATCCCGATCATATTGCTCCGATGATGAAAAGGTACATGAATGAATATGATACGACACCTGATATTTAGAAATATTTATTTTTCGAATTTTCGAATTTTTCGATTAAAGGAGATAAAGAATGTTAAATCTCGGTCTGTCTTTTATTGTAATGTATTATAATCTTTTCCATCGCTATCTTTCTCTCTTAAGGATGTCACTTGTTATACGCGTGCATAAACTCATCACTCTCAATACTCTTATCAGAATATCAACATGAATCTCTTTGTGGCAATTTCCATCTTTTGTGATTTAACTTCAGGCTTTGTGTTTACAGATTTCTCCCTTCTCGTGGGTATGCTGAAGTTTCACTAAGAGATGTGCCACCGCTTGATAGCTTACACCGGAAAAAATCAAGTAATCTCGATTCGTAATTATTTAAATCGATGATGAGCAAGCTGGAAAGGAATAGGATCAACTCGAGGGATAATAATTGAATTGAATAAATAAGAATTTTTTCATTCCGGAAGTATTTCTGCGCCGTATCGCCAACGATGTTTCCAAGTCGGATCTGATGGTTGGACACAAGGGGTGTCTCTTATTGATTAACAGACGCATGCGCCAATCATCCTAGTACCACACATGCCAGATCGCGGTTGTTTTCGATCTCTCAGTACCGTTTCCAGCGCCCGTTATGAAACATTGGCTGTTACAGTGTTCTTTCCGGAAACTTTCTGGGAAACGGGAAACAAAGATCGAGTGCTATGAGAAATGTCTTTGATCGTTTTTCAGTAGACCAAGAGGTCTCGTCACTGTTAAATTTTGCTCGACATTGAAAAAAATACCCGAACAATTGATCGTTGTTTTTACAACAAATGTTTCAGCTATCGAAAGGATCGGAATCGAAGACAATTAAAAGATTAATCGCGGAAAGCGATAGTTACGCGATACACAACGATTTAAATTAAACTACTGGACGGTGAACGGAAAGTTACGTCCCTGAAGATGTTGATCGGGGTTGCTCGAGGATGGCCGCGTATTCTCACAGATAGGATGGCCGCGCCTACACGTGGGGCGAGTATTCTCGCGAATAGCGAGTGTCCTCGACCTGACCTCGCACCGTCCAACAAATACGAGTGCCGATACGCTTGACAATATCCTCACAGCTGTCCTTCAATCGCGGCTTTTCAATCGCTCCTACGACCGGATGACATTTCATCTTGTGACGTCAATATCTCCAAGTGATGGACCATCGGTCACCGGAAATGTCAATGCGCGATCGACACATTAAAGATTGCTACTGAGTACCAAAGGCCGAAGGCTAAAAATTCTTATCATATACGTGGGATATTCATAATAAAAGGTTTATAACAGGCGTTAATCTGTCACAGAGATTATAGTCCATCTATCCATCTATTATATAAATGAGGATCCTAAATAGGAGCTGTTACGATAATCGTCGTACATCACGGAAAGCTCATTATTCTTTTCGTACGATGTTAGACATGCAAAAGTGAATGATGTAAATAAATCATCGCGAATCTATTTAGAATGAATCATGAATCACGATTCGCACACGGTCTTTCAATCTTTCTACGGTATAGATAATTGCACCAAAGATCTCACACAATTTCACTGGACGCGCACATCTGGTCATATTTTTAATGCGAACGTGATATATTATAGATAATCATTCGCGGAAGGTCGATGAGACATAAAAGTTTTATCGATCATCGTTGTTTGAATAGATGCAATACGGTGAAGAGGAAATCCGCTCAAACAGGTTTGACCGTGGAATTTTGTTTCGTTATTTGATCGGCAAGTCGGCAGAGACAAAACGGGTGGCATGCCGAAGCACAGCCGTGCGTACAGCCGCGCCTCGCCTTTAATAATAGATAAAAACCGTAGGCGCCCGTGCCGGAAAAAGAACAGAAACCGAGAGCATCCTAACAGAGAGAGAGAGAGAGAGAGAGAGAGAGAGAGAATGAGAAAGAGAAGTAGTCTTCAGTTTGGCCGATGCTAATGAAAAAAGCACATCGGTTATTATATGAGTCGTATCAGTGTATACATACATGTTTTAATCTCAGTTAACTTCATCATTGTTTGAATCTCTCATCTGACTCTTAACGCGAAGGACCATCCAATTATGAAAAAAAAATGGAGAGGATGTCCATATTTATCCAAAAATGTCGAGACTCGCTCCATCGACGTGACAACAAAGAACAATTTGTTTCTCTCTGTCGTTAAATGATGATTGTTATTGAATGGAAATGTCGTTAAACGCCTACATCCTTGAGTTTCCAGCGAGTTTCGTCCTATCGAAATTGTTTTCAGCATTAAATCGCAGCTTTCTTTCAATATTATTCGCGCGGAGCAGTGACGAGTGCAAAGTAGTCGTCATCGCCAACGATTTTGTTCTTTCCGTCGACGATCGACGACAATTAGATCTCGACTTTGTATCTTGTATCTCGAAAACGATATCAGAGACATGATGCGATGAGAGAGAGCGAAAGATGTATTTAGATATTTGTTGGAAATGATCGTGCCGTCGATGCAAAAAAGTTTGTTGGGGCTAACAGTGTTGATGATTGTTGGCGTAACGGCCTTCCTATTCAGCAGGAAGCTCATACTGGAGACGCGCAGGCGGGACAGTTTGCTCCTCGACATAATCGCTAATGTTAGCGGCCATTTGAATCGACTTGACAGCGGCTTCGATGACATTGCCACGCAGACGGGAATCGCGCGAAATCGCTTATCGCGGCTGATCGCGCTCCACCGGGAGAACTTCTTGGTGTGCGCTTTGCTCGACGAGAAACACAGACATATGCGAGCGTCCAGCGGGAAATCGGTGAGGAGAAGAAAACGACGATTCGTCGTATCGCACGATCATCGGTGAACGATTCGAGAAATTCGTCGGATATAATTCGTCGAAGATGCCGAAAGCACTAGATCGATATGTACCATCAAATTATGTATTAATTACGTTTAATCTACGCTTTATATTTAATGAGAAATTTAATGAAAATATTTTTCTCAATGTCAACAAAGTATATGTATAAATACTTGAATTTGTTTTAAGAATACGCTTGGGCGCACGTACGATAATTCCTTCTACCGTGTGTATTACAATTGCTAGGCTTACCATCAATTCGTAATTACCAGTAATTTATAATCGATATACATCTAATCGTATCGATTTAATAAAATAATAGATAAGAACGATATATTAATCTCGTTTTGATAAGGCAATCATTCGTTTATAAGCTATAGGATTTCTATTGCAAAAATGCACGTCGCAGGTGGAACATATCATAGATTATAGAGTTTATTTTTAGCGGATAGAGAAGACAGGTCGATCATCCTATTTCAGAAATCAAATGTTCAAGGTGGGGGCCAATTAATGAATTCGCGATCATACTGGAAATTACGCTTACAAATAGTAGTTGTTTCAGATCTAGAATATTAGAATATGAAGTATAAATGCGATCGATGAGTAATATCGCGCCAATAGTATTGTTATTACAAATGTATGTATGTATGTATGTATGTATGTATGTATGTATGTATGTATGTATGTATGTATGTATGTATGTATGTATGTATGTATGTATGTATGTATGTATGTATGTATGTATGTATGTATGTATGTATGTATGTATGTATGTATGTATGTATGTATGTATGTATGTATGTATGTATGTATGTATGTATGTATGTATGTATGTATGTATGTATGTATGTATGTATGTATGTATGTATGTATGTATGTATGTATGTATGTATGTATGTAGAGGAGAAGAGAGAAAGGGGAGAGGATAGATTGTCCGTAAAATTATACAATTTGAATCGAATTTAAGCGAATATTGCTTAAATTCAAATATTGTGTATGAGTTTTTATTGTGTAGAACGTTATACGACATTATTATTAACGTTCTGTTACGGAATGTCATGTGTTAAATGCAAATGTACATGTATCAAGTATTCGCATTATAAGTTGCTCGCATATAAAATATATACAGGCTGTTCAAATTCGCGGAGAAATGTTTTTCGCTGATTTCTCTTTATCAAAAGATTCATATTAATACGATACAGATATTATTGAAAAGTAAATTCATTTATCAGTTTAAAAAATTTGTCAAAAAGTCTATTCTTAAAACATTTTTACAAATTTGAGAATTTTTTATATATGGGTGGATGATATATGGATTGATACATTAGTGCTTTAGTGTATGACACACATAAATGTAATATAATGTACTTGTATATACTTTGTTTGAGTGTTATCAATAAATTATAAACAGATCAGCGTCATGATTCGACATATCGCGCTCTCGTTACTTTATATGTACATACATTTTCACTTAATGTTATGTTTGCACGCGCGCGCGCGCACACACACCCACCCACCACACACACACACACACACACACACACACACACACACACACACACACACACACACACACACACACACACACACACACACACACACACACACACACACACACACACATACATACACATACACACACACCACACACACATACATACACATACACACACACACACACACACACACACACACATTCGTATGCGAGATAAATACAATCTTTTACTCGCAAAGATCTTGTACGCGTAATTATTTTTATAATTCTCTTGGAAAAAGATGCAAATAAATCATTTATGTGTATCTTGTGTATAGATATGTGTCTGCTCCATCTCTCTCCTGTAATCGTTGAACAGCCAGTTATCGATCCACGAAAAGACAAGTCTCTGATAACATAAAAAAGTTCAAACTCTTAAAATAATAATAGGTGAACAAAAAGAGCTGAATTAAAAGAGAGATGAACATTTTTCGTCACATCTGGATAACTGAATCGACTTTTTTTAACTGTGGATTTAAACAAGTATATTTAGTCATCTATACTGTAACGTAACGTATAGTTAGGTATAGTTAGGTTTACCTTATAGTTATATGCTCCCGAGATAGCATCGTCGCACGCGTTACATCATCTTTTGATATAAAATCATCTCTTTAATAGAATCATCTCTTATCAGCGCACGACGATAATAAAATCATTTTGTACCATCTCTCGTCGCGCATTGCAATAATAAAAAGTGTTTCTTTTTCGACGATGTTTGCTTTCGAATAATTCTGCAATTTTGATTTCTTCTCTTTCGATTGCAGTCATATCTTATCATTCGACCCAAGTTTAACATGACTCCCCAAAATTTCAGTTCGTTTTCCCAATCGGTGAAACGGATCTATGCGTCAATTCCGTCATGAGCGATTCCATCTTGCGCTTATTTATGACTCAAAGTTTAAAACGCACGCATTCAAGGACAGTGCAAACGCTACACGATATCCCCCTCTCCCGTTTTTGATCAAAACTGTACATAACTGTACGCTTCGTCAAGTTCCGAGAGCAATCACGTAGCTCTCGAGTTTGTTGAATGGTGTATCACGCGATGGCGGAAAAGAAAGGTACTGTCTCGCAATATTATAGATTCGATTATCAATAGTATTTAATTAGCGCAACAATCACTGGGTGCTACAATCACTGGATGCCAAAATCATCGTTCTACTTTGATTAAATGAGAGAGAAAGAAAGAAAGAGAGAGAAAGACTAAGAAAGAGATCTCACTCTAGATTTACAGTGGCTCTCCTAGTTGCGATGCTCAAGCGAGATCATCACTGTATAATTCATAATCTATCGCATGATTTTAACGCTTGAAAATGATTTTTATCGTAGCGTATTCTGGCTGTGGACCGGGTTACAGAAGTCCGAAAGCGGCGATGCTCGAAGGACCACGCGAAAAGCTTCTATACGTCATTGGCATACATACAGATCCCCAGAAAGCCGATGTCCTTTGCACCGTGGATGTCGATCCCGACAGTCCCACGTACTGTCAGGTACTCTACGTAAAAATTGCATTTGCAAATTAAGTGAAAATTCTCGGAAAAAGAAATTCAGAAACAAAATTTGGAAATGCAGATAATACACAAGCTAAGAATGTTAGCGATCGGTGACGAGTTACATCACTCTGGCTGGAACATCTGTAGCAGCTGTCACGGATCGTCGCGCAAACGCGATATCCTGGTGTTGCCCTGTCTGATGTCAGATCGGATATATCTGATTGATACAAGTGAGGAAAAAATGCCCAAGATCAAAAAGGTACCACGTATGAATATGAAATGAAGTCCTCTTTGCGAGGACAGATATGGTATATAAAGATATACGCGATATTCTATTTTGTAAGGTTCTGGAACCGGAGGAGATGCGTAAGTACGGGATATCCACACCACATACTTCGCATTGCTTGCCAACTGGTGAGATAATGATCTCCACAATGGGAAATCTTAATGGCGACGGATTGGGTGAATTTTTCTGCGTCGATGCGGAGACTCTACAAGCGAAAGGTACCTGGACGAAAGGCCATAAAAAAGCAGCTTTCGGATACGACTTTTGGTACCAACCATACCATGATGCACTCATCGCTACGGAATGGGGTGCACCTCGTGTCTTTAAGAAAGGATTCATTATAAAGGACGTTTACGATCCTGGTAAATATTTGTCAAAGAATCGAAATTTTTTTTGGGGGGGCAGTGACTTAGTTGCAATTTGCAGATATCTATGGCAGAAACTTGAACGTTTATTCGTGGAACGAACGAAAGTTGAAACAGACTATCCATCTGGGAGACGATGGAATCGCGCCTCTTGAAATAAGATTTCTTCATAATCCCATGGCAGCCGAAGGATTCGTGGGTTGTGCGGTTACGTCCAACGTTTACCGATTTTATAAGACGGATGATGACTCGTGGAAGGTCGAAAAGGTGATTCAGATACCGTCAAAAAAAATCGAGGGATGGATCGCACCTCAAATGTCAGGTATCGCGAATTTTGTTGTTCTTGAAAATTTCAATGAGATTTTGCAACTACTCGGACATACGATTGTCGATAGAAACTCGTGCGATCGCGATGTCTTTTGCGACAATAGCCTGTTGACTCCTTCCTTCTATTTTCTCTTCTTTTTTCATCTTTCAGGCATGATCACCGATATTCTGCTCAGTCTCGACGATAAGTATCTGTATCTGTCCAACTGGTTACACGGCGACGTCAGACAATACGATATCTCTGATACGAGAAATCCGAAATTGACGGGTCAAGTTTTTCTAGGAGGATCGATACTGAGCGATTCGCAGGTACGAGTAACACAAGATGAGGACACTACCGACCGTCAGCCCGACCCCGTCTACGTGAAGGGACGTAGATTGTATGGTGCTCCGCAAATGTTGCAACTAAGTTTAGACGGACGTCGTTTATACGTGACTACATCGATCTTTAAACCGTGGGACAAGCAGTTTTATCCCGATCTTTTTAAGTAGGTGCAATCTTTCTCTTTGTCCTTTCTTCTTTTTTTTCCTAAATATAAAATCCTAAATATAATATGAAATCTTTACAAATTTTATTTTTGTTTAAACAATGTGATGACACTTGGCGCGCTATTTAGATATGGATCGACGATGGTGAAGCTTGATGTCGACGTCGAAAAGGGCGGCATGAAGGTCGACCATCAATTCCTCGTTGATTTCGGCGCTGATAAGACCGATATTTTGTTAGCCCATGAGATGAGGTGAGAAATATTCCACCAGATATTTTTACCAATAATTGTATTGCAGTTTACCGCATCGATGAAAGAGAATTTTATTTAAATTTACTAGAAAAATTAATGAATCAAGAGAAATTAATTTCTCGGAATTTATATTATCCAATGATGATTTCAAATTTATTCGGAATTTATATTATCAATGATGATGAGTAAGGTTTTTAATTCTTGACTTTCTTTTTTCTTTTTTCTAATTTCGATTTTAGT
This sequence comes from Pogonomyrmex californicus, assembly GCA_024349325.1. Classification (NCBI taxonomy): domain Eukaryota; kingdom Metazoa; phylum Arthropoda; class Insecta; order Hymenoptera; family Formicidae; genus Pogonomyrmex; species Pogonomyrmex californicus. Next base: position 8,832,633 of record JAECZD010000013.1, on the reverse strand, counting down.
TTTTAACCTCGATAAGGATACATTTGCTTTTGCAAATTAAATTACCATTAATTTCTCTTAATCCATTAATTGTTCATTTAGATATAGAGCTTGTTGCATTACCACCAGCAATTTCATCGTGTCACATTAATCTTTGTATAGATATCCTGGTGGAGATTGTACCTCCGATATATGGTTACCGGAGAAACTCTAAATTTCATGATCGGATTGGATGTGGAGTCAATGACACTTTAATACTTGCAAGAATAGCGATGCAGCATGTTTTTATATCATAATTTTTTATGACTTCCTTTCTCCAGTGAAATTCGTAGACCTTTTGTATATAGAAAATTATTCGTAAATATTCCTTCATTGGGATAAATAAATGAATGATGGGTAAATTAATATAGAATACTTACAGAATATTCTCGTTTGTTTCCATGGTAGTCTTATAATTCCAGCATTGCAATCAAGTAATATAGAGATTTTATATTGTATGGAAATACATAATGTTACATGATGAATGATAATCTTTTTTTTTGTGTTTCTACAAATAAAATCTGTTTTATGTCAAAGTCGTGATCTTTCGTTGTGCAAAGTTTGTCGAAATGTTCTATTAGAAATTATTCAAAAATTGCGTGGCGACGTAAAAGAAAATTCGTTGCATTTCCACTAAGAACCATGTTAGCCGATTTTATTCTTGTTCCCGTAATAAAGTTTTATATCGCGTCTGCACGTGTATAGTATCCAAAGAGTTATATTAAACTAAATTTATAATGGCCGCATACAATTTCAAAATTAGCGATAAACATTTGAAAGAAATGAGTCTTTGTTATTATTTTTGCAATATGTGAGAAAATATTAATTATTATGTGAATATTTAAAGAAATGATTGGGCGAAGTATGCAACGCCAGAGAGTAGCGAGGACAACATCGTCAATGTTGGCTACAAGGCTGATAAATCTTTCTTCTTTTGCCCGGATTGTCCGATATTAATAGTAAAACTGAAACACCAAGTAGACGCGGCAAATTGTCAAAGCCATGCGTGTACCTACTGCAGAAATGATTTTGTCCCATTGATCGATAATAAATTCCGATCGCTCCGCAAAATTTTTTTTTTAATACATATACGTTTAATACATATACGTACGGTCGCACACACGGGTACGTATGCCTTGAGTTTGGATATGGTTCGGCAAGGTCCCAGCTGGCCCACTGCACCATCTCAAACCGTGTTATGAGTGGCGAGAAAACATACTTTTTGCGAGATATAGCGCAACACGAATACTTTTTGATACAATAACGTTTGCGTTCGACAAAACAGGCCTGTAAAATATATTAAAATATATTAAAAACTCACATTTTGCTTCGGTATATGTTAAAAACCCGTTTCATCGAAAACATTATTTTATCAAACATTATTACAAACATTATTTTATCAAAAAACACACCCACTATGCTGTGTCTTGCAAGAATTTCCATCGTGTATTTTCTCATTTCTGACATCACGCGATTCAAGATGGCTACAGTAAACTAGCAAAAATCTTAATTACAACTCAATAACAATAGATTATTCTAATCTCGTTAAATTGGATCCTTTTCTTTTTATAATTTTGTCTTTTTATCTCGGTTTAAAAATAATGCTGTTTTTATATAATTTCGAATTCTGAATTAATGGTCAAGTGTGCTCATGTACACCGTATATCGAGAGTTATGCAACGTTACATCGGCATAAACACCGATCCATATATCTCGATTAAAACGCCAGGCGTTCTTTCTTTGACGCGATGGCATTACACGATGGTAAAGCTCGTATTAACCATTACATAATGAATATTGACAGCATAATCGTCGCTACGATCGTTATCGAGACTTTTATCATCGTCATCGGACTTCCTGTCAATATCGTCAGCCGAACTTCTCGCGACTACACCGTTAGCGTAAAGATACGTGGCCGATTCTATGTTTCTCTCAAAAATTTGTGACCTTCAAAAAGAATACTATTTATCTGTGCTTACTCGATACCATATATCCGTTCTCGTTTACTTTCAAAGAAGAGATAGGCAGAGAGAGGGGGGGAAGGAAAAGGGAGAGAGAGGAGAGGGAGGAAAAAAGAATCGTTAAGTATAACAGATCACAGATGCATCAATCTCATTTTTGAGACAACTGTAGAATCGGCACTCGGCACAATAGGTTTCCAGTTGTCGCGTCGGAGAGATCGATCCGCAATCAAGCTGAGAAACCGACTTGTTTCCCGGATGTTTTTGCCAAATACTCCACCACCTGGTTTCGAGCGGAGTGTTTTGCCTCCTACGGCAACGTAGGGCGACGCAGGTACGACGGTACGAATTTGAGTACCGTGTGAGACGAATGTCGAGCCATTGAGGCGCGTGAGCGCCAACCGTCGTTCGTTCAGACCCACGGTGTCCAGCCCTCATACAACAAGGCCAAGTTATCGTTGCTCTGCGCTTCACGTATCACGTATTCCACCTGTTCGGCCGTGGTGTATTTGCGTGACGGTTGCGGATCGCGGCCTTCGAGTTTCATGCGCACGCGACGCCACACGTTCAGCGCGTAAGCATTTCTCTCTTGTACAGCTAAAAAAAGATAAATAAGAATTATGAACGATCTTTGGAAATCGCGAAGGTATCGATAAGAGGATGGATCGAAGACTACTTACCCTTGCCCGTGGTCGGATCTCTGACCAATGGTGCCCCCTTTCTCGGGCTCAAACATACACTGTTTTGTCGCATCAGCTTACCCTTCTTCCTCTTCCTTCTCTTCTTCGGCAGATTATCCGCTAGTTTCTCCGTGCCCTTGATCGGATTCAGATTACGCTCGTTTGCAAAATCCAGCAATCGATTGTACAGTCTGGGCACTTTAATTGTCATCACTTCCAATTCGTTCTTGATCACCATGCCGTGATCCGAATCGAAATTCTCAGCTTCCAATTCCTTCACCACCGTCGATATGTTTTCCGTAAAGGACCGATAAGCGGATAAAAAATCTTGCAAACCGTCAATATTCTCCTGTTTAGCCATTGTCTTTAGTAACGCTCTAACATCCGACATCAGTCGGTGATGTTCGGCGAGTACGTTTTGCAGATTCATAACTCGCTCTCTCAAATAGTCTTCTGCCGTGAAAAGAGCCTCTTGTTTCTCCTGTAGCTTCTTCTGGGTGTCGATTATTGCCTCGGACACGATTTTTTCGGCCTGTTTCAACCATGCGGCGTCCACGTTGTTTTCCAGTTGTAACAGCTGCACGAGGCTCTCCTCTATCGTGGTAACAGTAATATTCAGGTTGATCGTCAGCATGCAACTCTCCTCCCAGTGCTTGATCAATTTGACTAGATTGGCATCGTGCGTCACACTCTCTGATGTCCTGGTTCTCAAGGCCTCGTAATGTAATATTGAATTACACGCGCTTATCACCATCGCGGCTAGATTGTGCTGCCTAGATAACTTGTCACACGATGACAAGACAGCGTTATCGAACGCGGACATAACTTCGCCTAGTGCTGGATTGGCGCCGGCAGCCCACTTGAGACGTTGTATAGCGCTCGAGATAAGATTCTGTTGTTGTTCGCGCGCTTCACAAACTCGCGACTGCAAGTTGGACAGTTTCGCTGCCTTTTTTCGTAACTCTAACATGAAAGTAGAGCGATCTAAAGAAAAAAAAAAGCAATTAGAAGATTGTTATTTCAAGTTTCATTAAAACTAATAGATAGGTAATGCTTTAAAACATAAAACATAATCTTGATTCGTATTTCGACTTGAGAATATATCAATACACAAATATCGTGTAAGAAATATAGTAAACGGCTTAAAGGACTCACTTAAACGATTCATTGGATGCATCGGACTCATTGGATTCATTGGATTCATATTGGGCCTCATCATTAGGATGTCCTCGTGTAACCAATGATAAGCCGTCTGCTGAAGTTGAAGTCTTTGAAAACTGACTCTGGCTACTTCGGCGCTTTGCTGCGCCAATCTAGCAGTTTGTTTCCGACGCCACGCGCTTTCTAAAGTGCTGCTCAACGCGCCCGCTTGCGCCAAGACCGAACCTGAGAATAATCCTCTTTTCAAGCACAGATCTACCATTTTCCGGCACAGCTCCTCCAACGAGACCTTGCTTTCTGCTCCGATGTCTCTTTGTTCGATTTCGGTGGTTACATTCAGACCCATTCGCTGCAGCAGAAAACACAGGGCGACCGCCACGGTCTGTGACGTCACTCCGAGCAATTGCCTCGAGACGTAATCGGCCGTAAACATTCGGACAGGTTTGTTGAGCCGTTCATCATCGTAAACGTTAGCCAGTCCGCCCTTGAACGCGGTAGCGATATCCCTACACATCATGAAAAACTCTTGTATAGTGTGCAATCTTTTTATCAAGAATATATCCTCGAGAACTTGTCGAGTTGCTTTATTGAATATGGGCGCTGACATTTCCTTGGCCTCGCGTATCTGATCAATTTTTTTCCAATTTATTGGTACATCTAAGGAGCTCAGGATAGCCACCAGGGAATTACCTTCCATTTGCAACTTTTCAAACAAACCGTTGAAACCCATCAACAACATCTGACCCGGTGTTAAAGTCTCTTCCTGATTGGAATCTTGAACTTCCGCCTGTCGGGATAGCAATGCCTCGAATCGTAATCTCATGTTAGCCACTACGCTCTGTACTACCGCATGCGGACTCTCCATTTCCATCACGGTGAATCGGAGGTGCATCTCGAGCTGCGCCAGAATATCACTGAGCGGTATTCCGGTCATTATTACAATTTCACCGAGCTCGCTTATCATTCGCATAACACTCGGTTCCTCCGTGACGATAGTCTTCATCGCTTCTGGCAATATAATGGTTTGGAAATTGTAGTTAAGCTCCTGTAGACCCTTATAGATGCAATCGGCACTTTTGAGACACTTGAGGGTTAGCGCGATCTTAGGATCGTTATTAGTCTTGTGACTCTCCGGTATCAGTATTATCAACTCGGCGATCAATGACGACATCAGACGCATTTCATCGAGAAACCAATCTCCCTCACGAGAGGTAAGATCCACCAAGCAATCTCCGGCGCATTTGGCAGCGCCTTCCATCATCAGATATCGCTTGTTCAAGGCACACAACGCGGTGATGGTGACGCATTCAAGTGCTCTCTCCGCGCCCTTTTCTCGTCGCAGAAATCCCGTAATTTGAACCTTGGACTCCGTATAGGCTTTTTCAATCCTGTTGCTAGCCTCTGGCAAGCCTTCGGACACCGTTCTCTCATAAGCTTTCTTGTATCTCTCGCTATACTCGTTCAAGATCGCTTCCATCTGATACGAGAAAGTTATTATCTGCTGAACCTGCGGATTGTTGGGATTGATTGGATTTAGATTCGCCTCAAATTGCGCCATGACCTCGTGACAGACCTCGACAGTACCCGAAGTTAACAGTTTGTTTGCCCAAGTGTGATAAAGCACAGTACGATGTTGCGACAGGATGCTGAGAGGATACAAACTGCAGATGGCAGAATACTGGCTCAACAGTTCTAAACATTTGCTTATGGAAAAAGCCTGATCGCTAGCCAATTGCGTCAGCTCGTTCTCTGACTGCTCACACTGCAGTATCATCTGACTTTGTCCAGCATTTTGCAGGAACTCCTTCACAAGATCAAATACTACGTGATCTTGTTGATTAGTCAGAGCTCCCAACTCTGCCAGCCATTGTCCTAATTGAGGTCCTCGCACCGCGGCAAGCGCAATCTAAAATTGCAATCAAAATATCAAAGAAGTGTCAAACTGATGTAGCTCGAATGCTTCGATGATTCAGTTTTGAACTCAGCACTCGAGCAGACTTACGTTATGCATGCTAATTTGTTTCTCGCATTCTTCTATCTTTTCCTTTAAGCCGGCTCTTGCTTTTTCGTGAGAGTCTCGCGCTCGTTTAAACGAATTGAATCGCTTCACTATCGAATACAAAGCGTGATTCCGACCCATCGCTTGCGCCTCCTTCACTAAAGCGAGTTGCTGATGTCGATCCTGCAATAAATCTTGACACTGACGCGATGCTTCGGTCGCTTCGATCCAACTGTTCAAGTGATGGCAAAGCAACGGCAAGGTTTTAACCAATTCGTCTCTGCAATTTTACCCCACGAAAGGTGAGTTGATATAAACAAGCATATATACAGATTAATAACTAAGAGTGATAATTGGAAAGATAATCATCTGAATAATAGTAGTTTTTCTTGAGAAGAAAGATAAGAAAAGGAACGAAGAGAAAGAAAAAGAATGTAGATATTGTAAACAATGGAAATATTATTCTATATGTTAAAGTGCGAAATATGAAAAATTAAGAAAGTAGTTTGTTTCCTATTGTCGTTCCCTCACCGATTGGCCAGCCATTCGGCGCGCATCTCCGCCGTTCTTACTGCAAACATCGCACGTGTCAGTTCCTGCTCCAATTGTTTTCTTCCGACGCCGGTGCATCTCGCTCTGGCTTGGCAAGCGCCGTAACTCGCTATGCTGGTATCCGCGCCCGCCCTCCAATCCACCAATGGATCGTAGACAAACGCCTCCAGCAAGGTCAGGAGCGTTTCGCGGCCTCTACGCATCACTCTCAAAGTATGCTCAGAGGCGAACCTAAATATACCCTGAACACATAAATAGCGATTTCCATTATATACCGTTCATTATATATCGTTCATGTCTGGGAAAATGTAACAAGCGCAAATACCCGTCACTCATGATTGTACATTCGTTTGGGCTCTCATCAACCTTTTTCGATTAGGAACGAAGCTGATAGCAGCTGATAGTTGTGGCGATTCTTTGCCAAGGGAACCACCAGAGGAGTAGATAAGTAAAAGCACTCCCGATCAAACGGGTAGCGACGAGCCGTATCTGCCAAATCATTTCGTATCGATCTGCATCGCTCTTATCGAGAAAAATAGCACAGCTGATCGCGAATGAGTTGTGCCATTAAAATAAACTTGCTCTTTCTCAAAAAGTGACAAAAGGAACTTGAGATGAATCACTTCTCGTTTTACTTCTCGTAATGAAAGATTGTCGAAAAAGTTAATTTGTTTCCGACGTTTCGTAGAACATCACAGAAGTTTACGTAATCGGGATGCGTAGTTCGATGTGTATCTTGACGTTTCGTAGAACATCATCGAAAACCCGTTTCTCTCCGTGTATGTCTGTGTATACGTACGAAAGTGTACGAAAGGTAAGTGCCTAGTCATACACATATACGCGTATTAGCTAACTGATCATTTTCATATTCGTTTTCGTACGCAATTTAGACTTTGTGTAAACTTTCTTCTCATGGTTTTACATGGCAGCTTTACACAGCGCGCAACTAAGAGTAAAGAGACACTCTCATAAGACGGATAGCCATCGATAAGTAGTATCGAGTGCTACAAATATATATTCTCAAATGGATATATTCATACGAGATCTCCAGATCCTGAAGTAATTTAACGTGCATTATTTAATTGCGACACATTTGACCATGTCAAGACAAACTTTAATCGAGAGCTTTGATTCGAGAATACCCCAACTCTTCCAATTCGTCTAACGTGTCGAGTCGAGACTTGACATTTTCAGATTACACAATCCTACATAATATTACATAAGTACACACGCATGTATGGTTCGAGATTCAATATATGTATTTATAGCTTCAAAGAATTCCTTTTCAGAACTATGTATTTGAAAGAGAGCAACATTGCTGACACGAATATAAATGCGTCGAATGTATCGGCCGATTCGTTGAAAGCAAACATCGCTGACGGTGAAGAAAGTAATCACGTGTTTTGGATCTTGATGGATTGCTTCTTGTTCATTACGATCGTTTTGGGAAATGTTCTAACGATATTGGCTATCGCGTGGGCTCGAAGGCTCCGAAACATCGTTTCAAATTATTTTATTTTAAACTTAGCGGTATCGGATCTATTGGTGGGCGTAACGCTACCGTATCATTTGGCATTTTATGTGGATAAAACGTTGCATCACAACAAACCGATATGCATCTCGCGCTTCGTGATGATCAGCTTGGCATGCGGCGGGAGTATATACAATCTCATAGTAATCGCCATAGATCGATACGTTGCTATCGTGCATCCGTTGAGCTATAACAGATACGTGACGAGAAGACGCGTGTTACTGGTCATAGTCGTCGCTTGGATATGCACCATGGGCGTGTCGTCGATTCCGATATATTGGAATTGCTTCGACACCTCGGATGTGTGCGAATTGGAAACGGTTTTGCCGAGGTACTGTATCTATCACTATCCTACTCGATTACCGAATATCTATTCGTCAATCCCATTCCCGGTTTCCGATAATCAATCTGATGAACAATAATCCATTATACTCCAATTTTGATATTGAGAAATTAAATTAATAATAAAATAAAATTTTACATTTTTTACATTTAAAATTTTACATTTTTTAAAATTTTGTGCAATATAGTCGCGTAACGATTATTGTTGTTGTTGTTGTTAGTTAGTTAGTTAGTTAATTAGTTAGTTAGTTAGTTAGTTAGTTAGTTAGTTAGTTAGTTAGTTAGTTAGTTAGTTAGTTAATTAGTTAGTTAGTTATTATTTCATATCGATATAATTGCCACATTCGTTAAACGTTCGTTATTCTTCGATCGATGCTTGTTATTTCAAAGCAATTTCAGATTGTAACATTATAAATGATGTTATTTTGTTAGATACTACATAGTGGCTATACAGATGCCATCATTTTTTCTCAGTTGGATAGCAATGTTTCTCTTGTATTGGAAAATTTGGAGAGAAGCGCATATGCATGCGCGTCGCATGAATCTTAGTGTTGTTCCGAATCTTGTTGAGAAAAACGATCGCAAAAGCGTACAGGTATAACTTTTTTTTTTTTTTAATATTAAATGATATTAAATGATAATGTATAGCGGGTTGAAAGCATTACTCGATGAAATTGAAGTAATCATCGAGTAACGAATAATATTGATTTTTGTAGGTGGTGCTGCTGATACTAAGCTGCTTTTCCATTTGCTGGTTCCCCTATTTCGTCATAGCTTGCCTGCGAACTTTTGGTTGGAAAACACACTCAATAATGATATGGTATAAATCTACGTTCGCATTGGCTATCGCCAACAGCGGGATGAATCCTTTCATATACGCATGGAAAAATACCAACTTTCGTAAGGCTTTTCAAAAGATTTTGCACTTTAAATCGCCTAATGACAATTTCAATTCGAGCTTTAAAATATATTTGGAGAAACAACGTGAACTTAAAGACCAGACAGATCCAGAGAATAATCACCACAACAATTTGCACAGATATTCGTCCAATCTCTAACCACGCAATCTAACCACGCAGAAGAAAATAGAGTGTAAAACATATAATTTTGTAAATCTATCGTGTTCAGTTAAACACTATTTACTAGAGAGTAAAATTATAAGATATTTCATTTTTTCCAAGTTGTGTACGTGTGCATGTGTGTATAAAAAAAACTGGAAACATTTTTTTCTAATTCTAAGAAATAAAAATATTGAAATAAAAAAGTTGCAAGCAAAATGTACACATTATAAAAAATTGCAATCACAAAAAGCATTCATCTGGTGGTCAAAATTAAAAAGTTCTGAGTGATGCGAATAAATCTCCGAAGCGATTTTTAAGCAATATTGGGATTTCAATGAAATTTAGAATCAAAAGATACCGTCCAATAATTATAAATCATCCGTTATTCCTTCATCTTATTGAAAAAAATTCTCGTTCCTTTATCAAGAAACTCACCTCGACACCGGTTACACCTAGAGCTGTTTTGATGTTCGGCGTCATCCGAAACGGCACCTTCTCCGGGACCCGCAGAGTTTTTCCTTTTTCGAAACAGACATTGTAATCGATGTGCACAACTTCGCCAGTGTTAAGATCGACGAGAACATTGTCCAAGTGTCTATCGCCTAAACCTATAATGTAGCCAATAATGGACATTACCGCAACGGAATAGGAATAATTTTTTGTAGCTTGCCACCAGCTACCAGCATTGATACTATTGCACCAGATTTCTCTGCAAAAAAGAAAGTTAAAAATACTACTATTGAAACTACTATAAAGAAAAACAGAGATATAAAAAAAGAACAAAAAGGAAAGAGAAAGAATTGAAAAAGTGCAGTCTGAGTGAAAAGTGCACCAACGCTTCTAATAGTTGATATTTGCAACTAACTTGGCTAATAGATCCTTCGGAGTTTCCCTCATTAATTCCTCCAATACTTTTTTCAGCACGTGAATAGGCCACTCTTTTCGGTTCTCCAAACCGATCCCACACTCCTTTAGCAACGGCGTCAACTTATTGTAGAACAATTCCGATGGTCGCATAATCGCAGAGTTGCCTCCACCGGTCTTACTGATCACGGCGCATTCTCGCTGCTGCCATCGCTTGTAGAGTATAAATAGTGGCGTGACGCCATCGACCCACTGAATGAGACCTGATCTAGGACCCAGCGGAATCACTGAGTAATGTCGCGCCCTATAGAGCTTGGTATCGCTATTCTTCGACATCATAGTGTTACATATGCTTAAGAATTGCATTATCCTTTCATCCAAATGCAAATCCTCGAGCCCCTTAAACAGATACGTATAAACGTGACCATCGGAACCATGGAATATCAACTTTTTGGGCTTTGTTTTCGTCGGTAAAATCTGAACATTATTGTCGACCGACATGATGGTGACGATCTTGTTATCGACGGCCGCAACGCCCGGCATGGCGATACAAGTGTCCCTGAAATTGGCCAAGATAGGACTAATGTCCGTCATTGATAGAGAATAAGCGGCTCGTCGATGCACACGTTGCGCTAACTTGGTCTCCAGGTGCTTCAGCGCCAAATTGGCTATCTGAGGCTTGGCCGGATTCTTGGGATTGTTGAGTCGATTTATCACCTCCTCTATCGAAGCACCAAATTTCTCTTGAAAGTTTTTCTCATGCGGCGTCTCGGCAGGTACGAACGTCATAGATAATAAATTCTCTAGTATAAATATAATCGGCTTCAGAATGATCCTATGTTTTTCCGCGATCAATTTCTCCTTTTCTTCAACTGTAAGCCAGATATTATCCTGCACCCGTTGAATCTCGATTTCTAATTGCTCGAATCGTTTGGTAATCTCCGTGTGATGTTGACACAATGTCGCCAACCACAGTTCGTCCCACAGCAACGTGATTCGCCTGAGTTCCCTTACCAGTACCTTCACTTGAACCACCGAATCCTGGATACGACTCGAGAGACAGTCAACCAACTGTGAAAAATAAGAATCCATGAAACTTTCATGCTCATCGTTGTACATGGTGACTTCCGCTGTCGTCTCTTCCTCCTCGTCCTCTTCCTCCTCTGCCATCTCCTCCTCGTCATCCTCCTCCTCTTCGTTCTCTTTTCGCTCCTGCTCCTCCATGGCGGCGATGTTCATGTCCACATCGTTCTGCGAGCCGTCTTTGTCATCGGGCTTCTCGTAAACGATCTTGTCATAAATCTTTTTCTGACCTGATACCGCGCCCACCACGGCAGGGAACGTAATCAAATGCGGTGAATTCTCCGCCACTCGGCACAGCAGCTCGGATACCTGAGTCCTTACATAGGCCTCGGGATGGCTGAGTCTCGAAAACAATTGCGGTATAATCTCCTTCCACGGCGCGGTCGGTGTCGTCGAGAGACCAGCCTCAAGTACGTTTTGCAATTCCAAAGCGTGCTTCACTACGAGTCGCAACAGTCTCAACGTCGCCGTGATAGTATCGCACTCGTTGCTGTCATTATTCGCCAATTGCAAAAACTTGAAGTACGCGTTCGCCGAAAGCTCATAATACGAGTAGATTCTCTTCTGGGCCTGTCGCCAGATATCGACCAGCATGCCAAGATGTTCGTTGCTAGCGTGACTTAAGAACGGTACGTTCCTCAACTGATTCTCTATCATGTCTGATGTATTAACATCATTCGTGTCGATGTCGCCCTCGTCCTCGGGTATAGTTTTATTCTGGCTCAATATAGAGAAAATAACGTTGAGATCGGTTTCAGCTATGTCCATTGGCAATAACGACTGTATATTCATTCGATCTGTGTCTGTCAACTGACCAGAGTTGGAGTTGTCCACGATCTTCCGCCCCCACTTGTAACACCAAGCGGCGAAGCTGGACCAAGCGCGCGACAGGTCCGGACATTGATTCACACCGAGCTGCATTAGTTTGCCTATTATCATGTCGGATGTTGGAATCAGATCGATCGTTTCGCCGAACAACTTGTCCATCAAACCGTCGTTATGCATGGCTTCGAATCTGAGCAACTCTTCCAACTGAGGATTCTCATTCACGTTCGAGTCCTGCTGTATCCACTTACCCAGGGTAAGCAAAAGTTTAGTTCCCATCTCCCGTAAATCAATGGATTGCTCGCCGCTGATGATTGCTTGCGAGATTCCCAGCGCGGTAGCGCAGCACATCTTCAAAGCCTTGTTTGTATCCTCCATGTCGTATAATAGCTTGGATAATTCCTTGAACGCGCGCATACTATTCTTGGTCCATTTTACATGAACAAGCCCGTTTAGCATACTATTTGTAATCTCAGTAAAGGTGCAAACGGTCGGATTCTTTAATTGAATCAAGTCCCGCTCCGATTTCAAGTACTTGACCATCTCTCGTTTCGCCAAATTAAAGTTACCTTCTTTCCTGGCTGTTCTGATGATGTGCAATCGTAGGCTGTCCACTTCCGTAGAGGTACTGTTACATGCTTGATCTAGATACTCGGACCACCACAAAACTTGCGTTAAAATGTTCGAGTTGATATTATTAATTTTATCAGTCTTATATAACTCGAAAACGTTCTTGTTCTTCTTGCCGCGTAGCAAATTCTTCAATCCCGTCGCGGAATATTGAAGCAGTATAGCATCGCTGAGATATTCGGATGGCACATTTCGCAAGCCGTCCTGCATCATTTTAGCTGCGACCTTCTGACATCTTTCGATAATGTTATCGAACGAGTCGTTAACCGAATCGTCAAGTTCGTTAATACGAATCCTCAGTGCAACGTTTATCAAACTGTTACTGCACTCGGCCAGCGTCTTCGCGCAACTCCAATTACTTTTGTTTTCTTCGTTTAACAGATTCCAATTCGTTAATTCGTCCAAGGAGATCAATTCGCCCTCCTCGAATTTTTTTAGACAATCCGCCTGCTGCGATACGATATTTTCCGTGATTTGTCTTTTCAGGATAGCATAACTGTCTTGCGCCAGCATATCAGTCTCCTGCGACTTCCAATTGACCAAACCGAACCAATCGCTCAAAGCTTTGTAACAGTTGGAAAGTCTTTGTATGCAGAAGCCTAGCACTTGGTTATCGCTTTCAAGTCTCGTGGCTCGGCCGTTTTCATCATCATTTATTTTAGCGTGAACGTGCTCGTCGATGATCTGTTTATAGGCACCCGTTGCTGATTCGTAACGTCCAGCAGCCTCTTCCATTGCAGCTTTCAGCCACGGGAACGATCTCTCTTTGCTCTTGGTGTATACATAGAGCCCCTGCAATGCTTCCGCTTCGCCAAGCGCGACCATCGCCTGTGCTGTCCATAGCGTTGCCCTCTCAAACTCTATGCCTTGCGTGTTATCAGCATTACTCAAGTCCTCCAGCAATCTCTGACCATTTCGTAGCGCGCTCGTCGCCAAGCCCGAATGTAACGAAACCACACACAAGGCTAATCGTATGCGATTCAGCCATTCTTTGCAGGTTGATTTGTTTGTATGAAAGAAGGTTCTGACCGGCTTCGATAGTGGTAAAAGCGCCATCGCGCAACCATCAGCCGCATTATGAATTACTCTCTCCAGGTGTTCCAAAAATTCGACAAAAAGCCGCACTCGCGTATGCTCGTGCAAAATGCGATCTAATCCCTGCGTTTCTTTCTCCTTTTTCATTACGTCTACGGTATTGTGGCTTGATATTTCGCGAGCTAAAATCTTCAGGGCACTCTCGATCGAAGTGAACGTTTCCTGCGGCTTCCCTAAAGAAGTGCGAAGCTTGTTGAGTACGCAGTGTTGCGCTGCCTCGAAACCACTCCAGAAGAACAGAAACGAACAATTTGCTAATGCCAAATCATACATCCTCGCCGTAGTCCCGTTCTCCGGTCTGTGTACAAAACCATGCGTTTCACATAATTGTCACGGTACATTATTTCAAAATAATTTTGAAGAGTGAAAGATACTTACACAGCTGGCCAGCATAATGTAAATATCTCCGACAATCCAGACGCGTCGAGATAATGTTCTTGCAATAGAAATGCCATGTACGTTTTGAAATGTTGTGCTAGCAATTCCCCGTTGTTATTACCTCTCATGTGTAATCTTTGAGCGAGTATCAGCGATTCTGTCGAATAGATCTCGATCTCTCGTATCTTCTGCGACATAATATAATATTCGAGTTTGAAAATGAAACGAAAAAAGTTCAGTCTCAGTAGTACAGTAATACATTCAGTATACGGTATTACATCTATAAGCTTGCATGCTGTTTTATTCATAAAGATAGCACTTACCTTGGTATCTGAGAATAAATATTGCTTGTTCAATTTTGATATAACAATGTCAATGGGCATACACATTAGCAGCGCGCCATACTTTTCGCGAATCGTTTTATTGCACGAGGTCAAATGCAATGTCACTAGATCTACGATACTCGAATAAGTCTCTTGCTTCCATACCACGTTCTTCGCAGTCATTAACGTTTTGAAAAGATTGCATACCGCGCTCGCAATACCATCGTTAGTCGTAGCACCGCAACTGATTAAACTTGCAATGATACTCTGGCACTCCTGAGTTTCGCTCAAAATCCCGATATATTTTTCAGACTGTATGTAAATCTCTTGCAACCAATTGGACAAAAGAAGTACAGTGTATATAGGCGCATTCTTGTTGTATGTTTTGGCTATCAGATTGAGAATTATAGATAAATGACCACTAGCTGGTGATGTAGTTGGTACATCCAAAGTGCCGGGAAACATATCCATCGGACGACAAGCAGTGCTATCTGTTATCAAATTGGAACTTGGAACGAAGTGATTGTACCTATTGTTAACAAATATGCATAAACATATATATGATATATATTAAATTTATACATATATTGATATATTAAGTTTATATACCGTTATACAATTATTGAAAGATTTTATCATACCTAGAACAATGCGCGTACAGCAAATATAGGATATTGTATTGCAAAAATGGACTCGCTGTGGACAGCGTAGTGTCATATGGTTTTAATTTAACAGCGAGAAGTTCTAATATACTGGGTTTCAAAGCCCACATTCCGATAATCGAATTACTTGCGTTTGCTGAAAAAAAAAAAGAAAAAGAAAAGAGGGAAGAAAAAAAAAAAGAGAGAACACATTAATTGCCCGTTTTAAAATACATTGGTAACGTATATTCACTTACCTATATCCGAAAGTGCACGTAGTATGAATGTAACTACAATCTCAACATCGTTTTTCGTGTATGTTAAATCGTTCAATGGATTATCAGTAACCAAGTTATCCATGTCTGGTAGTATGAGTTTATAAGCGATCTCCAAATCCGCCAATATATAGCGGTAAGATTCCTGTAATAACGGAATGTTCTTTAAACTTAGAAGACTATGATATACTCCCAAACTCGCATTTTGAATGAGTACAGAATTTCGGAATCTTAATTTTAGCAGCATCGAACTCTTGCCAAGCAACGTGTGCACCAATTCCAATGGCAAATTCGCAGATACTTCCTTTATTATTTTTGATATAATAGTTAACATTGAAATAATAGTATCGTCCCAAAAAATATTGACTCTCTGTAATTGAAGATCGATGAATTTATAGAGAAGCTCGTGATTCTTCGCGACGCGACTTTGAAGATAACCAAGGAGCAGAAAGGCGCATTCATTCGCAATTATAATCAATTCTTCCTTTTCTTCCGACAAATTTTCAATCGGTTTAATTTTCGGTTCCATCGATAGCATTGCATTTATTAACAGCTGTCCTTTCTCCTTGGACAGAACATTTCCTTTATCATAAATTATCTTGGAATTTTTCTTATCATTTTTTTTATTTAAGATCAATGACTTCATCATCTTGATGAGATTTTCCTCGGTAATCTCGTCTTTATTGAAATGTTTGGAAAGCATTTCAACATGTTGTTGCGACGAGCTCATGTTTTTCACACATTTAATTAAATTTTCCATGTTGTTAGATATTTTGGGCCAAATATCATTATCTTCTTCCAATTCGATCGCTTTGACAACGGTCTTGAGCATCTTTGACAGACAATTCATTAGGAAAGACCACTGCACGTTTGGTGTAAGGTTTGGATTTAAGTGCTCGGCTATGCTCTTTGTTACTGTGTTAAAGACGGATATTAATGACGTGATTCGCAGAATACACTCTCTCGGTGTCGGGAATCCGTCATCACCGGGCGAAGTCCGACCAGACTCAGGTGAGTTCAATTCTTCGTCATAACTTTCCATATCCTCCAGAAATTGGCCTAATAATGTCAGAGAAAACTGCAGATCCGCTATCCAAAATGAATGTAATTTTTGTAAACATCGACTCGCATAAACGACAACTGACTTTTGTTGTGTAAAATCGATGTGCCAACCCACAAGTATATCCACAGTATCACGAAAATGATTCGTGAACGTTTCGGGATAGGAATCTATGATGAGTAAAATAGCATCCACAGTCGATACCAATAAGTCTGCTCTATCAACATTTTCTAATATTGATTGTAATTGAGACATCATTGGCTATAATACAAACACATTATGATTAATATTCATCATTATACTAGAAACAAAAGAGTCAAATATTATTTACCACAGAGAATTCCTTCAATTTGAGTAACATGGAATCCATCTTGAGTATCTCGATGAGAGACTTCATTAATAAACATTTCACATCATCTCTATGTTCCAATGAATATTTACTGAAGATCCAGTCCATATATCTAAAAAAAAGTAAACAAATTTTGTAATTTTGAGCACTATTACAAACACTACTACATATTAACTACAAAAACATGTAAAGATCAAAACATAACCTTCATAATATTCGCGCGTTGCTCGATTACATATACCTTTTAAAATCTTGTTCTATCACATATCCGATTTGACTCAAACATTTTGCAGCCTGTTGCTTTGCCTCTTGACTGGGACCAGAACGCAAAAGATCTAAGAGACTCTCACAGGTAGTTTCCAAGTTTCGTCGTAAATATCGTTGATTCTCAGGTGCAATGATACCTTCCTGTACTTGTCTACAAAGCACCATGAAATGATCACAGTCATCCTCGCGATACAGTCGCCGCAACAGCTTGGAAATTCTTGAGTCCTCTGAAACAAGTGAGTCTCTTTAAAAAGTAAAATTCATGCACAACAAATATTTTCCTACGAGTAAGCACATCCAAAAAAACGCATACAATAAATTACCATTTACTCTTTTATCATCATAGTATTTGCTTTGTGCATTCTCATAATTTTTCAACGATTCTTGAAACTTGGGTCTAGATGTGGAGTGATAATTGGACTCTGAATTTGATTCACTGAGCGTCTTTTTAAAAGCTCTCCCACCACGTGCTCCACCTCTGGCGCGGTCTGCAGAACTGCCACCACGTGCCATTCGAAATTCATTTCTTGGACCAGCACTATCACATATGTATTTTATGACAAATTAATTTTTTTAATCTATAAAATATATCATAATAAAATTGGGAGACAAAAGAAAAGAGAAAAAACCTTGGCTTAAATCTAGCAAAACTGTGATCTGAAGAATAGTTGGAGTTTCGTTGACAAATGACCAAAGTGTTTTGTGGTACTTTAAGGTCATTTATACTGTAACCACTTATCACGCTACTGTCTTCTTTTTCTATTTCTCCTCCTTGATTTGTAGACTCGTCTTGAGTCTCAGTGCGTGAACCACGTAGCCTCGTGCTAGTATTAGAGTTCCCACAGCTATTCATTACATTACTCTGCAAGTGGTCTGCATGACCCACACTTTATAGATGTAACTTGTGATTATCTGAAAAAGATTCTCAATTATACAACTGTCAAAGATATGTGATTGAACCATTGAACAAAAATTTTGAAATTCAATGACCAGTACAGGAAAATAAATATATATATATATATAAATATATATAAATATATATATAAATATATATATAAATATATATAAATATATATATAAATATATATAAATATATATATATAAATATATATAAATATATATACTTTTTATCTTACATAATTATCTTGAAATTATTTCCACAATTTCCACAATTATATATAAGTTTAAATTTTTGTGTTTTAAACACAAAAGTTTGTCTTATAGATAATAAAACATGACATACTTTTTTATATTAAGAATTCTATTGTATTTATCAATAAATCGGAATAATGTATGTATAAAACAATTACATAGAATGATCAAAATTTATGATCCAAAAATCAACTGAGTGTGTATATGTGAGTATGTATATACAAATTACATAAAATAGGCTACACACACACACACACACACACACACACACATCATACATACACATACATACATACATAATATATAATGTTATTGGATGTTAAGTTCAATCGAAAAACAATACAATTCCAAACACACTTTCTATTTGATACATTCGATGCTGTTTCAACCTTTTAGCAAAATTAAACAAGCATTCTTTAATTATCTAAGAGAAGATTACAGCAATAGAAAAACATTGTTAGGTATCATTAATTTCAGCTTTTCTTTTTTTGTAGCTATTAAGATTATGTGCTCGATTTAGCTGTTATTGTCAAATTTTATAAAAATCGCAAATCCTATGAAACCACGTGAGACACTGCTAGTTCGAGTCATGACAAAATTTAAAGAACATTAGTCGCGTTTTTCCTGATATTGACGCATCTTTCACACACGCAGCATCTGTTGTTGATAATGTTACGCTCCACATTCCTGAAACTTTTAGCAAAAAACGCATCTAAGCTTACTTTAGATCACTCCTCACCAATTTGGGGCAAATCTCGGATAAATCTCGAACAAATCTCGTAAATAAGCGTTCAATTGCGCAGAATCCGAACAAAGCCAGTAAATTTGTCGCTTCGTACCGTATCGCCTCACGAAAGATAGATTGTAAGTGCAAAAATGCTAATTTGGAGGTTATAAGAGGACACATTCAGTGTTCACTGCCTTAAATTTTTATACCTCTAGATCATCGGAGAGTACACGCTACCATAGGTTTATTCTTTTCCTCTGCACTGGGATTGTACTAGTATACTGCATTGGAACTGGGGGTCGATCATGTAACTTTTCCCCTAGGGCGAAAACGTGAAAAGTGAAAAGTTTCACATGAACTTACGATCATGCGGGATTACAATTTTGCGGGATCATGTAACTCTCTCAATGTGAAAACGTGAACTTTTTCGCCATATACCTTGGTGGCGGAAAGGCGGAAATCTAGGAAATTAATAAATATGCTTCGGAATTAGAGAAGATTAGGGCTGCGTTAGTGTCGGTCCACAATAAGTATTTAAGCTTTAAGACGTAAGAAATTGACCAATTATAATCGAATATGAAAAGAATAATCGACTATGATTGGTCAATTTCTTACGGCTTAAAAATTAAATACTTATTGTGGACCAACACTTAGGATTAAGTGTACGTAGTACATATACAATTGATTATTAAAAGATGTATATAATACTGTACCAATAAAATAATTTTCATTAGCTATAAAACCTATGAAACATGATTGATGAAACATAGTTTTATAGTTTTATAGGTTTTATAGGTTTTATAGATTTTATATCATTATTGACCCCCTGGGGGGGGTCAATCATGTAACTTTATGTGAAATTTTTTACTTTTCACTTTTTCACTTTTTATTTTTCATTTTTCACACCTTGACATTTCACGTGAAACTTTTCACGTACAGCGATTATATATGTAGCTTGGAAAGTGGAATCATGAAACATAGTTTTCATAGGTTTTATAGCTAATGAAAATTATTTTTCATAGGTTTTATAGCTAATGAAAATTATTTTATTGATACAGTATTATATACATCTTTTAATAACCAATTGTATATGTACTACGTACACTTAATTCTAACGCAGCCCTAATCTTCTCTAATTTCGAAACATATTTATTAATTCCCTAGATTTCCGCTTTTCCGCCACTAAGGTACATGGCGAAAAAGTTCACATGAAAAATTTCATATTTTCACGTTTGAAAGAGTTACATGATCCCGCAAAATTGCATATGATCATAAGTTTACGTGAAACTTTTCACTTTTCACGTTTCCGCTTTAATGTCATTCCACAATAAGTATTTAATCTTTAAGAAATTGACCAAACATAGTCGATTATTCTTTTCATATTCGATTATAATTGATCAATTTCTTACTTCTTAAAGCTTAAATCACCTATTGTGGACCGACACTTAGAGGAAAAGTTACATGATCGATCACCTCCTGGTGAGGGCAGCACATAGGGTGAATTCTCACTGAGTGCGTCACGCGCTTTGAGTATATAGACATGGAGAGGGAATATTGGCACCGAAAGTGTGTCCAAAGTATGTACGAGAGAGAAAGATATACGAGTGATACTCGTCCTTTCTCATGCAAAATTGACAGATACTATAGGCAAGCAATATATAGTGCAATATATAGTGTGATGTAAAGAACAATAGGTGACAAGAGCTTGTGGCGGCCATTGTTCACTCCACCAGCAAGGCTAGGCAGGCGCTGCCTTGTTGAGAAGGCAGGCTCGAGCCTACACGAGATCTGAAAGCCGAAATTAGGTAGAAAAAACCAAGTCGCGCCACAATTCTTTGATATCCGACCATCGCCAGCAACGTCTCTCGATGTTCTGGTCTGATCGCGTTTATTTTCTAGCACAATGTTAACCGAACAAAGCATATTCAACCGATCGCGATATTTACAGAGCCTAAAAACTATTTACACAGAACAAAGAAACGATACGTACAATGCCAGCGGGGGCACCGCGGACACGAAAACAGCGCGTGACAGTGTTTTTCTTCACGACGTACAATGCCGGCAAGGGCACCGCGGACACGGAGGAACGTTCGAGAACTAAATCATAACGACGAGAAAACGCAACGAATATCGGAAAGAAAGAGCGCACTTAAACTATGAATCGCTCGCAAGCGCGAGGCGAAGCGCCTGAAACGCACGATGCGTGCAATCACGGGACGCGGCTGCAACGCCTGCGACAACACGAACAGAAACGTCACTCGCGAGCGAGAGATACACTCGACTGCTTGCTCACGAGCGAGAACGCGACGCAGCGCCCGAGTAAGAAAGAGACACCTCTCACACAGGAGAGAGAGCGAGACAAAACGCGACTTTGCGATAGCGAAGAAGAGAGCACGGGTGCAATCGCGAGATGCACGCAAGCGAGAGAGGCGGAGGCGCACGCACGCAACAGGTGCGGCGCGACGCACGTGGTCGCACCGAGCCGGCAGGACAGCACCTTTAACACTCACAGGTTTTTGTTGCGCACACGACACCTTTCACTGCGCGGTCGCTGTCACTCCCCGGTCACGACGCCGCAACACGTTGATACTGTCTGTCCGGAGTTTCCCCTCCGTCTCTCTCCACCAGACGTGTGGCTGCCGCACGTCTGCAGACTGACTGTCATGGCCGTCCTGTCACTATACGCGTGGTGATGGCCGACGGAGAAGACGCCGGAAGTCACCACGCTAGTCGTGGCACCAGCAACTGCTTCCTCGGTGGACGGTGGCGCTCGGTGGCGAGCGCGCGAGGCTGCGGAGCTGCGACCGGGGGCAAGGGCGCCACAGCCACTCCCCTCAGTGACCTTCGCCGGAGGCGGGGGCACGAAAATGCACCCTCTTGCTAGGACCCGAGGAAGCCGGCCGTTGAGCCGATTCTGGCCGCTGACCTTGATGAAGCGCTGGTTCTGTTGGAGCTGCTAGGTAGGCTGGCTTGAGACTGTCGACCGAGACCGTTTTCTCTGTCCCGTTGATGCAAATGACAAAGACCTTGTCGTTGAGCCTTCGGATGACCTGATGCGGGCCGGTGTAAGGCGGCTCCAATGGTTTCTTTACCGCGTCCACCCGTTTGAATACGTGGAAGCACGTGGCTAGATCTTGGAGGACGAAGTGGCGAGGCCTGGAGTGGTGGGCTGTTGGTGTGGGCCTGACAGAACGGATGTGGTCCCTGAGAGCTGGAAGAAATTCCTGCGGATCAGATGGGAGGTCTTGAGTAACAAAGAACTCACCCGGAATGCGGAGAGAGGTGCCGTAAAGAAGGTCTGCCGGGGAAGCCTGTAGATCGTCTTTGATTGCGGTGCGCAGGCCAAGCAGGACAGTTGGCAACAGTTGCGGCCATGGTATGTCCGGATTGCACATTAGAGCTGCTTTTAGAGTCCTGTGCCAGCGCTCAATAATCCCGTTCGACTGAGGATGGTACGAAGTAGAGTGAGTTCTCTGTGCTCCGACCATTTTTGCCAGGGCTGAGAAGAGAGCCGATTCGAATTGAGTGCCTTGGTCTGTGGTTATGGTGAGCGGGATGCCGTACTGGCAGATCCAGCTACCATAGAACCGTGGCCACTGTGCTCGCTTGGGTGTCTTTGAGCGGAATCGCAGCTGGCCATCTGGTGAAGCGATCGATTATGGAGAGACAATATTTAAGGTCGTTTACCTGAGGCAGCACGATGATGTCTAGGTGAACATGATTGAAGCGTCCATCTGGAACAGTGATCTTGGCTGGCTCACTTCGATTGTGTCGGTGGACCTTCGCCCGTTGGCACGGAAGGCATTCTCGGGCCCACTGGAGAGCGTCTTTTTTGATGCCTGGCCAAATGAATTTCTCTCTCAGCGTGCGAGCAGTGGCCCTTCCGCTAGGGTGCGAGAGATTGTGCACCACCGCGAATGCCTGGCGTCTGAGTGCTTTTGGAATGTAGGGTCTCACCCAACCAGAAGAGACGTCGCAGTAGATGTCGAAACCTTCGATGGTGATTCTAAGGAGATTGAGTGAGCTATTCTCCTGTAGGGAAGGTAGCTCGTTGTCCTCAGCTTGCGCTTCATGTAGCGTGGAAGCATTCAAAGCGGTAGGCATGGCGATTGCGTTGATCCGAGAGAGAGCATCGGCAACTGTATTTTCATCACCCTTCACGTGAGAGATGGAGGTGCTGAACTGGCCGATATAGTCAAGCTGGTGGCACTGGCGAGGTGATTCTTTTTCCGACCTTTTTGAGAAGGCGTAGATGAGAGGACGATGATCGGTCCGAATTGTAAATTGTCTGCTTTCGAGAATGTGCTGGAAAAACTTAATCGAAGCGAAGATTGCGAGTAGCTCTCTGTCATACGTACTGTAATTTTTTTCTGCGTGGCTGAGCTTCCTCGAGAAGAAACCGAGAGGTTTCCAGGAGTCCTCTGCAAGTTGCTCGAGAGAAGCGCCGATGGCGGAGTCCGAGGCGTCGGTGGTCACTCGCAGTGGGGCTGACGGCGAGAGGTATGACGATAATGTGGCTGAGGCCAGACTGGATTTGCAGGCTTGGAATGCTGCTTCGGTCTCGGTTGACCAAGGGATTTTGCGCTTATCCCTTTTCTTTGCTCCTTGTAGAAAGACGCAGAGAGGGGCTTGCAAGTGGGCAGCGTGCGGCACAGTGCGCCTGTAAAAGTTGATTACTCCCAGGAACCGCCGGAGATCTGATATAGTTTTTGGTTTTGGATAAGCCAGAATGGCTTCAACACGCTCGGTCGGTGGTCTAAATCCTTGAGCGTTGAGTGTGTAGCCCAGATAATTCAATTCTTTCTGACCAATCTGGCACTTGCCCCAGTTTAAAGTTAGTTGATGAGAACGTAGCAGCTCGAACACCGTTCTGAGGTGCCGTAGGTGTTCGTCGTGTGAGCTGGAGGCAATGATGACATCATCTATGTAGCAACTAACGAAGTCGTGTCCTCTGAATATATTATCCATGTGTCTCTGGAAGGTCTGGGTGGCATTCCGTAATCCGAGAGGCATTCCCAGGTATTCGAAGAGGCCGAAAGGTGTGATGACGGCCGTCTTTGCAATGTCAGATTGAGCGACCGGGATTTGAAAATAGGCTCGCTCGAGATCCAGCGTTGAGAAAATGTTTTTGCCATGGAGCCGTTGGAAGAGGTCGTCAATGCGGGGAATTGGATATCTGTCGGGTACCGTCTGAGTGTTCAGTCGACGGTAGTCCCCTGTAGCACGCCAGCCACCCCGCTTTTTACCAATCATGTGGAGTGGGCTGGCCCATTCACTGTTTGACGGGCGGATGATCCTGTGGTGCAGCATCCGTTCGAAGTCTTCGCGTGCAGCCTTAAGTTTCTCACCCGCCAGTCTGCGTGTTCGTTCCACCACTGGAGGCCCAGATGTGACGATATGGTGTTCGACATGTGCGGAGGCTGCTGAAGAGCGAGGCTTTGCTAGACCGAGATCTCCGAATTCTTTAATCAGAGCCTGGTAATCTGATGAGATCGGACCCGGCGGCAGATCGGGTGGACAGGATGAGATTCCGAAAACTGCGGCTACGGCGAGATCACCCTTGGTGGAGAGCGAGGTGAGGGCATTCAACAGTGCTCGCTTCTTCAAATCCAGGATCAGGCCGTAGTGGTGGAGAAAGTCTGCTCCAATGATGGCCGATTGGACGTCAGCAATCACGAAAGTCCACCTGAAGGCTCGGCGGAGGCCGAAGTCGACGGTCAGGAACTTTTCACCATAAGTGACGATAGACGTGCCGTTTGCAGCATGCAGGCGTGTGTCGGTTGGCTTGAGATGTCTTGCGAAGAGGCGTTTTAGTACCAAGGAGACGGTAGAGCCTGAGTCTACCAAGAATTTGATGTTTGACGTCCGGTCGTGAATGTGGAGACGGAGTTCTTCCGACGGCAAGGCGATTGCGTTGTTGTTGCTGCTGGTGCTGCCGGCGACTGCATCAGACGCCGACAACCGGCTTAGTTTAAAGGCTGGTCTGGCGTCTGGTTGACCACAAACGAGCAGGGTGTGGTGCACCGTTGAGCTGAGGAGCCGAATCGCCGGTGGTAATAGCACGCACCTTGCAGCGCGGGCGAGGAAGCTCTCGACCGCGAGCGTGAGCGAGATCTATTGAGGTACGAGGCTGGTGGCCTGGTCTGGAGTAAAGTTCACGAATTAACGAGATGAGCTGCGCCAGGGAGCTCTTGATCTCCAGGAGATGACCTGTCAGATTGTCGGAATTGACTTGATGAGCCTGGCTGCGTGCGACTGGGGACGCGGCACGAGTGGGAAGCGACGTGGACATCACGTACGAGCTGTTATTACCCTCCAAGAGGTGGTCCGCTGCCACCGCGAGCTCATCCAAATTTGGAGCACTGAAAATCTTTAGGAAGCGCTGAGCATTGAGCGGGAGGAGAGAGAGCCATTTGACTCTGAGAATCTCCTCTGAAGCTTTATCCCCTGAGAGGCTGTGCATCTGGCGTAGGAGCTGTGAGGGCTTCTTGTCGCCCAGCTCGAGCTCGTTGAGGAGCTTTTGCAGCTGGCGGTCAGCGGAATCTGTGAAACGCCGAGTTATGCTCTCTTTGAGGAAGGTGTATTTGTCCGAAGAAGGCGGAGCACGAATTATATCGGAGACTTCCGCCAGAGATTCCGGATCCAGGGCGCTGATAACTAGATGATATTTCGAGTCGTCTGAGCGAATGCGGCTCGAGGCAAAGACCGATTCGATTTGGAAGAACCAAAGATCTGGATTGGTTTTCCAGAAGGGTGGCAGCCTGCAGTTGTTGATGGATTCGACGTCGCAACACGTTGATACTGTCTGTCCGGAGTTTCCCCTCCGTCTCTCTCCACCAGACGTGTGGCTGCCGCACGTCTGCAGACTGACTGTCATGGCCGTCCTGTCACTATACGCGTGGTGATGGCCGACGGAGAAGACGCCGGAAGTCACCACGCTAGTCGTGGCACCAGCAACTGCTTCCTCGGTGGACGGTGGCGCTCGGTGGCGAGCGCGCGAGGCTGCGGAGCTGCGACCGAGGGCAAGGGCGCCACAAGCTGTCATAAATGATATTGTATAGGGATGTAATAGTGAAATAAATATTAATACGTTAAATAAATATTAATATATATCATTAACACAAGAAAATAATTTTTATTGATGTTTAAAATAAATCAATTTTGTAAACTTACTCTAATATAATTTTTGTGTATTGAATCGGTAGCGCACTTAGCCTCGTGGAATAAACACAAATTAACGTGTCTATCCGATTATTGACAATCTTTAAAAACTATCCTATCTCTTTAAGGATGACATGACGGTGCGATCATAATAATTCGAATTAGCGAAATTAACGTTAGTGAACACGTCAGATGAACACGGTATTTGTATCTTTATTTTTTGTATACACTGAGGATGACTCAAATTAGATGAATACGGTATTTGTATCTTTATTTTTTGTATACACAAATTAAATTACAATTATGCTTTTAATAAGTTGCATTTTATGATGTCAAACACATCTTGCTGCAAAATGTGTTCTGTCAATGCGCTGTCATTAAACTCTGTATGACAAACATCGTTAAACACTTTCATAGTCACAATTGTTTTAATATTTTTTCTAGTGCAAATTATATTATAATTTGATCGAATAACTGCTTCAGAGCATTGTGTTATTTTTATGACAACCGAAGGAAAATTAAATTATCTTTGTTTTTGACAGTAATCAAAATTGAATATTAATGAGATGATTCTCGATATTAAATACGATGTAATAAAAGGGCAATAAGAATCAGCGTTGTTTACGGTGCACAATTTACATTCTTTATTACAGTTTAAAAATATATAACATACGTTTCGACTCTAATTTGAGTCATCCTCAGTGTATACAAAAAATAAAGATACAAATACCGTATTCATCTAATTTGAGTCATCCTCAGTGTATACAAAAAATAAAGATACAAATACCGTGTTCATCTGACGTGTTCACTAACGTTAATTTCGCTAATTCGAATTATTATGATCGCACCGTCATGTCATCCTTAAAGAGATAGGACAGTTTTTAAAGATTGTCAATAATCGGATAGACACGGTTCACACAAACCGAATAAAGCACGCGCAGGAATGCAGCGCGGTTCGCACCGAGCAGCACACCAACAACGCATCCACATGCCTAGAGCTTCAGGCAGTGACTGAATGTGGTGACTCTACAAGTCAACAACTTGTCAACAAAACAAAGCCGGATTACAGTCTGCTCAAGACAGAAACGTATGCGTGATGCAAGAATTCAGTATCAGATTATGAATTCAAACAATTATTCTATCTTTCAGTAAAAAGCATCTCTGAGATCAGCCGTTTCTGCAAATTACGTTCACAGTCTAATATTTTTATACCGTTTTAATCAAAATCATGATCACAATTCAATCTATGTTCGGTAATGACTGAATATGTGTTCGTGTTCCTACGTATATGATTCTGGTGTTCATGCAGTCTTGTTTTTAATCTCATTGTTTGTCTGACGTAGCACGCATCGCAGCAGATCTTGTATACTACATTCCTTTTGGAATGTGCTGGTAGAGTGTCCTTATGAACCCTGATCATGCCTCTCAACTTGTTCATACTAAAGTACTCGGGTTTTGCGTTAAAATTATCGACAATTTTTTTGAGTTTAGTCAATTTCCAGAACAAAAGGTAAAATGAACCATTTTGTTCCTTGTGATTGCGCTGTTGCATTCGACATTCTTGATTTATTTTCTTGCCTGAATAACATTTTTAATCTCGATGTTAATGACATTGCAATAGCCATTCCTTCCCGATTGATCGATGAGATGCCCTTGCAGGGTTCAATTCGTACTACCCTAGGTTGCAATTCACTGCTGAGATGGGGGGGAGCAAGTTGAATTTTCTCGACTTGACCTTAAAAGTTGTTAATAAGAACATCGAGATTGATTGGTTTCATAAACCCACATTCTCGGAAAGGTACCTCAATTTTCATTCCCAGCACCCTCTCGCCCAAAAAAGAGGCACTATTGCTGGACTCGTCGATAGAGAGTTCTTATTGTCCCACCCGAAACACCACCAAAAAAACTTGAATTTAGTGATTAAGACTCTGTTATTAAATGATTACCCTCTCAACTTTATCTTTGATAATATCCATTCAAGATTAAAAATGTTATTCAGGCAAGAAAATAAATAAGAATGTCGAATGCAACAGCGCAATCACAAGGAACAAAATGGAACAATACAACAAATATAATACATGGAACAATGGAACAAATAATCACTTTACCCTTTATTCCGAAAATTGCGATTAAACTCAAAAAAATTGTCGATGATTTT
Source organism: Pogonomyrmex californicus (assembly GCA_024349325.1). NCBI lineage: Eukaryota > Metazoa > Arthropoda > Insecta > Hymenoptera > Formicidae > Pogonomyrmex > Pogonomyrmex californicus. Next base: position 8,804,340 of record JAECZD010000013.1, on the reverse strand, counting down.
AATGTAAAACCTGCGTACTTTAGTATGAACAAGTTGAGAGGCATGATCAGGGTTCATAAGAACGCTCTACCAGCACATTCCAAAAGGAATGTAGTGTACAAGATCTGTTGCAGCAACTGCGATGCGTGCTATGTCGGACAAACAATGAGACAATTAAAAACAAGACTGTATGAATACCAGAGTCATATACGTAAGAACACGAACACACATTCAGCCATTATCGAACATAAATTAGATTGCGATTATGAATTTGACTGGAACGGTGTAAAAGTATTAGACTGTGAACGTAACTTGCAAAAACGATTAATTTCAGAGATGCTTTTTATTAAGAGACAGAATAATTGCTTGAATTCACAGTCGGATATTGAATTCTTACACCACGCATACATTTCGGTTTTGAGCAGGCTGTAACCTTGGCTTTGTTTTGATGACAAGCTGTTGACTCGTAGAATCACTGCGTTCAGTCACTGCCTTGAGCTCGAGGCATACGGACGCGTTGTTGGTGTGCTGCTCAGTACGAATCGTGCTGCACTCCTGCGCGTGCTTTGTTCAGTGTGTGAGCCGTGTCCATCCGATAATCGACAACCCTTAAAGATAACCTGCTCTATCTCTTTAAGGATGATGATCATAATTCAACGAAATCAACATTAGTGAGCACGTCGGATGAACACGGTATTTTATCCTTATTTTTATATTTTTATTTTATTTTTCATTTTTGTATACACAGAGGATGACTCAAACTAGAGTCGAAACATATGTCATATTTTTCAATTTGTAATAAGGAATGTAAATTGCGCCTTGCAAACAGCGCTTTCTCATTTGCCCTTCTATTATTTCATAATATATTTGTATATATATATATATATATATATATATATATATATATATTGTTGCGGCCGTGCGGTATTCCGTTCGGCGCTACTAAGAAATAATCAATATCAATCGATAAGAGTTTGAATAGAGGATCGGCCCTTGGCAACGCGTCGTTCTCCGACTGTTTTATAGATTTGACGGCCAGATTTCGCGGTGGCCGGACGCGTTTCTGTACCGTTGGTTTAATAAAGAGTGAGTCTTTCCTGAAACAGTGTTCTTCCTTTCCGAAAGCGCTCCGCCGAGTATCGCGATCACGGGAAGTAACGCCGCGAGCGCGACAATTTATATACATTTTTAAGGGTGCTTCCAATCTTAAGATATTCATTTTGCACAAAATATCTCGCACAAATTAATATATATTAATATATATATAGAGATAGAGAGGTTATGTTTATGCATGATTTTACTTTGATATTAGGTTAGTGCTCGCTCATGTGTTGCATTGATTTGCGGCGATGCGGCGGCGGCGACGCATTTAATGTGAATAAGAACGATGTTATCTTTAAAGCGGTGTCTACAATGAGACTTTAAGACATAAGAAATTGGCCGATCATAATCGATTTATAGAAGAATAATCGATTGTGGTTGGCCAATTTCTTAAGTCTTACGTCTTAAAGTCTCATTGGAGACACCGCTTTAGTTTATCTCGCGTCGCATCGTAACGCAATGGATGACGCAACGCATGACGCGCTCAGTGGAAATTCACCCATAGACATTTGTACTATATACTAAACAGGTGCATTCATTTACGCAATGTTTTATGCATCCACTGCTTTCTCATCTACTTGTTACGTAATCGAAATTTACCGAACGGATAATTGCGTGAATAACTGCACGGATCGTATCTTCCAATAGAAATTGAGCCAATTGATTGAATGATAAATAAAAAGACAATTTTATACATAAATTTATATTCGAATAATTAAAATATAATAAAACTTTTTTATTATATAAAAGATATTTTATTGATTTTAAATTTAATTGATATAAATAATGGATATTATAAAAAATATTTAATCTATGAATGTTACTTAAAAGTTAGATATTAATTTTTTGTGAATTATATTTTATTATTCTTATTTTTTCTTATTTTTTTATTTTATTTTATTTTTATTTTAATTATATCTTATTATTCTTATTTTACTTGGATCATTTATTTATTTCTGACCCTTTTCGCTTCTTATTTTAATAAAATTTATTTTGGTGTTTGTTACGCAATACTGAGAGCAGAGTATCCAAAGTAGGACTTCCGAACTGCACAGATAGCTGCACAGATGAGATACATCCCTGCGTAAACGAACTGCGCTGCAGTCACTTCGCAGACGGAGTAAACGAACAACATTTGCGATACTGCATAAACGAATACACCAGACCGCTAACTCCTCTATTTACTGGGAGTGCTTACAATAATCCAAGTTCTAGAGACACTACAATCAGAAACTGGCCACGACTTTGATCCATCAATTAGAACTTCTGATCCGCAAGTTTGGCTAATCTTATAAGAAAGAAAGAAATATACATCATCTCACTCTAACCAAGCAATATTTTTTACTTTGCATGTGCATTGATTTAAATATATTGTGAATGTGTTAAACACGTAGAAAGCGTGATAATATATTATTAAATAATAGAGATACTAAAATTGCAAAATATAGTCATAAAATAATTAATTATGATAAATCAATATAAAAAAATGGGTGGATATTCATTTTTTTACTTAAATTTTATTTTATATTGTAATAAAGTTTGTTTATAATAATAATAATAAATATGTATAATAATCCTTTCTAAAAAAAAGCACGATATCGATACTTGCATCTCTCGAAATTTTCTCCAAGTTTATTGTTGACGCTTTTCCGCTTTTCTCTCGCTGCGCTAACTTTGTGAATAGCTGTCATTGTATTGATTTCACAGAGGATCGTTTTGACAATTGTGTATCAAAAAGTTAAAAATATTATAGTGTAACAGTAGTATAATAGTATTATATTAATTTTTGCCCTTGTGCTGAAAAAGATAAATAGCGGAAAAAAAATAAATAAATAAATTTAAAATCGTTAAAATTAAAGAATATATATTAATAAATTAGTATATAATTATTGGTAATATAATTATATAAAATAAAGTTTAAATATATATATTTTATTACCTTTAAAACGCTTATGTTTTTAAAGTACAATATTACAATTTAAGATTAATGTAGTTAATGTATTTGGCAATAAATAGGAATAGCCAAAAAATGGCGGACCAATCAAAAGTTGCTTTTTCGTGACCAATCTCTGATTATAGTCTCTATCCAAGTCGAGTTAGTTTCATTAGGACCAAAAAATATAATACACATAATCATTTAGTATCTTCATGAATTATGACTCAACGCTGCTTAGGGTACGATTGTTTTTTTTTTTTCGATGTCTTCTCAGGTGAAGAGAACGGTTAAAGTGGCTTTACGAGCCGTCCAACGATGTATCCGATAACAGGTTAAATCACGTATTCACGTATTCTGTAATAAATCTGTTTCGTAAAATGTTTACCATGAACCGGCCATGAAAAAACGGAATCATTCTGATTGATTAGCCCTCCACCATGTTTCCTTTCCGTTACTATCCGTTCCGTTATTTTCTTCTTCATGGGGATGCACCCTTATATTCCTTAAGTTGAGTTAATTGTGATAAGCTGGTAGAAGATATCGAAAATATTATAAATAAAGTAACTTTGCAAATTTAAAATATTTATAATTATAATTATTTATCCTATTTAGCATTATTATCACATAATTAACAAAATGTTATCAAACATTATCATTATTAACAAAATGTTAAATTATTGTAATATCTTAATATTTAATTAAAACTTATATATAATAATAAACTTATATATAATTATGTTTATTAAAGAGGCACATACATACCAACATTATTTTCTTCTTTCGTAAATATATCTGCAGTAGACATTTTTTTCTTAAAATCAGATTTGCTTGCGTAAATAAACTAACTCAATTCAACTCAATTCGGAGAATATAAGACAATATATAAGTAATATATTATATTACTTATAATAGCTTCGATATCTTCTATCAGCTAATCACAGCTAACTCAACTCAAGGAATATAAGACAGCGTTGAGTTGAATTGAATTGTTATGACTTATGAAGATACTAGATGGATATGTGTATTATATTTTTTGGTCCTAGTGGAACTAACTCGAACTTGGATTATCGTAAGCACTCTGGAGGTTTACGACAAATGATCAGATCTCTGATTGGACAAAGCAGTGACACTCATAGACTCTCTAAATTTCCCACTAATCCGGATGGAAACGTTCTGTTTGATCACATTGCAATTGGACACAGCCACTTACAGTGACCAATGCCTGAAGATTTTCTACCGGATCACCAATCAAATAATTTTATTTTAAATTGGCCAATCGACAGTGGGCAATCGGGCACCATCCATCCGGATCAGTGATCTCTGTCTCAGCACTGATCGGATCAATCATCGTGAACCAACGAAGCATAAAAACATTTTTGTTGAAAAGTAATTCTTTTTTTACTTTTTTTATATAAAATATTAAATAATTTTACGAAATATAAAATAAAGTTCATAATAAATTGGAATTTATATATTGTAATATTTTTTTGTACTAAACATTTCTTTCTGTGAAAATAATCCATTTCAAAGCTTGAAGTTATATTGAAAAAGTGCAAAATCACGCAAAGTTAATAAAAAATATCTTATTAAGAAATGGTTAAATAAAAAATAGTTATGAAAATAAAAACATCAAGTTAAATGTGCAACGCATATTCTTGCAAAACCCAAGTTTTTATCATTTTTTGTAATTTTACATGTTACATATGATCTTTTTATAGCAAATTAACTTAACATACGTTTTTATTTTATAGAAATCCAATGTCCAATGATACTTTTGTTTATCTATTTTTTTTTAAATCTTCTTGGTCTTTTTAGTCTTCTCACATTATTTTTTTACAGCAAAATTTAACTATTTTATATATAGCTTTGCAGAATATAACAAATGGATATATTATTAGTAATGGAATATTTTTTTTTTTGAAAACAATGAAGAGATTAATAATGACGAGTATGATTGGGAAATAGCACGCCATAGAGAACAATATCTAAAAATCAATAATTTCTTTGAAGATGTTCTTTTTTATCGATGTAAGAAATCCCCAAATAATCTCCCAAATAAGAAGGGAGAGCGTCACAGCGGGGTCCGACCACGAACCAGTCGTGAAAACTCGTAATTATTTTGCGAAAAAATACCACCTCAACCAGGAATCGAACCTGGATCTTCTGCTTATCGGGCAGGCATCTTATCCCTTTGACTACCGAGGCATGTGATGATATTTATCGCAAATAACATGTTTAAAATAACACATCAACAATACAATGATACACATATATACGTACATTACAATATACATATATACATGTATTCTCTCGAATTCTCACGATCGGTACTCTAGAGAGATGATGGTCCTATTCTCTCGATGTTTTTCTTTAACAGATAATAATAAAACTGCATTATTATAACTTTTATTTATATTATCTTATATTTATAATAATATTTTGATATTATTTTATTATTGTAGATTTTAAATTACATTTTTGTATTCAAAGAACTACTTTTAAACAATTGATACAAACTTTTGGACTAGCATTATTGGAAAATGATGATTCTCCTAAATTACCACCAGCTAAGCAATTTGCTATTGCGTTATGGATTTTTGGAAATCAAGAAGTTTATACATCATTATTTAAAAAAATTTGATTTTAATATCTATTTCTATCAAAATAAATTAACTTAATCTTGGTTTAACTTACTGTTTATTGTTTTATAATTCTTTAGAACTAGAAAAAGATAAAGAAGTAAGTTAACCCCAGTTAACCAAGATTAAAATTAATGTACATTGGTAAAAATGGATATAAATTAAGTTTAAAGTTATATACTATTGAAATGAAAATGCTTTAGATGATGGTAATATACATTATACACTGTGACAACTTGGGCAGGGTTCCGTAAAGCACATATGCGGACGAAATAAAATTACGATAAAAATATTTCTTGTATTCAATAATAACTATTTTAAATTATTAATTGAAAGTAAAAATTAAAAGTAAAAATTTTTAATATAAACAATTGTTAATTAAATTAATTTTATTTTATATAATAATATAATACATATTTAACATAATGATATAATAAATAAATATTTTCTAGATTTAAAAAAAAGTATAATAGGCAGGAATCGAACGGGTCGACAGATTGATAGTAGAGGGCCGAGCGCCCGAATTACCTGATTTCGGCGATGGCTTTCACGCAGCCGGTATATAAGAAACACTATAAACTTTAAACCGATTTTTCTCGAAAATAATTAAATGTTACGTCCTATCCTTTTATTCAAATACTCTTCTAGTAGAGTACTTTAACATATATAAGTTTTTCCAAAATCAATTCCGAAATCCACGTCATCCCTTTGTTAGACTGATGAAAAATACATGTATGTTGATTGAAGAATTAGTATTTATGCCTCAAATATCACGAAAAACTGCGATAGCTCATGAATTGCAGGTACAATAAATTAAAAATTTTCCATTTGTGTAACGCCATTAAATTCTTAATGATTTTTTTAACCTTTTTAATTCACACTATGTTATTTTATTTAAATATTGGTATCGTTAAACTTCTTTGCAGCAGGATCTCATCAAAGAAGTGTTAGGCAGGAATTTTTAACATGTATGTCACAAACATCACTAAGACGTTCTCTTCATGCAACTGTTAATGCACTGAATTGTGTTTTGTATAATTGGATTCGTTTTCCTGTAACTACTGATAGAATTCAAAGAATCAAACAAGGGTAATAATTACTAATTCTATGATATATGTATGTATATATGTAAAGATTCTAATAACACAAGAACATTCTCAGAATGTCCTCAGGATGTCTTATTAAATGAGCCGGATATCCTGAGAACTACCTATTATGATCCTGAAACGTAAACAGGACTAGCAAATGAGCGCCTCATTACATCCTCGAGACGTCCTTAGGATGTCCTCCACTCAGCCTCAGGCTATCCTGAGGACTTTCTTAAGACGACTTTAGAATGACTTCAGGATGACTTTAGGGACATCCTGAAAACAATCGCGTTCCGATATTGATTGCTAGTATTGAAAATCTATAATATACGTGATATCCCTTACGGAAAATAAGTGGAAAAAAATAAGAAAATAAAAAAAATGAGAGAAATTAATGAAAAAACCTCTTTTATCTCCTATCACCGCATGTTTCTAAAACTGGTCCATTCACTTGGAGATCCTGCTTGATATCGCTTAACCTCTGTATTGGGATGAAACCTGTTACTGAAATAAAGACATAAGTGATTTACAGGTGAGTTATAAGTGAGTACAGAATTTCGGCTTAAAATATGATAAATCTGGTTAATGAATGTTATTATTATATATTGTATAAATAATCTCAATTTTAAAATTTCCATTGTACATGTAATTCTTGTAGATAATTTAATTACATATATAAAACCGTGAACCTATATTATGTTTAATGAGAATCATTTTCCTTATGAAAATTGTTGTATATATTTTGCTTATTTGTTTATGAATTTGTTAATAATTGTATTAAATATGGGAAATATTTTTCTCATTTATATATTATAGTTAATTAAGAAAGATAATAATTAATAAAGTTTCATTATTTATTTATTAAAAAGATCTAAAAAATGACGATTGAATGACGATAATATTTATGCCGATAATATTTCATGACAAATGTTACATTATTTTACATCATTATTTAGTACACTGATGACGAATGTCGAAAAATGATCTTAAATTAAAACGTTTCTCCGGTTCCGTGTAGAGCGGGTTTTGCAGGATAGCGTCGATCGGTTGTGGTTGGGATTCGGTATGAGAAATAAAATATTGCGAGTCTCTTTTTTATATATACAAGTCTATATTTAGAGTTCCGACTGACTGAGGTTTTTATATATACAATATTTACAAGTATTTCGCCGTTGATACGGCGAAAAGACGCGCGGTTTCTAAGTATTTTATGCTCGCTCGGCTCGCGATCGGTTCTCTGAATTCCGGCGCGTTCTTTGATAGGCGCGGCGCGGGCGCGACGGCGCGCGGGGATTTCGGCCGTCTTTGTTGTGCTGGATCAGCTGTATGACGGATCAGCTGTGTGTAGGAATATGACGGTTCGAATGCAGGAAGCTCCCTGCGTTTCGATCGTCCGTGGTGGAAGGTGGCACAAGGGCTTACTTTCTGGAGCCCAGATTGAGAAGCTCCTCAATCTGTGAGTATCTTGTGCGCTTCTAGATGAAAGGAGCGATCGGCCAGAAGCTCCTGGCATGATAGGTAGCACCCTAGATCGCTGCTGTCCGAAGAGGATTCGGAATATCGAGAGCAGTACTGGATGGGCTACTGTCTCGCAGGAGGTAGGTCCAGATTATCTCTCGGAGTCGCCTAATATACCCGAGCCGGCCGTCGGTCGGGAGTCGTCGGGTACGGGTCGGCCGGACTCGGGTCGGGGTAGCTCTGGGGGATGTCTTCGGAAACTTCGCGATAATTCGCCGAACGCGTTCGGGAATTCCGCGAGGCTGTTCGGTGGCGCGGTCGGTAGCGGGGCCGGCGGTGGTGGCTTTACCGCCGTGCTTATTATTTCACGCGGTGCGCACGTGAAGCCGCGTGATCGCTGGTTTGCCGCGTCCGCTGGTCGACGGGCTTTTCGCGACGGTGGGATCCTGGCAGGATCGCCGTGTCGGAACCTCGACGGTTGATCGGTCGGGGACTGTTACGTGATAATTAATAATTGAGGGGGGTGCGTCGGGTGTCGTTACAAAATTATCGTCATAATGGCGTCATCTTACTACTTGAGCCAGAATGTTACTATGTTATTATGATATTTTTAAAATACCCCAGATTTCAAATTTGCTCATATAGTCGAAAGTCGTTGCAACAACCAATTTAAACAAACTCGGGACAAGGTGAGACAGCATTATGTCTGTCGCATTGAATTCAATGGAATGATAATTTTAATAATAACAAATCGATGACAATATGTCAGCATCAATCTACTATTTATAACTTAACGACACTTGTATTGTCAATTTGTCATCCGCAATTATCAACATGTTGGTAGCAAATTGGCGACAACTTGAAAACAACTCATCATCGGTATGCTATCCACACTCAATAGCATAACAACAACATAACGGCAACATATGCCAAATAACGAATGCTGCATATGCTGATAATATACTAAATGTTCTATGCTAGTTTCTCTGGTAAAAATAGCGGACAGAATCGAACAGAAACAGACAAGATTTTTATCGGTTTCTGTTAGCTGTTTGTATACAGACAAAATCAACAGCTTACAATTTAGCTGATAGAAATCACATCCATTTCTGTCCGATTTTGTCCATAATTTTTACCAGAGTTGTGCATTGTAAATATTTCGAAACAACACCAACAATGTTCAAGAAATAATAGAGAATATATAAACTTATTATTTTTGAAACAACAACGTGTGTCCAGAAATTGCATTTTTTAACAAAATGACAATAAAATTATATCAGAAGAAATTTTTAAATAGATTTCAAGACAACAAACTGTTTCAAAAACATTTCTAATGTAACGGTACGTCCCTGCGTTACTCGGATCTTATCTCTGGGCACGGGGACGTGCGCTCGGTTATCGCTCGTCGGATGCCGGGTTCGTGTGAGGTGCTGTGGCCACTGGGCTTTAATTTCTAATTATAATAAATTGGTGACGCCTCTCGTTTTACGCAGTCGTTCTTTGCCGTTTTTCTTCGCTGGTCGCTTTGTGATGTAACGCGATTCGATCACGGATATGTCGGACGCCGGGAGTCGTATCGGTATGCGCGTTGCCAGGCAACCGGGCCCGCGCGTGTGCGTTGCTAGGCAACCGTTGACGCTAGCCGTGACACGTGGGACGGATGTCGCGGGAAAGTCCGAGAACGCTCCGACTTTCGAGATGAGATGGAGCGACAATACTGAGAACTCTCGGTATTGTCGGAAGGAGGAAAATCTGAGAACACTCCGATTTTTCCCCAGACGGGAGATGCAAGAATATCGAGAACGCTCGATATTCGTTGCGAGAGCGAGAAAGCTGAGAACACTCCGAATTCTCGAGAAAGGATAGAACAGGAATACGGAGAACGCTCGGTATTCGCTGAGAGAATCTTCTCTCGCTGTTCTGGTCGGAACGGTTGTCTGTGACGGACAGATCGGAGGAGCGGATAGGACTGGTTCTTCGTCTTAAAATTTGTCGGGTATTTATATCCGTATCCGCGCCACGTGTCACCGTTTAGTTTGTTAGCGTTTGTTAATGTAACAATAGCTGTCACGTCGTCGCTGCGTGAGAGCTCGTCAGCGCGCGTGTGTCGGTCGGTCGCAGTCGGGAGTGTTCGGGCGGCCTCGGATGGCGCGGGCCGCATTAGCGCGCGCTAGTAACGGAGCATCTTTCGGATGCTCTGTTACACTAATATAACTATATTATCATTTAATCAAAATTGTATTAATTAATCAGGGAATGTTGTTAATTTTTATTCGTATTTCTATTTTATTTTACTATATTATGTGTAATATGATTAATATAAAGTAGCAATATACATACATCAGTTATTTAATATATGTATAGGTGAATATATGTATATTTGTAAGTATAATTAGAAATTAATATTTACAATTTGTATATAAATCTGGAAAACTATATGTCTTTTTGCTGAAAAGTTGCCATAAACGTGTGATCTTATGTGACATTTCATATTATCAATACTTTGTTAGCATTGAATTACAATTAAAAATTTTCATGTTTGATGTGATTGTCACATATGATGATCCGATGTCACATATATGTGACAGCGGATGAAAATCATTATATATGTTTTGTTGCCGTCATGTTTTCATCATAATGCTCAAGATAAAACGATTAATCATTTATTGGTGACATGTTGTTGATATTGTAACGGGAGGGCCGTTACTATTTGTAGAATAAATATATATATATATATATATATATATAGATATACACATGGCTTATTCATTCTACGCTACCTATCCTGCTTGCACGCACACCGCTCGCGCTATCTCGCTTGCATGTACGTCGCTCACGCTATCTCGCTCGCGGTGCTCCCACGCGTTACCAACTTCCTACCACCGGGCCGATGGCGCACAGTGGGGAACGCCATCCATATATAAGTCTGGCCGGCCGAGACATCGGGACCAGATCCCATCCTGCGATCCGACTTCTAACACCGACCTGACCAGTATCTACTACTTCTCGGGGCCAAGGTTTCGCTTGGCTCTGCCGGGTTTCACCGGCTTTCTCTATCTTAGCGCTGAGGTTTCGCTCAGCCCAGTCGGGTTTCGCCAACTCCTGTCACCACTTCGCGGGTTGAGGTTTTGCTCACCGGGTTTCGCTGGTTTCCGTTGCTAAGGGCTCGACGTGACACTCGATCCTGCCCGCAATACCTAGCCGTCCTAACCTGACATTAACTTGACATTAACTTGTAAGACTTGTAAGTGCATGTAAATACCACGCGATAAAGATTAAGTCCGCTAGTCATAAGCCGGTAGCTCTAAGTTCTTTTGTTGTAACCGCGCTGTAGTCGCGTGTAAATAAACCGTTGTCGCACCTGTCTTGCGCCTCTCACCGCCTTGCGTCTCCGCTTACCGTCTTTGTTACCAGTGACACTGCGACATCTCCCGGCCCTGCATTCTGTATTTATCTTTCTCTAAATAAACGATCTTTTCGCTGCCTATGTTCGCGTAAACTTGAGTTTCCCCTCTTCTCGAATCCGAACACCGACGAGCCGATCCAAGCTTCAAGTGAGATGACCGTGTTACATGGCGCCCGAACAGGGACCCAGTAGAAACTCCGGCTTGCGTGCGCATCCCGATGAAAATCTCCTGGATATACGGTCTTTCGAAAGTCCAGCTCGTAACTCAACTAATCACCCACGGCCTTGATAGTACCGGTAATATTGACACGTTGCGACAACGACTGCATCAATTTGTGACCCAAAACCCGGAGCTGTTCCTCGAACAAGACACCGTCGCCATGCCAACTGAGGAAAAAGCGATGCCGAAACTACTCGAACCAACCCCTGACCGCGTCGAGCCAACGCTACCCAACCCCACCGCGGTCCTAGATCGAATCCGCAAGTGGAGCCTCTGCTTCGATGGCAAAGACCCGTTCGCATTCCTCGAATGACTAAAGGAACTGAGGCGATCCTATCGCTACGCCGACGAGTTGTTCCTCCTAGGGCTACCAGAGATGTTGTGCGGAAATTCCTTGTTGTAGTATCGCAACAACTACGAGGATTGGACCATCTGGGACGCCTTCTACACCGTCTTCCAGTTAAAGTACCTCCCACCCGAGATCAACTGCGGCAAGATGCCCAAGCCCAAAGGCAAAGACTGGGAGAGTTCTTCGATCAGTACGCCACGGACCTGCTGGCCATTATGAGGCGAGCTGGGGGCTATTCATCACAGGAGAAAGACCGCTTGCTATACAACAACTTGAACTCCAGTTACCAGCTATACATCCGATCAACAGAAGCCACCAGCATCGTGGAGTTAAGCGCCAGGGCAGCCGAGCACAAAAGGGTCCTCCGTCGGCAGAAGGAGGAACAGCCATCGACCCGAAGCGTACCTAGCCCGCCGATCGCTGCCGCCGCCTACAGCAGAGAAGAGTGCTGTTGGCGGTGCAAGCAACGAGGCCACACCCGCCTCGATTGTAAGAGACCACCGCGCAAGTTCTGCTCTCGCTGTGGCAAGAATGGCGTGTTCACCCGAGACTGCCACCCACCGGCGGAAAACGGCACCCGGGCCGGGGAACCAGCGACCGTCGCCTGTCCCGAACTTTATAAAGTTCACGCCTAGGCCGCATCTAAAGATCCAGTTCGATCGACATCTGTGGGCCCTGCTCGACTCCAGCTCCGAAATCTCGTTCGTGAACTCCGCCACGGCAAAACGAGCCCGATACTGCGGCCACCCCCCTTGGGGGTGTACCCAGTAGCCCAGCAGATCAATTTGGCCGACGGCACCACGGTCCCAATCACACACACAATAGACCTACCGATCACCATTACCAACCGCACCGTGACCCACAGAGAAGGGAGGGTGTGCGTCACGGCGGGGCCCGACCACGAACCAGTCGTGAAAACTCGTAATTATTTTGCAAAAAAATACCACCTCAGCCAGGAATCGAACCTGGATCTCCTGCTTACCGGGCAGGCATCTTATCCTTTCGACTACCGAGGCATGTGATGATATTTATCGCAATAACGTGTTTAGAACAACAAGTCAACAATACAATGACATACACACATATACATATATTACAATATACATATATATATGTATATTCTCTCGAATCCCCACGACCGGTACTCCAGAGCGATGTTGGTCTCTCACTCAATGGATGCAGGTCGGACTGCAGCGGCGACACCCTCCAACGCCATTGGCAAATATACAAATAATCCTCCTGGAGCACGACAGGAGAGATTGCATCAAGCATGGCTCGAGCCCCGTTCCAAGTCGTGCCGAATCTCAGCGGGCCGATCCTAATCGGCATCTCTGGACTAAACTCGGGGTCGCCCTTTCCGCATCCTCGATCACCAATACTAGCGACCAGTCCGTGGTAGGAGAGATTTCGGCCGGTCTGACGCCATGCACCGTAGACGAAGACCAGCGACTACGAGAGTTCCTCCATCGGGAGCTAGCCTTCAAGGCTGTACGCGGCCCGACCGATCGCATCGAGCACCGGATCCGTCTAACGACCGACCAGCCAATTAAGCAGCAGTACCGACCGTGTAATCCGGCCATGCAGGCCGGGTAATAAACCGGGAAGTCCGCAAGTTGGAAGAGGCCAGCGTAATCGAGCCGTCCCAGCGCCTGGAGTTCCCCGGTGATGCTCATAAAAAAAAAGGACGGCACGTATCGGTTCTGCATCGACTTCCGGAAACTGAATGACATCACACAAAAGGACGCCTATCCCTTGCTGCATATTGCAGCTACGCTCGATAAGCTGCGTGGCGCCAAATACCACACCACGTTGGATTGTAAGAACGGATACTGGCAAGTCCCGCTGGCACCCGAAAGCAGACCAGTCACCGCGTTCACCGGGGAGGAGACTCATGCAATTCCGAACAATGCCGTTCGGCCTGCATTCGGCTCCCGCCACGTTCCAACGTCTCCTGAACTCCATCCTGGGGCCAGAACTCGAGCCCAACGTCCTCATGTACGGACATCATCGTAGCCAGCCCGACCTTTGAGAGGCACTTGGAACACCTAGTCGAGGTTTTCCGGCGCCTGCGAGCTCCGACTCAACGCCGACAAGTGCCACTTTTGCCGGGACAGCCTTCGATACTTGGGTCACCTGATTGATCGCCGCGGAATCCGCACCGACCCCGCAAAGGTGAGCGCCATCGCCAATTGGCCAGCACCCACCAACCTCCGGCAAGTTCGCCAGTTCCTGGGCTTGGCATCGTGATATCGACGCTTTATTGCGGACTTCAACCGCCCCTCTAACACACCTGACCCACAAAAACATCCGCTGGGCCTGGACCGTCATCGAGAACAAAGTCTTCCAACGCCTCAAGGACGCTCTAACCTCCGATACTCGCGTGCCCCAACTTCGAACTGCCTTTCATCCTGCAGACAGACGCCAACACGCACGGATTAGGCGCCGTCCTAACGCAACGACTGGCCGAAGAAGAACGGGTCATCGCGTACACCAGCCGCACGTTAAACTCCGCCGAGCAGAACTACAGCCACCGAACTGGAATGCCTCACCGTAGTCTGGGGGATCTGCGGGGCTACTAGGAGGGATACCAGTTCACCGTGCTCACCGACCACCAGTCCCTCCGGTGGCTCCAACGCCTGGAAGTCCCGTCGGGTCGGCTTGCCCGCTGGCTGTTCGAACTATAACAGCACGATTTCGAGATCGAATACCGACGAGGCACCCAGAATCAGATGGCCAACCCGTGACAAAGTCGCCGCGGCACGACAAACGCCGCCCTGCCCTTGGTATCCGGATCAGCCGAGACGTCCAGACCCGGCCAGCCAACCGGCCCGATTACCAGATACGGGATGGACTCCTGTACCGGCACCTCCACCGTATCCTCCACAACCTGGACTTCCGGGAGATGTCCGCCGACGCGGAATGGAAACGATGCGTGCCGACACTCGAGCGTGCCGCCCTGCTCAAACGATGGCACGATGACTCCGCATCTGGACACTTGGAGACAGCCAAAACCATGACTCGCATTGCCCAGCAGTACTACTGGCCGGGGATGCTCCGGAAAATCGCGACGGTACGTCCGCACCTGTGCAACCTGTCTGGCTCACAAGGTGTCACAACAACGACTCGCCGGGACCCTTCATACTACTCCGGTCACCGCGCTATGACAGCAGGTCTCCATCGACCTGGTCGGGCGCTACCCCGCTCCAACCACGGACACACATTGCTCCTCACGGGACCGATTTACGAAGTGGCTTGAGGTCACGCCATTGCGGAAGGACACTGCAGCAGATGTCACCAGGGCCTTCACCGACCAGGTCGTGTACCGCCATGGGTACCCGCAGCGGATAACATCAGACAACGGGACGCAACTAGGGTAAAGTCCACGCAGCTAGGGAAGTTGCTGACCGCCTTCGGCATCCAACATCGCACCGCGCCGCCATACTCGTCGCAATGTAATCCGGTCGAGCGGGCCAACCGGACTATTAAGACCATGATCGCTCAATACGTGGGCCGGAGGCAGAAGATGTGAGATGAGCACATCACCGCTCTCCAATATGCCTTCAACACGGTCTGAAGCGAGGGTACTGGGCACACCCCTGCCTACCTCAACCATGGCAGGGAACTCGCCAGACCTTACCCAGAGGATCGACGGCGTCCGGGAAACACTCCGGCGCCAGAGACAACGCACCGACGGTTGCAAGAGACGTACGAGCTCATGAGGGTACGCTTGGCTCGTGCCTTCGAACATCAGGAACGGCATTATAATCTGCGTCGGCGGAAATGGAAGCCAAAAGTCGGAGAATTGGTGTGGAAGAGGAACCACGTCCTGTCCGACAAGGCCAAGGCGTTCAACGCCAAGCTGGCTCCAAAATTCGTGGGGCCCTTATTCGGAGAATCAGTCATCGTCGACCTACCCGCGGGGATGCCCGCGGACGCTGGCACCGACATGTCCATGTGCAGGACCTCAAGGCACACCCGAACCAAATCGCTAAGTAACCAGTCCCGGATTGACCAGCCGATAAAGTCGCGATTACCAATCGTGAGTATCCGCACACCCGAAACACGCGGACCACGACCGAGGACGCCACTGGCCTAACAAATCGTGCCGAAAAAAAAATCGCAAAAACAACGCGCGCCGCGTTCCAGACATTCCACGGATGCGTATAAAGGGCCACGCACCGGACAACCAAAAAGTTAGTTAGTCCGCAGCAGTCACGATGCCGACAGAAGCTGAGCGAAGACAACTAGAGGAGCTGTTCGGGCATTGGTCCGACGACGACGACGACGACGACAGCCTTCCAAACCAGCCAAAAACGACGGCCACCGATCCCTCACGTGGCCCACCGGAGCGAGCACTCACCCCGCCCCGGCGACCACTCCCGCGGGTAGGTACCATAATTCAACGGTCCGATGCCGATCACAGGAGAAAAGCTCTCCTCCTGTTGATCCTGCCGCCACCGCCATCTCGCTTGCATGTACGTCACTCACGCTATCTCGCTCGCGGTGCCTCCACGCGAATACCGACTCCCTACCACCGGACCGACGGCGCACAGTGGGGAACGCCGTCCGGGTATATAAGCCCGGCCGACCAAGACATCGAAACCAGATCCCATCCTGCGATCCGACTCCTAACATCAACCTGACCAGTATCTACTATCTCTCGGGGCCAAGGTTTCGCTTGGCTCTGCCGGGTTTTACCGGCTTTCTCTATCTTAGGGCTGAGGTTTCGCTCAGCCCAGTCGGGTTTCGCTGACTCCTGTCACCACTCCGCGGGCTGAGATTTTGCTCAGCTCCACCGGGTTTCGTCGGTTTCCGTTGCTAAGGCAGGACTCGATGTGACACTCGGCCCTGCCCGCAATACCTAGCCGTTCAACCTGACATTAACTTATAAGTGCATGTAAATACCACGCGATAGAGATTAAGTCCGTTAGTCATAAGCCGGTAACTCTAAATTCTTTTGTTGTAACCGCGCCGTAGTCGCGTGTAAACCGTTGTCGACCGCACGCTGCACCTATCTTGCGCCTCTCGTCGCCTTGCGCTAATCGCTTTGCGTCTCCGTTTTGCTACCAGCAACATTGCGACATCTCCCAGCCTTGCACTCTGTATCTATCTTTCTCTAAATAAACGATCTTTTCGCTGCAACCTGTGTTCGCGTAAGCTTGAATCTCCCCTCCTCTCGAACCCGGACACCGACGAGCCGATCCGAGCGAGGTGACCGCATTACAATATATTGCTGATAACATGACATACTACTATTGCTGACCGTTTGCTCTTAAAATTTCGTCAACTGATTGCATCCATAGCAGGTATATTGTTGTATTCGTTCGTGTTCTATTTCAATATCAGCAAATATATAGCAACACATGCAATGCATTAGTTCGCTCAATATGCTATATCATACTTGGCTATCTGGGACGTTTCAGGACTGTGTCAGGACAATGTCAAGATTATCAACAATTATTTATTAAAAATGCGTTATACATAAGTGAATCAAGCTTTATTAATTATAACTCGTTAGTTATACAAAACATAAAAATTCTTATTTTGAACATATAAAATAAAATACCCACATAGAACGTAACCTCCAGTGGACGTTCATTAAACCTCCATGGCTTCATTAAACTTCCATCGAACAATCTATCCACGATGGAAGTCAGACAGACATCCATTAGCCGTCCAGCGAACCTCCACGGTAGACAGTCTTCTAAGATTCCACTGTGGACATCCATTAACCGTCCAGCGAACCTCTACGGTGGATAATGCTTTAGAATTCCACCTGGAACGTCTATTAGCCGGCCAGCGAACCTTCACGGTGGATAGTCCCACACGGAACATGACATCCATTAGAGATCCACATAACCTCCACGGCCTCCATTACATCTATCTCCAACTGGTGAAAGTCAGATAAATCTCTAATGAGACCTAATATACTATCTCCATGATGGAGCTCTAATGGAGCTCTACCAAATTTCCATTAGACCTCTTATGGAGGTTGTATGGATGAATTACAGATGTTTTAATGATACACGATGAAACTTCCATGAATCAGAGCTTAATTGGAGGTTTTAGATCCTTTGTAGATGATTATTTTATGATAAAAATTGAAAATATATACTTATAAATAAATTAAAAATTTATTGCATATATCTTATTTATTCGTATTTGATTGTATATAAATAATTATATCAAACACAAGAAAACATATATTGTCGAATAAGAGAAATATCTCACATATAAAATCATTTAATACAATCAATAAATATAAATGAGTAAATAGAATATATACGTAAATTTATAAACACTACTTACATGGAACATGATATTAAAAATCCATATAACATATAACATATCATTTTTCTTTATGTATATAATTGAATTATTTACAAAAATTAAACACGCTATCAGGAAATTGACATTGAGACTATTTGAATCTTATGACAATGTGATAATATTTACTGATCGAAGATCTGTCATATTTTTACATCAAAATTCTAAGTTTAATTATACTTTGTTCTAGTATTTGATTTCAGCCGATCACGTAGGTAAAACAAGCTCGACCGTGTACTACAAGGATGAGTCCCTCGGAAAAATTATATGACGTTACCGCCATTTACAAGATAAAAAAAGATTTCATTAGTTCTATTGCACGTTACGTATGTATATGCGCTTCGTTTCTTCAAAGAAATATTTTCGTTCAGCATCATAAAAAATTCTTTTTATTAACTTTTTCTCTGTAGAGGTCTTCTGGAGGGTTCATGGAAGTTTAATGGAAGTTACAAACTTCAGTACTTCATTACAATTCCATGGATGGATCTCTAATGAATATCTATTAAAGATTTTTGTTCCGTGTGGGTCGTCTACCGAGACTCCATGGACTCTCTATTAGCGATCTATCTAACATCTAACAGATATTTATGGAAGACGTCTAATAGAAGTTTCATAGACTACCACTGTGAATTTCTTGTAGACGTCTGGAAGTTTAATGGCCGTCTAATGGATGTTTCGAATATCCATGACCGACGTCTAATGGACATCTACTGGAAGGTTTTGTTCTATGTGGGTATACATATATATAACATAAACTATAAATTCTTTAACGTAAATAATATTTTTTAAAGATAATTTATATATATTTATATTTATAATTAATTTATATAATTTATATATATATATTTATATTTATAATTAATTAGTTTTTAAAGAAATTTTATATTTATATATATATATTAGGTACAAAAAAAGTTCTGAGCTTTTTTTTGTAAAATTCAATCTTTATTCAAAAACAAACAAAAAAATATTAATCAGCGAAATATTCCCCGTTTGCATCAACGACCTTTTGCCATTTTTCGGGTAGCTTGCGAATTCCTTGACGATAGAAGCTCACCGGCTTCGAAGCGATAAAGTCATCAATGCATTTTCGTATCTCTTCAAATCTCACGAAATGTGTATCAGCCAAATGATGCTGCAGCGACCGGAATAGATAGTAATCGGAAGACGCCATGTCTGGACTATACGCTGCGTGCGGGAGAAGTTCCCAGCCTAACGCAAAGATATGGTCCTGAGTCGCTTTCGCAACATGTGGTCGAGCATTGTCATGAAGCAAGATCACTTTATGACGTCCTTGGCCAGTAAATGGCCTCTTTTCTTCTAATGCATCGCTCAAATTGGTCAATTGATGTTGATAGCGGTCTGCCGTAATTGTTTCACCCGGTTGTAACAACTCGTAATACAACACACCTTTCCAATTCCACCAGATACAGAGCAAAACCTTTTTGACGTGGATATTGGGCTTTGCCGTCGATGTCGAAGGTTGACCAGGGTCAATCCGTGATTTTCTACGTTTAGGGTATACTTATCATAAAGAATCTAGGGTATACTTATCATAAAGAATCCACTTTTCATCGCCTGTAATGATTTTGTGCAGAAAATCTTTTTTCCGGAACTTTGAAAGCAAAGTGAGTGCAGTGTCACGCCGACGATTTTTGTTGTCTTCGGACAATTCATGCGGAACCCATCTGCCTTCCTTCTGAACCTTTCCCATCGTATGTAAACGTACGGAAATGATTTGCTGCGTAATGCCAAGCTGTTCTGCAAGCTCCTTTTCAGTTTATATCCAGCAGAGTTTATATCCAGCAGTGCTTGCAATTCGTCCGTTTCAATCTTTTGAGGGCGTCCAGCACGCGGTTCATCTTGAAGACTGAAATCTCCTTGGCGAAATTTTTGATACCATCTTTTACATGTAGTATGACTTACAGCGTTCTCTTCATATGCAGCACAAATCATTGCAGTGGCTTCAGCAGCATTTTTCTTCAGATGAAACGCGAAGTGGATGGAAAATCGAATATGCTCTTTTGTTATTGCCATCGTGAACACTACTGATTTTTGAGGTTATGTGCATCAAACGCCAAACCGTATGGCATTTTAGAAGGCCAATGTCGACGCTTTAAAACCGCAAAAGGGCGGGAAGATATATAAAATTTAATTGTTATTTCGGTTGTATGAAATCTAAAGCTCAGAACTTTTTTGTACACCTATATATATATATTATATTGTGACCGTCGCCCCTGAGGACGGTCTCTCGCAACGCAACTTATGGAAGGTTGGGCGCCAGGCACGAGCACGTGCCACTTACTCGCTCGAAAATCGCAGCTGGATGTTGTGCAATAAAATCCGGATTCGCAGAAAACAATAATCCGACCGCTTGATTATAATTGGTAGAGGGGGAGGTCACGGAACGGGGCACGAGAGAGAGCAGGAATCAAAATCACACACAAAGATTGATTATTTTAACGCGAGAACAGCTTTTATTTTTTCGGTCCGGTTTATTGTACCCATCGATCCTTGCGCCCGCGACACTACGGCTTCTTTATAGTTTCTCGAATCTCGCAACAGCAAAATTTTTGTCCTATGAAAATCACACACTGAGCAGAATATAATGACGATACGATATCTTACTTAGAGGAAACGCGCGGCAACAATATCGCAGATTCAATCGTGCTTTCGCCGGCGACAATCGAATTCACCATAAATACGTTAAACTGTTACAACGAGAGAGTTTCCACGCGGACGATACATTCTATCTCACTCTTACAGAACCATACGCGCGGCAACAGACACTATACAAGTACTACATTTAGATTGACTTTCCGCGGTTGACGAGGGCGAGAAAAGATATTATAAACGATTCAAAATCATATCTCGAGGAAGACACGCGGTCGGCTCGCCGGGCGAATAATGGCGGTGACGCAATACTGTCGCGACCGCGGGGAACGCTTCCCCACGAAAGTTTCTTCGAACCAGTCCCGCGCGATACTTCCGCGGGCGAAATCAACGGCTTTACAATCAGAACGTTCGCCTCACCAGACAGCAATCCTTTTCCTCGTTCTTTCGTCTCGATATCTCTCCTCGTTAGTGTCGGTCCACAATAAGTATTTAATCTTTAAGCCGTAAGAAATTGACCAATCATAGTCGAGTATTCTTTTCATATTCGATTATAATTGGTCAATTTCTTACTTCTTAAAGCTTAAATCATCTATTGTGGACCGACACTAACTTGCGGCCACTGGCTCCTACGTCCACACCGTCACTACCAAACAGAAAGTGCCTTGCCCTCGCGACCGTGGTGGTCGTCATCCCCTCTCTGCGTATCGATCAGCGCCGCGGTGCGATCAGTCGCTAGATCCTTGAGATTTTGGCGTGGATCCTAGATGGCCCGTGTTTCCGCTGACTCCGCGGGAGATTCGAAAGCGGCGATCCTTTATTCGGCCGAGCCTACGACTTCCGAAGATCCTTCCCCGGTACATCGGTACCTTCCGGTGAGAGGTGGCTGTCTCTCCCGGTTCGAGTACTCGCCCTCGTGCTCTACAGCTCGCCTTCCTCTGTGTGGGGTCTCTTAGCTATTTCGCGAAAAGTGGAGCCTCCCTCTCGCTCGCCCTTCGATCCCCGCGTATGGGTCAATCTCTTGACTCCTGAAAATGTCGCACTACAATACGGGAATTGGTATGCAGAGAGAGAGAGAAAGAGAGAAATTCGGCAACTATTTAGGACGATATGATAGTTTCTTGCAACCGGCGTCCTCTGCGTATCCAGTCGTCGTTGGCCGTCGTGGCAAGCGGTGATATACAAATCTCGCGGCAGCCGTCAATCTCGTCGCTTTAATCTAATACTGCAGAAATTAAACTCGAAACGGCAGTAAAAAAAAGACAAGGAAATTCGCGCAATTACGCACGCAGCTCGCGTTGCTCGCGTAGCTCGCCTGTACTCTCGCCCTTCTAACGGGTGAACGCAGGAACCAGAAATGCTCCGAATTAGACTAGTTAACCCTTGTGACGGGCGGTCTCAAGGCGCCACGTCACAATATATATACATATAACGCATTTTTAACAAATAATTGTTAATAAGCTTGACATTGTCCTGACACAGTCTTGAAACGTATTCTGAAAATACCATAATATAACATATTCTGAATCAATATTGGTTACATTATGGACGTCCACAGGATTACGGACGGATATGTTTAAGACTTTTTCAGGACGTCCCTAAGGATGCTTGTGGGATATTCTGAAGTTGTCCTGAAATCATCCTAAAGTCATCCTAAGAAAGTCCTCAGGATAGCTTAAGATTAAGAGGAAGATGTCCCGAGGATGTCTCCAGGTCGTAATAAGGCGCTTATTTGCTAGTTCATAGGGCGTCCAGAAATTTTTGTCTAAGTGTAATGTCCTAAACATGTCCTACATATGTTCCGGGATATTTAAGATTTATGCAGGATCATCCTGAGGACGTCCTGTATTATTAGGAGATGGAATAAATATTAACTTCTAGTTAAGTTTATATGGTATAGATATATTGATGTTTAGCTTACAGATATACTATTTCTTTTACATTATAAATTATTTATATCATTTTATATTGTAAATGTACTATTTGTTTTATATAACATTTAATATAAATTTTAACTAGTAGGAAAAAAATATATTAAATATATTAAAATAAATATATTAAAATAATTTTTTTTCAGATTTTTCAGAAACGGTGGTTTTCCTGGAGTAATTGGAGCAATCGATGGAACACATGTTGCCATTTTTCCACTTGAAGCTTAGAGGGAATATTTATTTATAAATTATTTATATATAAATAGAAAGTTATACCATTTGTTAAATGTATTGTACTTGTAAGTATATAAGTATTCTGTGATGAAATATAGAAAATAAACAATAATATAATAATAAATTATTAACTTTATTAATATTAACTTTATTAACTTTATTAATAAATGTGTAATTTCAAATTTGTGATTCCAACTGCGAAATTCTTGCCGTAAATAATGGTGGTCGAACACATGATACTCGAGTACTACGATCAAGAATATTTGCTTATTTAGAACAAAGATACAGAGAGGGTGAAATAGATTGCTGGCTTCTAAGTAAATAAATAAGTAAATAAATAAATATATAAATATAAATATATAAATATAAATATATAAATATAAATATATTTTGGATCGTGTTAGTGGTACAGACAATAGAGAACATCGTGGTATGTACGGTCGAACAAGATCTTGAATGCCTACTTTTGGATTCAATAAATAAATTCTAGACTTTCGTTTATAACTACGTACTGTTTATTATTTTTCTCGTTTATTTTAGGGATATTTTAAGATTAAAAATTTAATTAGTGCACAGTGTAGTGAACTTAAAAATGTATATAAAATCACACAAGGAATAAAAGCTAAGATTATTTGTATTTTTACATATTGATTTATGTTTATTGTTTCTTTAACAGTATTTATAATTTTCTTCTTTTTTAATTCTGTATCTATTTAGCAAAAGTTGACACAGCGATTAAAAAGTAATATTGCACATTTCAAATAATTCTGCACATCCTCTTCTACCTTTTTTGCTGACACCAAAGTTAAATCAAGTAGAAAAAACTGCAGGTGTAAGATATAGAAATAAGAAGGGAGGGTGTGCGTCACGACGGGGCCCGACCACGAACCAGTCGTGAAAACTCGTAATTATTTTGCGAAAAAATACCACCTCAACCAGGAACCTGGATCTCCTGCTTACCGGGCAGGCATCTTATCCTTTCGACTACCGAGGCATGTGATGATATTTATCGCAAATAACGTGTTTAGAATAACACGTCAACAATACAATGATACATATACATATATACATATATTATATATATATATATATATATATATATATATATATATATATATATATATATATATACATGTATTCTTTCAAATCCCCACGACCGGTACTCCAGAGAGATGATGGTCCTATTCTCAGAGCATCATATCCGGACTCGTGTGGCTATAAAATGATGTTTCGGTATTTTAAAAGGTCGTTGGCGTTGCTTAAGGAAGGAACGAGTTTTACATTATATTCCACAATTCGCTGGTAAATATAATCTTACTCTTTAATTTTATTATTTTATGATTTTTTTATAATTAACTTTTATTTTGTTTTAATATTATTCTTAATATAAGTTTAAAGTTACTCTTTCATTTAATATTTGTTTGTTATATATATGTTTATATGAAATATTTTCTGTCATAGCTCTCATCGTCAATGCTTGTTCTACATAATATGGCAATCAGATGGGGAATTCTTTGTGATGAAATTCCTGGATGAATTAGATATTGTACCACCGATAGCATATGATGATATTAACGAAGAACGTGAAGAACAAACTCGAAATCGAGTGATCCAATGATATTTTACCAATTAATTAACACTTAATTAAGAATTAATTAAGAATTGTATAATGAAAATTGTATGACAAATATCTTATATATAAGAAATAATAAACACTATTGTAAGAAAATAAGAAAATATATGTAGAAAGATGAAGGGTGCCGAGTACCGGACCGATAGTCGATCATATCGATGCGATCGAGATCGCGTTCGAGAGAATCCGAGGTGTCGTAGCACGTCGCGAAGATCTCGAGAGAGAGAGAGTCCACATTGAGCCACGTAAGAGTACAATTGAGTTAAGAGAAAGAATTTACGAATTAAAACGACACGAGTCAAAGAGTTCACAATAAAGAGACTATATACGAGTGCCGAATAATCCGAAACTAAAGAGTTATACATATACTAGTGACGAATAATATTCAGAGAGACTAAAATCAACGTTATTTTGACGCGTAACGAAATACAATTTATTAGACTGTAGACAGATTTGCGAGCGCAACTATTTCTTGTACGTAACTTATGACTATTTCTTGTACATAACTTATTCTCGAAACGATCATTTTGTAAAAGTTTTATGTAATTATATCGTTTCAAATAAACTATTGTGAACATTTATTTCTTAATGGAAAAAATTTCTTAAACTAAATTCTTTTCCTACATATATTTATATTTATGTAAAAAGAACTTTATGTGTATTTTATTATTCTAAATATTGCGGAGCGAATGGATATGCGAATAATATTCATTAATTTATCCACCTTCTTAACCAATGATATCAAAAGTTCTGTATGTTCTTTATGAGCTTTTTTTTAAATTCCAACTCTTCTTGCTTATGGTTAATTTTTTCTTTCAATTGTAACATTCGCTCCTGAATATTGCAGTAATCCGAAGTATGCTGTTCAAATAAGTGTTTTACGTTCTGCTTCATTTTCTTGCTGCTAATATCTGAAAAAATTAATTTAATAATATTATGTTAATATAATAATATTAGTTTAATAATATTAATTTAATTAACTTAATTTAATATTAATATTAATTTAATATTAATTTAATTAACTAATATTAATATTAGTTCTTTTCAATAATAAAATATCGAAAAGTCGAATAAAATATTGTTGATATCATATAACAAAGAGTTTTAATGCGTCTTAATTAATAATTATCTGTAGGAATATCTCTTGTTACTTTTTTATTGATATTGACTGATGCAATGTACTTGTTTTGAAGTTTCTTCTTGTATATCTTTTTGTATATTCTTGTATATTTTCTATAGAAGTGAATACATTAGAGGATATCTGAAATGGAAAATATTTTTATTTAGGTACTACTTTTGCAAGAAATAAATATATCGTGTAAAAAAGAAATATTATATATCATAACTCACATTTATTGGAAAATCTTCTGTATCAATGTTTATTACATCTATGAGAAGAATGTTCCTGAAATTTATAACATATTTAATGTTATAGTTTTAAAACATTGTAGTGTAACAATTATTATTTCAAGTTTCTGGGAGGTTCGAAATCGTTTTCTTGGGACTCTTCCAGGTCTGCAAACTTTGCGAATCAAAAATTCTTTGGTGGTTTGGTGACAAGTGGAAGGATTCTGCAGTTTCTGCACGTTTTTTTATCGATTAGATGAGTAGAA
Organism: Pogonomyrmex californicus; assembly: GCA_024349325.1. Classification (NCBI taxonomy): domain Eukaryota; kingdom Metazoa; phylum Arthropoda; class Insecta; order Hymenoptera; family Formicidae; genus Pogonomyrmex; species Pogonomyrmex californicus. Next base: position 8,777,813 of record JAECZD010000013.1, on the reverse strand, counting down.
GTAAAATTCGATGGAGAAAGATTATCTTTCTTTGAACTCAAAAATAAATTATCGCCAATACTCCACCTTTAGGAATGCCAGACATTCCGCTGGCTTCAAGTGTCAGAAATCATATTCAGAAAGTTTGTATCTAGGGTTTTTGGTTGGCTTCCTCCAGTATCTGCTGGATAGCTTTTATATGTGGCCATCCTTTTTAACAAATTGGACTTCCAATCACGCCATGTCTGTAATAAAAAATGACCATTAAAAAAACAACACTTCTTTTGCAATCTAAGATAAAAATAACATACATTTTAACAATTTAGATAAAGATAAGATAAAGCTGTTTTTATCTAGATAATTAGCTAGATAATTTTATATAGATAACAGCAAATATTGATTATTAGTAATATCAAAGTTATAATTCATTTAATGTTACAAATAATCAGTGTTTGTTATTACCTATATAAAATTATCTAGATAATTGTCTAGATAAAGAATATATTTACCTTTGCTCATTCTTTTGGCAATTTTTGAGGGCCAGATCCTGCACAATTGAGAATTGGTGTGACTTCCTTCCATAATTCATCCTATACAAAAAGTATAAAAATGATAATGAAATCAACATATTAAGGTAACATCAACTCGAAATAATTATTTATTAATAATCAGTATTTGCCGAAATGATTATTTCGACGTTGATTTTATGTCAATTCGAGTCCATCATTATTTCTCGCTGGATATATATTATATTTATATATAATTTTTATTTATAATTTATTTTTTTTTATTTAACGTATGTAAAAGTAAAAAATATTACTTAATAATAAAATAACTTATAAACTTACTATTTTTTTTTTTATTTTCACGGTTATATCGTAATCTGCCTCTTCCAAAATGGAGATGAGACCGCATACAATTAACAAGAAGTTGTTTTTGTTTCTCCATTACGTTCATTTTTCCTTATAGAAATAATTACAAAAAGAAATTTATTAAAATCTATTGAAATCTATTGTAAAAAACGATTTCTGAAATTTTTAATGTATATACATATGTGACGGTCCCCCGTTCACGTAACTAATATCTAGCATCCATGAAAAGCACTATGACCCACATAGCGCAGTGATAGCACGCCAATTTTAGACACCTGAGGACCTAGGTTTGAATCTCACCGCGGCCAACATCTTTTTCCATCATCAAATTCAACACATCGTGGACAACGCTCCTCACCAACGCCACAAAGTGGTGACGCCGACGTGATTTGAACACGCAATGCGCAACCTTCTCAACTCCACCCGTCGAAATACAGACACGACCACATGAAGCTCGCTACTTTCGACGTGACTCTCCATGACCAATCATCGGACGCACTCGACTTGCCGAGGTTTGCACATCTCCCTGTCGACATCCATACGGCCAGCTCAACATCGCCAATCGATAAAGACAGCCAATCACTGGACACCTCAACTTTCAAGGTTCGCTCACAACGTCATTGTCGATATCCAAATCGGCTAACCCACGCAACGGAGGAGCAACTATAGCGCACAACTGAGTCGCAGCGACAACCGTGCCCTCCTCACATCGCGCATCTCATACCTCCCTGGGCAGTAACACACCGGGCAACGGGGGCAACATCAAAAAAGAAGAAAAATCGAAGCTTGTCCACTAAGGGGGGAGTCCTGTGGCGGTCTCCCGTTCACACAACTAATATCTAGCATCCACGAAAAGCACCATGAGCCGGTAGCGCGCCAGTCTTAGACACCTGAGGACCTAGGTTCGAATCTCACTGTGGCCACCAATGCCACACATACCTTCACTTATAGCTTTATGATTATTATTTCAAATGTAGTTACTGGCTTCCGTAATTCACTGGTAGTACTGCCAGCATGACGTCATCATAGTGTGCTATGCAAGCGTTCCGTTTTCATTAGTTCACTGTATTCGCTGTAATGTGAAATTGTGGAAACGGGATTGAACAGTATTGTGTACAACTACAGATGACGCTGTCATATAATAATATTAGAGACCCTTTAGTAAGAGTCTGGCCAGAAACTCGATTTTAAAGTGTTGTGTTTTGAGTGTTGTATTTGAGTGTCTGCCATTTTTTCTCTAATTTAAGAGGGGGTAGCTTTAGCGCGTATGAAATGATGGAACATACATAACCTCAGAAAAACTTACAAAACATATGTCGGTTCGAATATTATTCAGGCAGATTCTATTTTTTGTAGATTGTGACACAATTTTTTTTTTTTAATAAAATCTTAAAATTATTTTTAGATATGTAACATATGTTTTTATAGAAATCGAATGCTGAAAGGTAGTGATTAATTACTCAATTTGAATATTAAAAGCAATATTATTTAGTGCTTTTAATATTCAAAATAAGTAATTTCTAGTATTATATTAGCCAGTAATTATATTTTTGTAACAGTGATGTAACATGTAACCAATGATAAGTGCAAAATGATACTTTTATTATTGAATGAACAAGGAAGAAATTAAATAAACAAATAAGTTTAATAGTTTATTTTAATTTATTGCATTATGCATTGCCATTGACTTACTGTCATAATATTTATATTTAATAATTCTTTTTTTATTAGATATCCTTAATCTATAAACTGCAAATCTGTTTGCTATTTTTGTATTTAAATTATGACATTGCAAGATGTAACTATTACTTAAAATATTAAGAAATTTATTAACTAAAATTTATTAACTAAAAACTTCTTATTATTGCAAATAGATTTTTGGTATTTTGAATATATTTTGAATATATTGTTACGACCGAGCGGTGTTCCGCTCGACGTTACCCTCATAACGATCTTCAGGTTGGAAATCGTTATGAGGATAGCGTCGAACGGAACACCATTCGGTCGTAACACTATATTCCAATTTTTTTTAATATTTCAAATGTTTGATTAGTAACAAAAAATAAAGTGTTATCTTTTTTATCTTGTAACTTCTTAATCGTACTAATTTTGCATGTTATGAAAAATTTCGATTTGTAGAACCTATACTATTAATACATTGCTCACAAAGTTGTGTATTTTTTTTTATACTCGTTATTATGTAACCAGCGATACTATAAAACGCTATATATAAAACTCTATTTTCTATATAATTTAATTCTTCTACTTTTTGAGATATGTATGACATATCAACATTTGACTGAGTAGGAAATTCCGAGAATAGTTTACAATCCTGAGAATGATTACAATGCTTTGAAGATTTATGTTCGGCAATTACATTCAAAAAACCTTGTAAAATATATAATTTCTCCCTTACCTTTTTCTTTTTATAATAAAAACAAAAAAAAACGCCGAAAACAAGCTCGCTAGATGCTATGATCAATGTCATGTGACATTAATACGTCATTAGAGAAAAAATGGCGGACCAATCAAAACGTTTCAAAATCGAGATCTCTAATAATATAAGAAAATGGAAAAAATTTTTATAATTAATAATATTGCACGTATAATGGAATCAAGTAGCAGTAAATTTGAACAGTACTGCATACAACTGCATATAACGCTGTCATATAATAATATAAGAAAATGGGAAAAGTTTTTATAATTAATAATATTGCACATATAATGGAATCAAATAGCGGTGAATCTGATAGTGACTCTGATGCAATGGAGGAAATGTTAATAATATTAAAAAAAAGTAGATCAAATTTTCTAATACGTTGTAAAAGATGTAGTATCTCTACCCACACAGCATAAATGAGTATTTGCCGACTAATTGTCGACTTTTTTTAGTCGACTTCAAGTCGACTTATAAAGTCGACGTTTAGCCGACTAAACGTCGACTTTTCTATAAAAGTTAGCCTAGTCGCCATAACCATATAAAAAATGTCTTATAAATATGTCTTATAAACTTATAGTTGTCATAAAGTCGACGTTAAGTCAACTGACTTGTAACCGACTATAGTTGGGACATTTGTCAATTATTAGTCAGCTATAAGTTGACATTTAGTCTAACTAAAGTCGATTTTAGACTTCTTCTACCAACTTATAGTCGACTAATAGTCGACTTTGTGCTGTTTGAGTATATACAAACAAAGAATTTAAAACTCATTTTCGGTATATTTTTATAATCTTTTGTTCTTTGTAGATACGATAAACGGTTTCTGTAATTTTATGGAGGCCGTAATCCGTTAACTTTAGTCGATTATTCTTCTATAATTCGACCGTGATTGGTCAATTTTTTACGGCATAAGTTAACAGATTACGGCTTCCATAAACCAACCATTATGCTGGATTCAGACTAGCGCAATGACGCGACACGCGATGCGCAATATTTAATGAGCGTATAACTTTTTCAAGAAAAGCCCATCGCGTGTCGCGTCATCGCGCTGGTCTGATCCAGTGTGGCACCAGAATGAGAGAAATCTATAAGAAAATCACTAGCATAAAATCAAGTTAAGCAATCAACTCTCGATTCGCTGAGTTCCGCCGCCACATTTGAGTGTAGTACCTTCCAGTCCTTTTTTCTCTTTTGTTTTTTTCAATAACGAATGTGACATCATCATTCATCTTTCTGTTTTTGGCTAATAAAGTTGTTCTTATTGTTGTGCCGCTCCGGGCGCAACCAGGGGAAAGTGACGGAAGGAGAGAGAAGGAGTCACTTGATTGTTGAATAAACGATCTTTATTTTAATACTTGGTATTATTAACAAATCATCCGCGAACTATCACACTTCCTTAATATTCCTACGCGCGCACTACTAAACTTCTACGCGTCGGTACGTTCATGCCTCTGATTCTGAGTCCAGCTTGATTACTCTCGTCGCTTTTTTATCCGTCCGCTGTTACGCCTCGGCATCTTCGTGTCGAAACGTTGTTTGGTACGTTCAGCGTTTCGACACGTGTTATCGGAATCAGTGTCCTTGCCGAATTGCACATTAGTTGCAATCGGTACGAGCGCGCATTATTTCTTATTATTTTAATTATTTATTTTAATTTCTTAATTAATTCTCGGGTTAGTCAGAATCCTTGAGATTCTGGCTAATCAGCAATGTTACGAGGTCGGGTCACATTAATTAGGTTGCCTCGCAACATCCCTTCCCCCTTGGAAAAGAAAAACAAGGGGGAATTTTCTTTTAGCTTAGCGCTTATTCTAGTAGTACAAATTTTGAGACGCAGTACGCAATGCTTATGCTTATAGTTTTATAGTTAAGTTTTACATGGGTTATTATTTTATTTTTACATCTATTTTTACTATTTATTGTTACATTTACTCTTAATACATCATTGCTTCGTCGCAAACCTTTGGTATTACTACGGGAGGTTTTTTATTGCAGTTTTTCTTTTTCCTTACAATGACAATTATTATAACGATTGTGATTACAATTACTATTAATCCGCTAAAATTAATCGGATATATAAAATGGCTATTTCTGAGTATATACATATTTTCGTCTACCTGTTTGTTTATTTCATCTTCTAGTATACTTAGTCTAGCGAGTTCGAGTGAATTATTTATTATGGGTTGTAACTTAATATTTTTTATCGATTGATTATTTCCGCTGTCGCACGGCGTCAGTGTTAAGTCTAATAACTGTGCCTGTATATATTTCGTCGGCAGTTATCGCTGTGTTACTAACGTTACTTCGGATGTTGTTAGTTTACATTTTCCATTAATTTTTCCCGTGCCGCTTAACTCTAATTGTTGTTCCGGTGACTTATCGCACTGGATATTTATTTTTTGATTTGTTATCATTGAGTATAGCCATGCTGGTTTCATTAACGTTATCCACAAGGATGTATTAGATGCTATGCATCGCTGTTCGCAGTTTTTGAGTTGGCCTGGTACGTTTACATAGACTTGCACCTCGCATGGTGCGTTCATGCTAATATGATAGACAAGAAAATCTCGTTCGCATGTGTACAGCTGTCCGTCTTGTATACATGACTTGTAGTTTGTTTCCGTCTGGTAATATTTAGTGATAATTTTCCTTATCTATCGCTACTAACGGGTGGTGAATTTTTATAAATGTGAAAGTACCGTGGTTGCGTACCGGTAGTGATACAGTTTTTATTAGTTTAAATGTGGGAAACGCAATTATCGGGAAACGAATAATTGTATAAATATCCAGTTTATAATGCGCTTATCGTTATATATTTTTGGATCATACGCCAGTTTTTCACCTGTATTGTAAACGGAAAATGTAAGCCCTCGATCAATTGGGTCGCTGCTTCTCGCAGCTCTGTTATAATTTTTTCCAACGGTAAGAGTCACGTGTGTACTATCCCATCTTTGGTCAGTGACAAATAATCGATTGTGTTTTCTACGTCTTTTGTCAAGTCCGTCATTATTTTCCGCAGTAATAATAAGTTTTCGTTCATGTCATTCGTCCTCTCGTTGCGTATACTTCGCAAGCTGTAACTCCATTCGTGCCGTGACATTCCGCAGTATATTTTCGTAACTAACCGTTTTTTCAAATGCATCCATGTGCCCTATTGTGGCGTTAATATATAATTTTGATTTGCGTTTTCGTCGCATGTTATAAGGTCTGTTGGTTTTCTTGCAGCATTTGTATCGTTCATTGAGATATTTTTCGTCCTCGGCATCTATGGTGCCGAATAACGTTTTGCTTATTGCGCCAATCGCGTTTATTAGTCCTCGTTTGCTATCTCTAGTGTAGTAGATAGTTCTTAGTCGCATTAATTTTGTTCTCCTCTGTGTTAATTTTGAATTGTCCTTTTGCATTATTTGCATTATGTTTTAACACGTAAACTGGACGGGTCCAATGATGCTCTTGCATCGCTCGCTGGTTTGATCTATATAATTTTCCATCTGTTGCATTCTTTTCTCTAGCGCATTGATTACTAATTTCGAGGTCGTTTGTACCTGGTTCATTAACCTGTTTTTTCGAAATAAATGCCTGTTGTGAAATTTTTTTCAGCACGTACGATGTTGCGGGGTCAGCCTCGGCGCTGTATAATTGCCAATGAATGGCCAACATCTTGAAAAATCAGGGATTATATTACACTTCCTTATTCTATTTAATTTTTTTTTTCTTATGCTATTTAGTGCATGCTAGTTCATCAGTAGCTTTCACGGTGGGCTGTTATTCATTTATTATCGCCACGTTTTGTACGTGCTGTAACGGATGTACCCGTTTCTATACGCCCTGTGCGCATCGCGATCGCGCCTATTGGCTTCGAGTCGCGTTGCGGTTCCGCGCGCGCGACATGAACGATGTGGTGCGACGAAATATGTATTCCATGGGACAAGGCGCACGTACCTCCCGACGGGAGCCCTGGGTTAGTCGATGATTCGTTAGCCGCTGGATCGGATTTTGATCATCATTTGTGACACTACCGGGGTACGACATGTGGAGGTGTTGCCATCGTAATATTAAGGTAAGCTTTTTTTTTATTTCTCGTGTGTCGCTTATACATTTTTTCTTTCTTTTTTCTCTCTTCCCTTTTCTTTTGTATATGCATGTAGTACAGCATGGTTTATTATAATCTCGGTATGAGTTCCTTGAAATGAAGTTCTTTATCATCTGTTCGCTGGAAATCGTGTTATTTATATTCCTCCGCGCGAGGAGCGTCCTGCGAAGAGCATCGGATTGTTTTTTGGTAAATCCTACCCGTGCATTTTCTGTGTGGAGTGTATATAATAAATTGTTTGATTCAGTCTGTCGTTGCCTGTGGCTACATAAAGTTTTAGTTTGTATCTAATCTGGTAGTAATATACTATAGTAGCAAAAGTTTTTTTTTAAACATGCGTTGTGCTATGTGCGAACGGGATACTCCCGTCGTGTGTTATGAATGCGTGCGTGCCTCATAGCTGCTGGCAGCCCAGCAAATGGCGGCTGACACGAGGGGTGGACCACGGGGTGGACCGAAAAGCGGTACTCTCGCGACCCCCTGGGGATTCGCATCTGTGCCGCTACGGGGCGGTGAGTTGTGCGTGTGCTGCGTCGCTGCAACTGGTATGTTTTTAATTTTATTTATTAACCCTATTATATTTTTGCTTCTACTAACGCTTTTTCTAACTTCCTTCGCGATTGTTCCGTCGTGTGCGACCGTTTTCTAATTTTCAATAAATAGTTTGAGTCGGTTCGCGTGTACAATCACGATTTTTCGTTTTTGTTTGATTCTATAATTCACATCTGAAATTTTTTCGATTACTTGGTACGGACCTATTCATGGTGCTTCCAATTTCTTCGATCGTCCTCAACGCACTGCTTCGTCGTGCAAGAAGACTTTATCTCCTATCTTGAAAGTTTTGCTGTTAGTATTTTTACCGGCATAGTTCTTTGCTTTTTGTTTCGCCTCCCGGATATGTTCCTTCACCAGTTTCTGTGTGGCTCGTTCCTTTAATTCTTGCGCGTAGTTATCATACGTGTAGTATGGTTTCGGCAGTGCCATCAGTGCTGTAGGTAGGTTTACTCGATGCCCATACATACCTATTAGAAGTTAGCCCCCCACTTTTAGAAATAACTTATTTTGAGAGTTGTGCTGAATTGTGCTAGGTTTGTACTACATTGTACTCGAATTTTAAAACCGTAATGTGAAAAATGTCATAAAAAATGAAAAAAACGACATTTTAGGCTAGCCCTCCACTTTGCGATTTTTTTAATTTTCTCGATTGTGCTAGATTGTACTCTGTGCTAGGTTATGCTAGGTTGTGCTAACATGAACCCCAGGTCCCGGCTCCCCCCGCGTCGTCATCTGACGACGGGCGAAACTCAGGGTTGCCAACGAGCCCTGTAGTGGAAATGGCTACCGCTGAAGAGGGCAGCCGCCCTTTTAAGGCGGCAATGGGAAAACGGGAGGATCCCAATGCCCTAGAGGCTGGGCTCAGGATAACCCCAGACGCGGAGACTCTCCGTTTAAGGGGGGCAGGGGACCCAGCCCCGCCCCTGCAAACATCGCAGGGGAAATTGGTCCCGCCGCCGACGCCGGCATCGGCTCGCAAGTCTGGCCCCCGCTCTAGGACGAGGGCCCGGGACGAAGACGAGGACGCGAACATGCGATCGCGGTCCCCGTCGGCGGAATCGAGAGCGTCACGGACGTCGCACGCCTCAATTGGGGGGGCCAAGAGGGTGGCTGAGGAGTCGTGATTGGGGGGAGAGGACCTCGATATCGAGGTAATCGGCGAGACCTGTTCCGCGGGTTTGTCGGCGCCATCGACCCCTCACCTCCCCAAAAAGGAAAAAAAAGGATGGGAGGGGTCGCCTACCTAAGGACTCCGCCCACGCCGGCCAGTTTACAGCCGAGAAGCTGGCGGAGAGGAGGGCCAAAAAGCGGGACGAAAAGGAGGAAGTCGCAATTGAGGCGGCTCTCGACCTCCAGACTCACCCGGAGCCCGGGAAGAGGCTCGACGGCGCCAAGGCGTCAGAGAGGACCCTCGCGAGCAAGTGGCGAGGTGACTCCACCGCTTCCATGAGAGGGCAGACTCGGGAAGGTGGAGGTGATAAGGAAGATCGCCCAGACCTCCAAAAATTTGAAGGGCACTTGCGTCAAGTCCCTATGGAACGCCACGACGCAGGTGCTGGCCACCTCCGAGGTCCTGTATATCAGGGCCTTGGAGACGGATGCTGGGACTGGCGGAGACGCCGAGCGGAGGCTTTTGAAGGAGCAACTCCTTCAACTCGAGAGAGATAATGAGAGCCGCTCGGCGGTCGATGAACTGAGAGCGAAGGTGAGGGACCTCCGCTCCCGTCGCCGCGGGTCTCCCGGCTCCCCGTCTGGGAAGCCTGGGGAGCCCGGGGGAGGAGGCCGGCATGGAAGTCGATGACTCCCCCCCTCCCCGTCGTTCGGGCGGAACGGAGAAGAGAGAAGGGGGAGAGGGCCGCGCATCATCAGCGTGGAGACCCTCCCCCCTGGCGCCCCGGTCCTAAGACCGAGACTGGGGAAGACGCCACCCGCGGTAATAGCGGGCCTAGTCAGGGCCCGCCACGACGGACGGGACGGCGACCCCTCACAAAGGGGGACCTGGAGGGGATCCTGGGAGAGTCCTCCCCGGGATCCTGAGAAGTATGGGAGTCGGCGCCCACGAGCCGCCTCCCCCGCCAAAAGCAGGGGGCAAAAAGAACCGGGGCACCGAGCCGACGAGAGGGGATAGACCACTCCCCCCCCCAGGGAAAAGGGGCAAGGTTGCCCAGCCCGGGAGACCAACTCCCCCCCAAAAAGTCCCAAAACAAGGGCAGTAGGGGGACGGGGGGGCCGCCCGGGAAGCGTCTCAGCCCATCAGGCTGATGGACCTGCCCCAGCGCGGTCCTTCCGCCCGGGTGGCGTGCCTACCGCCGCCCAAGGGAAATGGACGACGGTGGTGCGCAGGGGGAAGGGGAAGAGGGGTGGGAACAAGCGTGGCCTCACAAAGCTCTAGCCCCCCCTCCCGCATCCAAAAGGAGAAAATCCTCAGCTCGGAGTGGGGAGAAAGAGGGCCTCCCTTGAGGACGGACCCCTCCAAAAAGGGGGGAAAGGCCCCCGAGGAAAAGGCCCCCCGATACTGCAGCGGTCACCCTCACATGCCCCCCGAGCCAGTACGCGGCCATGCGCCATGTCCGCCGGGTGGTGGACCTGGAGCCACTCGACATCTCGGGCCTGCGCCCGAGACGAGCCATGACCGGGGCTCTCATTTTGGAGGTCCCCGGCCAGGATGGAAGGGCCAAGGCGGACGCTAAAGGCTGGGGAGGCGCGCACCCAACGGGTTGGGGACCTGTTGAGTGCGCTGCCCCCTGCGACCAGCAAACACGCTGGTCACGGAGGGAAGGTTGCGCGTCAGCTGGACGATGGCCCTCGTGGAGCGGCTGGCGGCATGGCCCCTCCAATGCTTCAAATGCCTGAGGATGGGGCACGTCCGCCAGACCTGTGTCAGTGAGACGGACCACAGCGGGACATGTTACCGCTGCGGTCGCGTGGGCCACCGCGTCAGTCGGTGCGACGGTCCCGTTGGGTGCCCCGTGTGTAGGGACGCGGGGCATAAAGCCGACAGAGTGGGGAGCAAGGGTTGCCTGGCAACCCAGAAGAGGAGGGGCAGAGCCCCTCTTCCCGCCCCTTCCAAGGTGGTTAGCGCGGCCGGGGGCACCCAGAGGAAGGGGGATCGGTCGGACTTCCCCCCGCAGCCGGCGCAAGGCTCCCCTCCCCTTGGGAAGGGGGAGCCTGTCAAGACTGTTGCCCGGTAGGAGGGGGAGCATGCTTCCCCCCACAGCCGGAGCATGGCTTTTCCCCCAAGAGGAGGAGCCCATGGAGGTTGTCGCAGAGGTTGAAGCGGCCAAATAGTACCCTTCAACCTCCTGCAGGCCAACCTCAACCGCGCCTGCCGGGCCCAGGACCTATTTGTTCATAGCCTGGCGGAGCGCGGTTGTGGCCTAGGCATCGCCGCCGAGTCCCACTCGATCCCCGAGAACCCTCACTGGTTCGGGGACCGGGAGGCCTCGGTGGCGATCATGTGGAGGCTCATCCAGGACCTGCCCCCCTGCTCCCTAGAAGAGAAGGGAGATGGATATGTGATGGTGAGATGGGGGCCCATCTATATCGTGGGCCGTCTCCCCAAATACGAGCCTCACCCAGTTTGAGGAATACATGGTGAGGATGGGAGATGCGTTCGCAGAATACTCCCGCCCCGTTATCGTCGCCGGGGACCTGAATGCAGAATCCGTGCTTTGGGGATCCTCGGCGACGGACCAAAGAGGCGGGGCTCTGATGGGCTGGGTGGCGAGTCTGGGCCTGAGTGTACTAAACTCGGGCCCGGAACCCACATGCGTGCAGTGGAACGGGGAGTCGCATATAGACGTAACGTTTGCAACTCCCCGCGCGCATGGTGAGGGAGTAGCGGGTGGAGACTTCCATGGAGGATGTCAGATCATCAATATATCTTCATGAAGGTTGACACCCGCAGTGCTCACCACCGGTGGACAGGGAGACGGCCCACGAAGATAGGCCCTCAAAAAATTAGATAGGAACCGCCTAAGAGCGGCAGTCCTCGTGGCCACCTGGCCGGGTAACCGGCGGGTGGCCGAGAATGAGGCGGAGAAGGCCAAGAGCGTGATGAGCATTGTCGCGGATGCGTGCGACGTGTCCATGCCGCACTCTCGGCCGATAAAGCGGGCCGCGTACTGGACGGCGGAGATCGCGGAACTCCGCGTCTCTGTCGTCCGCGCCAGAAGGCGTTAAACGCGGGCCCGCTATCGGGGGAGCGCCGATCTGGACGCCGCCTAGGAGTCCCACCGAGCTGCAGGGTAGGCCCTGGGTGGTGCCATCAGAAAGGCAAAGGCCTGGGAGGGGCTGATCTCGTCCCTGGACGAAGATCCGTGAGGGCGCTCATACAAATTGGTTCTCAATAAACTGAGACCTTGGGCGTCCCCACTTACAGAGAGGTTAGACCCCCGGCTCTTTGATAGGGTGGTGGGGATGATATTCCCCCGGGGGAACGGATAGTTCCCCCCACCTACCCTTAACATCCGGGTCGCAAAGCGCGGCCCGGTCGGGGGGGAGCTAGGGGTCACCAGGGACGAGATGAAGGAGGCGGCCAGGAAACTTGGCCGCCCCACAGTCCCGGGCCCGGACGGAATACCGATATGGGCCTCGGTCTTGGACTTGGTCGGCGATCCCTTGAGGCACCTGTTTAGCAGGTGCCTCAAAAAAGGGACATTCCCCCGGATCTGGAGGAGGGCGAGCCTAGTCCTCCTCCAGAAGGAAGGCAAGCCGCCGGACGCCCCTTCGGCGTATAAACCCATATGCCTGCTGGACGACGTGGGCAAGCTCTTCGAGCGCATTATTGCGGCCCATGTCGTCCGGCATATGTCCGGAAGTGGCCGGAACCTAGCGGAGGGACAGTATGGCTCCCGTGGAGGACGATCGACGATCGATGCCATCGATCGTGTAAAGTCCCTCACGGAGGCCATTACTGAAGTGGGGAGTTGCACTGCTAGTGTCGCTAGACATAGCGAATGCGTTCGACTCCCTCCCCTGGGATAGAATTGGGGAGGCGGCACAGTATCACCGCCTCCCTGAATTACCTCCGGGAGATGCTGGGCGGCTACTTCCGAGACAGCGTGCTGGAGTTCGTCAACACGGACTCCGACACCGAAGGGGCGTCACACGCGGGGTTCCGCAGAGGTCCGTACTGGGACCCCTATTATGGAACCTCGCGTACAATAGAGTATTGCGGCTTGCCCTCCCCCCGGCTGCCACGTCATCTGCTATGCGGATGACACGTTAGTGGTAGCCGGGGGGGACGACTGGGGGGATGCCCTGGTGGCGGCCAAAGAGGTCGGTGCCGTGCGCGTGATCAGCGCTTTGGGGTTAGAGGTGGCGGCCCATAAAATGAAGGCCATGTTTATACATGATGGCCTCCATGGGCCGCCCCCCCCTCCCCGCGAGGGTGCTGGTCGGAACAGTTCCCGTGAAAGTGGAACCCCACCTTAAATACCTGGGTCTCACCTTGGATGGCCGGTGGGGGTTCAGGAGGCACTTTACCTCCTGGCCCCCAGGGTGGAGGCGGTAGCCAAGAGGCTTAGCCGCCTCCTGCCCAATCTGGGAGGTCCGGGCGCCAAAACGAGGCGCCTCTATGCGCACACCGTCTACTCGGTGGCCCTTTATGGGTCACCGATATGGGCTTGTCGCCTGGCGGAGGACCAAAAGAACCTCCGCCAAATGAGGCAGGTGCAGCGTAGAATCTCGCTACGCCTGGGGAGGCGGTTCCTATAGAACGGTGTCGCATGCAGCGGCCACGGTTCTGGCCGGGACGCTCCCCATTGATCTGCTGGCGGCAGGGCACGCCGAAGTATATCGGCGTGTCCGCAAGCTGAAGGCTCGAGGGGCAGTCCTTACGGCTGGGACCGTGGAACCAATCCGCCAAGAGGCGCGACGCCGGGTCGTGGAACGCTGGAAGATCCGGCTACACGAACCCGGCGTCGCAGGCGCCCGGACGGTGGAGGCCATCCGACCCTGCCTCGAGGAATTGCTCAGCAGAGTCCACGGGGGCTTGTCCTTCCGATTGGTGCAGGTGCTGACTGACCAGGGAGTTTTGGCCGATACCTGCGCCGAATCGGAAGCGAGCGCACAGCACAGTACCCGCACTGTGCGGCAGGCAAGGACACCGCGCAGCATACATTCGCGGAATGTTCCGCTTGGGAGGAAGAGCGCGGTATCCTCGCCCCAGTGTTGGGCAACGATTTCTCGCTGCCGACCGTCATCAGTGGAATGGTCGGCAGCGAGAGAGTCTGGAGGGAGGTCTCCTCCTTCTGCGAACGGGTGATGTCGCAGAAGGAGGAGGCGGAGCGGCGCAGAAGGGACGGGGAGCTGCCTCCTGCCACCGATAACCGCCTCGGCCGGGAAGGAAGGGGGGAACGTGACGCCGGCTACCGTGGCGCCTGCGAATCCCCCCTATGGTCGACTGACCTTCCTGGGGGGGAGTAGCCCCCCTTTTCCCCCCCGAATCGGAAAGGTCGGACGACTCGGCCAGGAAGGCCGAGTCAGAGAGGACTCCCGGTGATGGGAGGGCCGCATTCGTGACGGCCTCATTGCACTCCCATCCCACGGGGATCTGCGCCGGAGGGAGGGCGGCCCCCCCGGCGCACGCGAGTGTCAGGATGGAGTGGGCTGGTGCCGCCCGCCCCTCCTCATCCTTCTTCACCCTTTAGGGGAGAAGAGTGGTCCGCCTCCCAAAGGAAATATGGTGGGAGAAAGGGCAACTCCTCTCCTACGGAGGAGCGCGTCCCGAAAGGGCGCGTGAGCGCGAGGCGATCGGGTATATCGCAAGTGTTCCCCGATTGCCCTAATCATACGCCTTGGACGGCACCCGTGAGGTTTTAATGGGTAGAGGGCTGCGCCAATTGCAGCTCGAGTCCCACACTCTCCCGGGTGAGCCCAAACGCCCGGGAGATTAGTGCGTAACAGCATTTCTTCACGTAAAAAAAAAAATTGTGCTAACATTGTACCAAAATATTATCTTTAAAAAATAATAACAATAGAAGTTATGATAAAAAATAGATTTGGGAAAAAAATATATAAATGACATTTATTCTTATATCAGTCATCTAAAGAGCATGCAAATGCATATCTAATATATACTCGCTTAGCACAAATCGGCACAACCGTCGGTTTCGTCAGCACAACGATATGAAAGGCACTTTACTCTTGAACTCGGTCCTTTGCGCATGCATTTTATGTTAAAAATTCGGGTTTGTAGTTACTCGATGTTGATAATATTATATATTTGAGTTGTGCTAGCCTAGCACAAGTCGGCACAACATTCAGTTTCATCAGCACAACGATATGAAGGGCACTTTACTTCTTGAATGCATTCCTTCGTGTCTTAGCTTATAAATCCGAATTACGAACACAAAATCCAGACAGAATCCAGTTGTGTTGACGAAACCGAATGCTGACTGTTGTGCTGACGAAACTTATGGTTGTGCCAACTTGTGCTAGGCTAGCACAACTCAGATATGCAGTATTATGAACATCCAATAACTACAAACCCGAATTTTTAAAAATGCGTGCGCGAAGGGCCGCGTTCAAGAGTAAAGTGTCCTTTATATTGTTGTGCTGACGAAACCAAATGTTGTGCTGACTTGTGCTGGGCTAGCACAACTCAGATATGCATTATTATCAATATCCAATAACTACTGTTACGTCCGTGGTTCTGGATGAAAGATAATACCTTTCATCAGAAAGAGGAGAACTCGGGTGGACGCACGAAACCTCTTCTGTTCTCACGGAACGACGTCGTGAGGTCGATCCGCGAGTCGAACGCGCGTTAAGGGGGCAGGAATCGGGTCAGCGTCGGTGACGTTATTACTCTTACCCGCGCCCGCGCTATCGGTGGTCCGTTTTTTGGTCAGAAAACCGAATCTCTTTTACCAGAGATGGACCTCGTGCGATCCTCAGGGAGCCGGGAATGCTCGGGGTCAAGTTTTAGGGTAAAGAAATTAAGACGGAATTCGGGTTAACTAATTTAATAATAATAATAATAAAAAAATGAATTACAATTCGAAAATTATTCGAAAGTTATTCGAAAATTTCTCTGTGTACATTAAAGGGTTGAGATACTGGTTACAAAAAGTAAAAAAAAAACAAATTTTATACATAGATACTGGTTACAAAAAGTAAAAAAAAACAAATTTTATACATAGATACTGGTTACAAAAGAAAAAGAACAAATTTTATACATAGATACTGGTTACAAAAAGTAAAAAAAACAAATTTTATACATAAATTTTGAATAATAGTAAATAACAAACAAAGGAAAATCTGGATTTTATATACCCAATTGTTCCAATTGGGATAAAAAAATTGGTGATCACAAGCATGTCGATGGGATCGGGTTGCAGGTGTGGCGGGAGATCAGGGTGAGCGCTGCGGAAAGCCTTGACTGGGACGAGGTAGGGAAGAGGATCACGGGAAATATACATGGGGATGGTATCAGTGATTTGGTGTTTTGAGATCTGATCCCAAAACTGGCTGTCAGGTTTGAACCTTCTTTTGATGAAGAAGGTGCCAGGAGGTGGATGGGTGGGAGAGTGGGGAAATTGGCGGACGAGATTGAAGAACTTCTCCACGTCGAAGTTCTTTGGAGTGCACTGTTTTTCAAAATCGGCCGCGGAGCGGAGGGCGGTGGCGTATTGGTGTAGCGAGATGTAAGCTAGCCTCGGTTCTACCCCTATCAATTGCTCCGCGAGTTCTTCGGCGTGGCCAGTTTCGCGACGAATCTGCTTATTAGACTTCTCCCGACGGTGTCGCAATGCCCGTTTCGTTTGTCTATTCGGGATGGCGTTCGTTTGGTTCACTATGTAAAAGAGAGTCAGATGAAAGAGAAGTGAGAGTGGTAAAGTGAGGCGAGAGTGGTAAAAAAAAAAGGAAATTGAGGAATCGTGATAAGGCAGCTTCACCAAATCAATCGGCGGCTTGCCAGGTTGGAATATTGTGGAATCGGGGGAGACAGCTTCACCGAATTAATCGGCGGCTTGCCAAGTCGGAGTGTGAAGAAATCGGGGAAGGCAGCTTCACCGAGTTAATCGGCGGCTTGCCAATTTGGAATGTTAGAATGTTTTAATGAAACAAATATGTAGAGGTCGCGAACCAAACAGCCAGTCTACCGCGAAATAAAGTGATAAAGATGGACTTACTTTTATTGTAGCGGCCGCTGGTGATGGTCGAGAAGTGTAATGGCTAGGTTGGATCGTGGGTCGAATCACATGAAAAATGTAGAGAATCGCGCACAGATTCTAACTGATAAAAAAAGATTTGTCGACAACTTCAGATGGTCCCATCCGTGAAGGAGTGGAGCGATGAGAAGCGAGAAGAGAGCGATCCGCTCCAAGTCGCGGTTTTTAAAGGGTTCCGAAGGGGTGGGAATATCTGAGGGCGTGATGGATTTCCGCGTTGGCTTGTCGAATGATAGTTTAGGAAAATTGTGAGTATAGAGAAAGGAGGGGAGCGGTGTTCTGTGAATTGTGGTTGTTTTTATATTTCCAGATTTCCTAGCGAATGATGGAATTAGTTAGTAAAAATTTTCCCGCCATTCCACACCCTCAATCATTCATTGGTGTGGCCGCCAACGGCCGCTAATCGTTTCTTCTTGATTGGCGTTTCCCTTAGTTTTCCCATCAATTTGGGGAGTGTCACCCTCGAACGATCCGACGCGTTTCTTATCCGTTAGGAATTTGCTTTTGTTAATATTAATTTTTTATTGGTAGATCATAAACTTGTCGGTGCCGACAAAGCTGTTTATCCCAAGAATTTTTTTGATAGTGAGACATATCTCGAGAGGAATTTTTGTTTATTTATTTAGGGTTTCCTTAGATCGTTCGAAGCGCTTCGTTTATAGATTAGCAGCCGTTGTTTTTTTCTTCCCGAAAGAGAAGAATTTGTGAAGTCTCCCGGACGTAACACTACAAATCCGAATTTTTAACAAAAAATGCGTGTGCGAAGGACCGCGCTCAAGAGTAAAGTACCTTTCATATTGTTGTGCTGACGAAACCGATGGTTGTGCCGATTTGTGCTAAGCGAGTATATGTTAGACATGCATTTGCATGCTCTTTAGATGACTGATATAAGAATAAATATCATTTATATATGTTTTTTCCTATTTTAAATCTATTTTTTATCATAACTTCTATTGTTATTATTTTTTAAAAATAAGATTTTGGCACAATGTTAGCACAACCTAGCACAACCTAACACAATCGAGAAAATTTAAAAAATCGCAAAGTGGGGGGCTAGCCTAAAATGTCGTTTTTTTTCATTTTTTATGACATTTTTCACATTACGGTTTTAAAATTCGAGCACAATGTAGCACAAACCTAGCACAATTCAGCACAACTCTCAAAATAAATTATTTCTAAAAGTGGGGGGGTAACTTCTAATAGGTCCCATACATTAATTCAAACGGCGTATAGCCCGTTGCTGTATGCGGTGTCGTATTGTATGTAAACATCACATATGGAATCCATTCATCCCAATTAATCTGGTCTTTATTTATATAGTGTCTCAAATATTCGGCTAGAGTTCTATATGATCTCTCTAGAGCCGTTGCTTTCTGGATGGTATGCGGTAGTTTGAATTTTCGTTATTTTTTAAGAGGGTGCATACATCCTTGAACATCTTGCTGACGAAATTCGTACCTTGATTCGTTAATATTTTCTCTGGTATTCCGAATGCGCATATTATTATATCTTTGTGGTAAACTCTTTGGCAATTGTATTTGCTTCCTGGTCCAGTATCGGTATCGCCTTACTGAATTTCATTAGATCGTCTAAAATGTCAACAGGTACTTATTTCCTTTTGTGGTGACTGTGAGTGATCCCACGATGTCTAGAGCGCATTTTTCGAAACGGTTTCTCTGCCGTTTCTGTTAGTATTAGAGGTATCTTAGTTTTTCTGCTTAACTTGTTCTTTTGGCAATACTCGCATTTGGCGATGTAATTCTTCACATCTTTCGTTAACCCGTGCCAGCTGTGTGTTAATTTTACTCTATTTATTGTGCGTAGTGTAGCATCTTGATGTCCTCCGAGAGGGGCATTATGATATTCGTACATTATCTGTTCTTTTTCCTCCTTATTGTATTCGCGCTTTTCCTTGTCGCGCTTGACGTTATTTATCTGTGTGTCGAGCGTGATCGGATTTCTGCTAAGCGCGTCCGCATTGCCTTTACCAGCCTTATGTACTACTTTATAGTCGTATTCTTCCAATTTAAATCTCCATCTAATTAATTGCGAGCCAGAATCTGTTATGCTAAATAACCAGATCAATGGCTTGATCCGTATCTATTTGGAATTTTGTTCCGTATAGATACGGTCGAAAGTATTTGACGGTCCATACTATGACTAGCAATTCTTTTTCCGTTGTATTATAATTCTGCTTTATTAGATTATTTAGAATTCCGCTTGCGTAAGCAATTGGTCTGTCTTGGCCCACTGGCCTTTGCGATAATATCACTCCAATGACGTAACCGAATGCGTCTGTAGTTAATATAAATTGTTTTGTAAAATCTGGGTAACTTAGAACTGGTGCGATTAACCTTTCTTTTAGTGTTTCAAATGCGTTTTGTTATTCTGCCGTCCAATTGAATTTTTCGTCTTTTCTGATTAATTTTGTTAGCGGTTTTGTGATCTTCGAAAAATTTTCAATGAATCTTCTGTAATATCCAGGTAATTCTATGAAAGATTGCACGGTTTGTACTTTTTTGGGTACTGGAAAGTTGTGATGGCCGTTATTTTCTATGGATCCGAAATTATATCGTTCTCTGAAATAATGTGACCTAAATATGTCACCTCTTTTCTTAGGAACTCGCACTTGTTTGGTTGTAATTTTAGATTATAGTTTCTTCGTTTTTGAAATACCTCGATTAATCTTTTATTATGCTCTTTCAAGTTTAGTTCGTAAACGACAATGTCGTCCAAATATACAAGGAATCTTATGCCCTGTATTCCCGCTAACACCGAATTCATTAATCGTTGAAACGTGGCGGGCGCATTTTTAACCGAAGGGCATTCGATTAAACTCGTAATGTCCATACGGCGTGGAGAAAGCCGTTTTGCTTTTATCTTTGTCGTGCATCGCTATTTGATGATAATTCGACACGAGATCTAGCATCGAGAAGTATTTCGCGTTCCCGAGTTGATTGAGGATGTCCATGATATTCGATAAAGAGAACGAGTCTCCTATCATTAAATTATTTAGTTTCCGAAAATCTACGACAATGCGTAGTTTAGATATTCCGGACGCATCGGCCTTCTTCGGGACGACCAATATTGGCGCGTTCCACTTGTGCTTGAACGGATAATTTTTTCCTTGAGCATTTTCTTTATCTGCTTATTCACCTTTATCTTGTACTTCTCGGGCAGGTGGTACGGTCGGATCGGTGTGCTGTCCGCGCGCGTGGTGATCCCATGTTGCACCGCGGTCGTATGCAAGAGTAAGTCACCTTCCAAATAAAATATATCGCAATAATCATCACATTTCAACGTTTTTTTCTCTTCAATGTTCAGGTAATCTGTTCGTAATTGTTCTCGTACTCGTTTTCTCCTTTCGCCTATTCGTCTCGGTGTCTTTTTCACCGTGTTGAGCATTTCAGCGCTCTGTGTTTCTAAATTTATGATGTGTCCATTGATGTGCTTATTTCAACGGATTCTTCTGTCATATTTATTATGCTTATAGAACAGGTGAATTCCTTGGGACCCACCAGGCAGCATCCGATAAATACTCCTGGCTTTGGTTGCTTTTGTCTTATTATCTCCCCTAATTTCTATTGGTAAATGCCTCGATTATTGTTTCGCTGCGTGATTTCAGCAATACTTTTTTATATGGTTGTAATTTCAGATTTGTTTTGCCGATACTTAGTATCTTTTTCCCGTCGCATCTTGCCTTTTCTTTGGCTAGGAAATCAATTCCAAATATTCCCTCGTAATCCATGAGGAAATCGTCTCTGACTACGTATACTGAGTGGCGAATTTCTTCTTTTCCTATTTTTATAATTAGTTTTACCTTTCCTAGCGTGAATCTTATGTCCCATCACGCCGGTTAACGCAATGCGTTTCTCACGCACTGGAGTTTCGCTTTTGAAATTTCCAATTTTCATTAAGGTGAGGGTAGCACCGATGTCTAGCAAAAAGTTGCTTTCCCCTTTTTTTGCTTCTTTTATTGGTAGTGTTATCAATTCTAGCCCGTTGCGCGCTTCTCTTCGTGTTACTTGTATAATTTGATACTTTCCGGCCGCGCGTGTAGCCCTGGCCTTCGATCTGTCGCTTTCATCACTGCTACTGCTACTTGACGCTGAGTCAGTGCTCTCTTTTTACGATTTATCTTGCCTCGTTTTTATTATTGTATTTATTCGCGTTTTATTCGCATTATTATTTTTTATTTGGCGAGTGATCCCTTTTTCGGTTTTGCCGTAAAATACCCAACATTCTGCACAATTATGTCCTGCTTTCTTGCAGTGCGTGTAGTATTTATTCATTGTATTTATACGCGGCTGCCTGTCTGGCTGCGATAGGGGGAATCGACTCGTATATTTATTCGTTCGACAATCTCGGCGTAGTGTCCTGTTTTTCCACATTTGTGAGCAATTGCTGCAATCTATTCTCGCGGATAGGTGGATGGAGTATATTTGCTTTCGGACGCCCGAAATTCTCTGTTGATCCCTTAAATTTTTTCCTCCGCGCTTGCGCCGGCTATGGCGTCTTGCAATGTCGTATAATGTTGCACACGCACTAACAGTTTTATATCATCTTGTAATCCTAATTGAAAGTTATATAGGATCTGTTGTTGTATGGTTTCTAAAGTCGCCCGCTTCGCTTCTGTTTTGCCTTGTCGTTCTTCGATCATGGATTCATACAATTCCATGGCTAATTTATCTGAGCATAATCTGAACATTCTTGCCGATTCTCCCGGCTTTTGTTTCAGTGTATTGAATTCTAACTGCAAATGTGTGGTGCTCTTTTTGTTAAGATAGTACACTTCCAGTTCTTGCTTTAATTGCAAAGTCGCGTATATCTCGCGTTTGGAAATCAGTCATGGCCCTTTCTTTTAATTTAATATCGCTTCTAGTAACGTGCTTTCCTCTCTTGAATTCGTGTTTTTTATGGGATATGATGCCGCGCTTAGAAATTCCGGTAGCTTGTGTAAAGTTCCGTCGAATTCCGGAATCATATAGCGGACTTCTTTTAATCTCATGTACGAGTTCACGGAATCTCGCGAATTCTGGACGTCGTTCATCGTATGTTCATATACTATCTCGTTTGATTCCTTATTCTTCGTGTCAATATCCCGATTGTAATTCGTCGTTTCTAGCTGTTTTGTACGGCTTTATAGCGTTCGCATATCCTCTAGTATTTCGGTTAACATTATGTCGCATGAGTCTTGCGACGTTTCTGGATCGGTGAAGATCGTTCCAGTATGGCTGATTTAGAGTGGCTCTCATTTCCCTTGCTTCATCATCTAGCTCTATGTTAGTTACTTGTCGTTCTTCTGCGATCGGTCATAACGGCGTGCCTGACGATTAATTTGCCATTTCTATCCAGCTTGCGTCTCGCGAAGCAATATGGAATTTAGTCGGATCGAATACGCTGCTATTGTAGGACGATCAGCAAAAATTCTCCGCGGTTGCTTGCGTTCGTATCGTTACTTACATCAAACCTCGCGTCTGTCGGGTGTAGTAAGTTATCGTCGTGTCTCTCGCTACTCGATAGTACGCTGTTATCAATGTCGCTAAGCGAGTACATGCGCTCAATTACGATATTAGGAAGTAACTCCGTTTGATTTTCTAAATTATCGTAATAATAATCGTTTAAGTCACGACGTTTAAGTCACGTTATCGCGTGGATCGCATGTATTTTCCGCCTGCACGGGGCTCGGAGGACGCGGATTAAATGTACGGCCTGTATTATCGTATAACTACGACGCGTTTCTCTTGGCAAATGTTCGATTGGTCTCTTTGTTCAACATCTATTTTATTGCTCTTCTTAATATCTATTGCGTTCGCTTTTGTTGTCTACGACTTACATTACGGTCGCTACTCGCATGCTGTAACGCGTGCTCGCTTATTGCGGTAGGTCGGCGCCTTCTCCGATGTCGCTGATATGCTCGCTGGCTGTTCTACCGGGTGTCCTTGCTGAATGGCGCGATACTTGCTCTCAATTTTGTCCTTTTTTCCTTCCAGATTCCAGGACGTCTCGAGAAGGATGTGATGACTTCCTCCAGTTCCGGCACTCAGGATCCCACCGCTGCCACCAATTTGTTGTGCCACTCCGGGCGCAACCAGGGGGAGATGAGAAAGGGGGGAGAAGAAGTCACTTGATTGTTGAATAAACGATCTTTATTTTAATACTTGATGTTCGTTATTAACGAATCATCCACGAACTATCACACTTCCTTAGTATTCCTATGCGCGCACTATTATACTTCTACGCGTCGGTACTCGTACGTCCGTGCCTCTGATTCTGAGCCCAGCTTGATTGCTCTCATTTTTTTATTGCTGTTACGCCTCAGCGCGTCCTCGTATCGAAACGTTGTTTGGTACGTCAGCGTTTCGACACGTGTTATCGGAATCAGCGTCCTTGCCGAATTGCACATCAGTTGCAATCGGTACGAGCGCGCATTATTTCTTATTATTTTAATTACTTATTTTAATTTCTTAATTAATAATTCTTGGGTTAATCAGAATCCTTGGGATGCAGCATGTTACAAGGTCGAGTCACATTAAGTAGATTGCCTCGCAACATTATAAAAAAGTCACGAGTACATTCAATTCATAAAATCACGTAACCGCTACATATTGGTAACGATTGTAACATGTCTTTGATTCATACACCAAAAAAGGCGCGACACAGCAAGGTTCTGAAAGTACCTTGTAGTGAAAAAAGCGGAAGCTCAACGTTTAACATCGAAAATATGGCGACGCCGTCACCGCCGCCTTTTTTAAATATAATCTCGCGTGGAGAAACTTCAGAATTCAGGAACGTAAGACTGCCAATCTTTTGAAAAAATCGCCCGACCCTGTAGTTCGTACAGCTCGAAAGCGAATTCACGACGTTAGGTCAGATGATATTCGTTATAGTGTAATTATTCGGCATTTGGACGAACAAACGATGATCGCAGTATCAGATATCCTCAAATCACCATCCGCGCAAGATAAATACTTACATCTAAAACAAGCGCTCATTAATAGATTTAACTCTGAAGAAAAACAATTACACAAGTTATTAAAAGGATTAGAACTAGGTGACAAAGAATCGTCCAATTTGTTGAGAGAAATGAAGATCTTAGCGGGCTCGAAGGTGTCGGAAAATTTATTACGTACGCTATAATTGCAACGCTTATCAATGAGAATACAAGAATTACTCATTATTTTTGATAATGTCAGCTTAGAGAAACTTGCAGAATGTGCAGATAAGGCTTTAGAGCACACCTGGCATGCAGAAGTCACTGCTATTGCTTCCAGGCAAGAGGACGCTATACAAAAACTCACAGAACAGGTAAGCGAGTTAATTGTTCTAGTCTCTGAAATAAACAAGTTCAACCATTCAACAAATAGACAGAACAATCGTCGCCGTTCACGCAGTCGAGCCACGAAGCACAAGCGACAACAATGCTATTATCATCGACGTTTCGGCGATGACGTTCGAAATGTGTTCCACTCTGCGATGCACGAAAAGCAATTTGACAAGATCGGAAAACTAGAATGACCGTCGTCCGTAGGAGCCCTGAACGACGGATCTCAAACTCACAGTAGGCTCCCTGTTACTGACAAAAATTTAAGTTTAAAGTTCTTAATTGATACGAGGCGGATATATCGTTGCTGCCAAAACAATTTTGTCAAAAAGGCACTGCATCAACGACTTTTCTGTACGCAACAAACGGATCTACCACAAACACTTATGGAGAGAAACTACTTACTGAATTTAGGTCTCCGCCGCTCTTTTAAGTGGTCTTTCTGTATAGCTAAGATTACTCATTCCATAATAGGCGCAGATTTGCTAGAGCATTATGGGTTACTGGTGGATATAAAAGGTAAACGTCTAGTAGATAGCATCACTAATTGTATTGTTAGCATCACTAATTGTACCATTTTAGGAGTACGGTGCTGGACGAAACAAACCACCATTCAAACCATCAATCCTAATTTCAAATATCAAATATTTGCCAGTGGCATTGGAAGGTGTCATCGCTGCAATCCGACCTGCATCCATCGACTAGAACCATCTCTCTGGAGTACCGGTCGTGAGGATTCGAAAGAACATATATGTATATATGTATATTGTGATATATGTATATGTGTGTGTATTATTGTATTGTTGACGTGTTATTCTAAACACGTTATTTGCGATAAATATCATCACATGCCTCTGTAATCGAAAGGATAAGATGTCTGCCCGGTAAGCAGGAGATCCAGGTTCGATTCCTGGTTGAGGTGATATTTTTTCGCAAAATAATTACGAATTTTCACGACTGATTCGTGGTCGGGCCGCGCCGTGACGCACACCCTTCCTTCTTATTTGGCACACAATCCTCAACGAATTTCCAGGCCTAACCAAGCCAATACAACAACCGAAAATACGGCCACATAGAGCACAATACATCACCATATAGTAACAAACCCATCAGTAGCGAGTCGCCCCAGAAGATTGCCACCTGAAAAACTCAAGATAGCGAAGGCTGAATATATAAGGCTCACATATCTTATCGAAGCCGGAATATGCCATCCATCGAGTAGCCCTCATGGGCCTCATCTTTTCACATAGTCCCCAAGAAACAAAAAAGAAACAATGGAGGCCGTGCGGCGATTATAGGGGATTAAATGCTGTTACAACACATGATCGATACGTCTTATCTCATATCCATAATTTTATGTGCGGATTAAATGGTAAGAAAGTATTTTCTTCTATTGACTTAACTAAAGCCTACTATCAAGTTCCAATCTATGAAGAGAACATACAGAAAACCGCAGTGATTACCCCTTTTGGTCTCTTCGAGTTTGTGGCCTTTCGGGTTGAGAAATGCAACTCAAATCTTTCAAAGGTTAATGAACAAGATCCTGCAAAATTTAGAATTTTGTTTTTATTATATAGATGATATTCTTGTCGCGTCGAGAGACGAAGAAGAACATACAACATTTACGTGAAGTCTTCACAAGACTGCAAAAAGCCGGTCAACTATCAATCCGTGAAGTGTACTTTTGGCGTCTCAGAAATCGAATTCCTTGGTTATTTAATCTTCCCAGAAGTAATTAAACTGTCACAGCAAAAAGTGAAAGCTATCATGGAATTCTCCAGGCTAAAACAATATAAAGGTCATATCAGACTAGTGATTGCCCGGCTATGGTCGATTGATGATTCTACTATTATCAATCACATTGATCGTAACTAGGACCTGCTACATTGTGATTGGCTGAAATAGAATCGTCAATCGGCAACCGTAGTTGCATAATCGCTAGTTTGATATGGCTTTTATAGTTGCGAAGATTTTTGAAAATGATGAATTTTTGAAATGAATTACTATCGCAGACACTTAAAGAATGCCGCTAAGAATCAAACAGTGCTACCTCGGATACCTCAAGGATAGTAAAAAAAGAAATAATCAACCACTAGACTCACGAAGCCACACAAACTTTTGAGAACTGTAAAGAAGACTTATCGCAAGCCACATTGTTATCTCATCCCATCGAGTGCTCCTTTAACGCTTATCAAACGCATCCGACATAGCTATTGGGGCAAGTTTAAAACAAGAATATAACGAAAGCAATCGTCCTGTAGCATTCTTCTCTTAAAAGTTACTGTTATGTCTTTTGCTCGGAAAATCGTGAATAACTCACACAAAAGAAAGTACAAGCCTCTTGTAGAGATATAACAAATACTCTAAACGGTGAATACAAAAGAATAGATCCATCTAACCCTTGTTCTATAAAACATCGTCTGTCGGTATTGTGAATCGTGTGCCGTAAGAATGCACCAATTACAGACGAATGTGGAAAGAATATTTGATTGTGATTGGCCTATTTTTACGGTCCATGACTCATGACATCGACACACAACGCATTATAGAACAGGCCTAAACAAACGCCGGGAAAGTGCTTCGGAGGCATCTGCTCGGCACGTGGATTGTCTCCCAACCCCGAGAGGGGGGAGAATGCCTCGGCGAATTTGGAGCTATTGTCTGATCGGTAGCGACATCCGCGAAACAATGCCGAATTTCTAAGAATCACGAACGCCGCGATATGTCTCACCAAATCTGCCGCGCAACTTGACATACACACACACACGCGCGCGCGCACACATACATATATATATATATATATATATATATATATATATATATATATATAAAAGTAGGAAGTCTCGAGGCTTTCAAAATACGCATCCATAGTAGCGATGACTTCCTCATCGGACGAAAATTTCTTTCCCCTGAGCCAGATCTTGAGGTTTGGGAATAGAAAGAAGTCACAAGGGGCCAAATCAGGAGAATAGGGTGGATGGGGCAGCAATTCGAATCTTAATTCATGCAATTTTGCCATTGCGACTGTGAAGGTGTGAGCCGGAGTTGTCATAGTAAAAGATGACTTTTTTGCGCGCCAATCTCGGCCGTTTTGTTTCATTTCGTACAAACAAGTCAGAAGTGTAGAATAATATGCTCCTGTGACTGTTTGACCCTTCTGTAAGTAGTCAATGAAGATAATTCCTTGGGAATCCCAAAAAACAGTGGCCATTATCTTCCCGGCCAACAAAACAGTCTTCGTCTTCTTCGGCGCACATTCATCAGGCGTTGTCCACTGCTGTTTTGACTCGGGTGTATAGTATATGGAACCAAGTCTCGTCTACGGTCACGAATCGACGCCAAAAATCTTGTGGCTTGCGCTTAAGCATCGACAAACACTGCTGCAAAATGTCTTTTCATGTGTTTTTGATCGATGGTCAGCAATCGCAGCACCCATCATGCATAAAGTTTTTTCATTTTTAATTCTTTGTGCAGGATACTATGCATCCTATCTACTGAGGTGCCTACAATCTCGGCTATGTCACGCACCTTCATTCGGCGATCTTCCATGACGATATAATGGATTTTTTCAATCATTTCTGGCGTGACTTCAACTGGACGTCCGGGACGCGCTTCATCTTTGGTTGATGTCCGGCCCCTTTTGAATTCATTAATTCAAAAATAAACGATCTTCAATGCTGGTGCAGATTCCCCGTGAACTTCATCCAATTCGGCTTTAATCTGCGCAGCCATCCATTTCTTTAAATAAAAATGTTTAATCACTGCACGGAATTCGTCTTTCTCCATTTTACGACAACTGCTGCCATGCTCACTTCCAATGTTTATCACATGTAAACTAAGTGTCGCTTTTGGCTGAAACTTGATATGAAGCAGTTTGAATAGTGTTACTTCCTGATCATATACTACACAGTTCATTGTGGCGCTATCTCGCAAAAATTTACCTGACTTATCGAACGATATAATATATATATCTCGTATATATATATATATATATATATATATATATATATATATATATATATATATATATATATATATATATATATATATATATATATATATACATATATATATTTCAAATTTCCAAAAGATCTTGAAAGATAGAATTTATTAATATTATTTTATGTATATATATATATATATATATATATATATATAAGAACAATACAGCTAGAAATAAGAGAATTAATTTTTTCAAATTTCCAAAAGATCTTGAAAGATATGTTCTGGCTGTATTGTTCTTGCAACTTTTTACAGAGCAAGTATACCACCCATTTTAATAATTTACGATACTTCTTCTCGATAGTTAGTAAACACAGCCATATCACAATCAAACTGTGGCCATATTGTGGATTAGATTTTTTGCGCATACGCACTGGAATTTTATACCCTTTTCGGCATTTCGGCTACTGTCATAACTGGTTAAACTATGCTTAAATCACTTATTGTAGACCAGGACTTAAAGGAGGATTCTAAAAGCTTGATTTTTAGGCTATCTTCATGATTTTTTTCTGAAAA
This sequence comes from Pogonomyrmex californicus, assembly GCA_024349325.1. Taxonomy (NCBI): domain Eukaryota; kingdom Metazoa; phylum Arthropoda; class Insecta; order Hymenoptera; family Formicidae; genus Pogonomyrmex; species Pogonomyrmex californicus. Next base: position 8,748,853 of record JAECZD010000013.1, on the reverse strand, counting down.
ATTCGTAAGGTCTATTCAAATCAGGATTTCTGTTACATATTAGTACACATTTCAAGTATCTTTCAGAATTTTTTTATTGTAATATTCCAAGAAATAAGTCCTGTATAATAGTTTTTGTAAGATCGTGAAAAAAATAAGGTGCTGCACAGTGCCCATGATTGCAGCTGTTCTGCTCATCTGAAACAAAAAAACCAAAAAGATTCTTAAAGCATATGGCTATCGTCTGACCCACACTAAAGTCAAAATGTTTATTATTATTTATTTTACATCACTTTAAAGATAAAAAAATTTCGAAAAAATCGGAAAATAAAATTTTTAAAATGGTGCCATTTTATTTCTTTCTAATATTTTTCTTTTATTACGGAATCAAATAAACGGGTCATATATACGTAATACTGCACTGAAGAAGACCTAACATAAGGTCGAAACGACGTTTGTGTTTTTAGTTATTTTTTAATTTTTTTAATTTTTATTTTTATTTTTAATTTGAATTTTTCTTTTCATATACTGAATTTTTGTTTTATCATCGACAAATTTATTCTATATATATATATGTATATATATTTTATATATATTCTATATATATATATATATATAGAATATATATATATAGAATATATATATATATATATATATATGTATATTATATATATATATATTATATTATATATATTATATGTTATTATATATATATATATATATATATATATATATATATATGTATTATATTATATATATTATATGTTATTATATATATATATATATATATATATATATATATATATATATATATACGTTATTCGATACGATTATTTGATACGGAGATGCGCACTATTCGCTCGTTAAATTCTGACTGCTCTGTGGGCGCTCCTTGGGTAGCCCTTTTATACTTTCGGATTTCATCAGCCTTCGAATATTCCAGAACGAAATGTCACCCTCAAATTTTGGGAATTGTTTTGGATTTATTGTATCAACTAACATGACTCCGAATTATTTTTCCAGGAACTAAATGTAAACAAACATGCTCGTTCGACATACCAAAAGAAAATGGAGTTTGTAATTTGATATCAAAGGATGCCGTCTTTAAGAGAGAAATTATTTTAAATTCTTTTAAAGCAATTCGTGCATGTTTATATATATTTATGTTTAACGTTCTGCAATTTTCTGTATTACACAAAGAAATATATAGTTATTATACTGCAAATTGTCTGATGAACATAGTGAGTATAAGCATTAGTGTCACATTTTCCTTATTCCTGAAATTACGGATTTTAGTTTCTTAAAATCAGAAATAAATGTTTCTATTGCATTCTAATAAAATCCTTAAATTAAATAACTTGTGTTTTAATTTCACATATTGAATTTAGTTTTCCGAGTGCTTATATGCTTACTGCATCCAAAAGATTTCATAAGTTTCCATAAATCTTATAGTTTATGACGAACACGAATATAGGGTGTCTGTAAAATATACTATATAGTTAGTGGTACGCGTGTATTCTACAGGTAATACTTTTTTATGAGACATACATAGAACAAGATATGAGTATATACTTATATGTCGATGATGGCGATCATTGCTTAATGATATACTTCCATAAAAGCGGTATTTCCTATTCCTTTTCTTATTTCTCGTTTTTTCACAAAATTTTTATATTAAGTCAAAAGAGGGATTTAATTGACATTATTTACTATGGTTATTTGTTAATAAAAATTTACCGTTAATCGTTTATAACAATTTATAACAATTGACCTTATGAAATTTTTATTGTTTATAATTTATCTTATAACAATACTTAATTGGCTAATCGTTTTTGCAATAAATAAATGTGAATATCTCGAGAACTATAGTCAGGCGAGAAAAATGGCACGATAATTCCTGACATACATTTATATATCCTTGCGCGTAATCCATTTTTGACGTTTGTTTAAAAAAAATCGTTGCCTAGTATACCGGATTGTAAAATCAGAAAATCTTCTGATACTACATGGAAATTTACCGGTTAAAATAATTTTTCTGAGGATATACACAGGATAATTATTTTTACCATTTAGTTTTAAAATATTTTTATAATTAATTGATTCATTTTCTGATATAAAATTTTCTTTAATTATATTCGGTCCGGAACCAGTATCTAACATTAGAGTTACATCAGAATCTATATCGTGAATATTAACTTGAACGATAGGCACACGACTATGCTTATCAAGATTTACGGTTACTGGGCGTATCTCGCTGATATTCCTGTCTACTTGATTTCTTAACGTTAGATGTGAGACTCTTTCGGCTTCCTTTCGTCTTCAAGGGGCCGTTTTCCGGATTATTTAATTTTCTACGATTGTTACTCGTGATTTTTATTTGGCAATCTTCTGGAAGATGCCCTTGTTCTTTACAATTTAAAGTTTAAAGTTTAAAATGCTTTTCAATTCGGACGATTGATTAAATTTTGAATGACAATCTTTAACAAGATGACCGAAATTATTGCAAATTTGACACATGATTTTATTTTTACTATCCATAAATCGTTTTCTTTTTTTCTAACAATTATTTGCAGTGTGACTCGATCTATCGCACCATTGACAACGTTTTGTTCATTAAATTGAGATTTTACATTACTATTTGTCTGACATATTTTCGCGATTTTGGAACATAACTGGCAAACGGTAATATTTTCGCGTATTACATTTACTAATTGACGTGAATGATCGCGAAGTCTGCATTTATCGGCGCTATGTCCGCATTTCTTGCAAATTGGACATATTAGAATTTCAGTTCCCAGACTGCGAGATTGTTGAGGAATCACATTTAATTTTATGCAATTAAAGGCTGAATGACTTTCCTTTCGGCATATCTGACACGTTTTACGTGCTCTTGCTCTTTTTGTTTAGCCTGGCTTGACCGGAGGCCGCTTCTCTGTCGTAAGTCTGTTATTGCTCTAAGTTCTTTTCCTATCCTTAGCGCGTCAGTCTCTTGCATGTTTAAGTTCCAAGTTATTTTTTGCTCAATTTCGGGTTTTAGGCCTCTAATGAAGCATTTGCATATATCTCTTTCTAAAGATGTTTTAATATTTTTATCTGAGAGAGTGTTTCCCGAATGTTTGTAAGCTTCTAATATTTGTTTTCTTAATAGTTTTACTCTATTAGCATACATTATAACATCCTCATCATTTTTTAAATAAATGCAACCTAGTTCTCCCTAAAGTTGATAAACATTTTTAGTTAATCCATAATTTTGTTTTAAATATTTTGTTAATTGAGATACGCTATTAAAATTTTGATCTTGAATAATACGGCGCGCTTCATCGACTATTCTGGTTCTGATTATTTTAATAAATTATGATTCGGCTTCATTTGGTAGCATAGATTTAGCTTCTTCACAACCTTTGATAAAATAATTTACTGGAATATTTCCATCGTCAAAATAAGGTACGGTTTCGACCGCGTATTTTAGAGTAGTGAAAGGATTAGAATGAGCCATTTTTAGATCTTCAAGTCTATCTCCTTGATTACCATTTGTTAATTCGACTTTATTATTATTATCAAATATATTTGCCTGTAATGTAATATCATCAGAAGCAGTGGAATCCCCGGACGATCCAAGAACAGTCACAAATTTATCTCCCAAAATTATTGTTTCGTCTAAGGAAAAAATATTTAGGATCGGAATCTGAGTGTTGAAGTAGAAGTGTATGGTATATCTTGTTGGAATAGGTGTATGGTGTATCTTGTGTATTTATTTTGGATTTCGATCTTGCTTTGTTTTCTAAGGCAAGTTTGTAGAGATTATCTACCTCACCCTTATTTGAATTAGATCTCGTGATCATTCTTACTTTCAAAGATCACACTTTTCATCCCGAACGAGCCCCCAATTTTGTTTAAATGAATTCTGTTACGTCCAGCCCGGGGTAAATTGAAAATTGAAAATTAAGATTTAAAAATGCGAATAGGATACGAATGGCTTGGAAGGACAGCTGCTCTCTTAGGGAACATCCCAGATGCGAACATTTTTAATCGGACACACCACTCACATCAGCCGATGCCTAGGAATTTTCTAGTAAGCCATCTATCAAAAATTTTTTTATTTAATCGACCAATTGGCAATGTGTCCGATTGGGGACCTCACCTCCCGCTTTGTGGCGACATCGACGAACACACGGACGCGCCGCACAGCCAATCAGCGCGTAACAATGTCTGCCGATGAGGGACGTCTATGTGAGAGAGAGGAGACGACGAGAATCGCCGCTAGAAGGAGAGATGACAATCGCGCTCAATTCCTGGAAGAGAATTGTCAGTCAGTCGATCATCTGTGATACCAATATCTTATAATATATCTTAAAAATATATTTTGTACGTTATAATTAATCGTGTGAAGATCAATACATATCTTGCCACCACCTTAAACATCTCCTTCCCTTCACATTCTTATTCTCGCGTAGCCAAGCGACGAATCCGCCAGCTTATGTAAGCATCTCATGCTAACGGAGAGAAAAAATATAGACAAGAAGTGAGACGGAATATCCGTATCCTGATTAGTTACATATCTCGCTCGCGCATGTGCAGTTCATTTTGACATACGCTGAAATCGGAAAAGTTGCACTATTGTATATACTATGCCACCGCTACAGCACATACTTTGCATAAGGCATAATGCATAACGCATAAGAAAATGAACCAATCAGAATCTTTCATTTCCATTGTGTAGAAATGGAGCACTATGATTGGTTAATTTTCTTATGCGTTATGCAGAAATGTGTGCTGCGGCTCTAAGAACAACGAAATACGTACTGCGATATACTGTGGAATGTACTTAAATCATTACTACTGCTCACTACCTAATCCTTAGTATGTACTGAAGAATATTCCGCAGTATGGCCATAGGATGAAAATGGTTTAAAAATAGTATATCATGTAGGGCATGCATAAGTGTATCCCAGACAGCCATATAGATCGTGAAAATTTATAATATACATGATACCTCTTACAGAAAATAAGTGAAAAAAATGAAAAAAAATGAGAGAAAATAATGACACATTTTTTATCTTGTATGTACGTTGCATGTTTTTAAAATGATCACTCATCCTACTTGGAATCCTGCTCGATTGCTTAACTTCTATAATGAGATGAAACCTGCAACTGAAATGATGATATAACACGGAATTTTGACATAAAATATAATCCTTAATAGCACATGATATCATTCGAATATTCTACATATATTGTACTGAAAGTACTGTGGTCATACGTACTATTGTCTAATATACCAGAGAACATTCATAAGACATCTTGATGGTATATCATTTCTCGTATATTCTTAAGCTTATCTTCAGAATATACCGAATATACCCTCAGCACATAATGAATATTCTCATACGAATATTCTGTATTTATACTGAATGTATCATACCGAAGATACTACGATTATTCGTATAAAATTTGTGTAGAATATCATTTGTCGTATCCCAAACAAGATAACATCATTATGATTTCCCCAACAGCACGCGACATACTATGAATCATCCCATTTTCGTACTGCTTGTACTGTGATTATCTGTAACGTACTGAGATGCACGCTAAAACATCACTGACAGTATCATTTGGTTTTCTTTCGCGCGCGTATATTCTCAGGATTTACGCAGCGATACATACGCTTTTTCATCGCACACGTATATTCTCAGGTTATACTCAGAGATATGGAAATGATACATACGCCTTTCTATCGCGCGCGTATATTCTATAGACGTAACATTTGTCACAAAATATTATCGTCATAAATATATCATCATATAATTATTATTATTTTTAAGCCATTTTTAATAAATAAATAATAAAATAACATTATTAATTACTATCTTTTTTTAATTAACTAATTAACTATAATATATAAATAAAAAAAATATTTCGCATATTTAATACAATTATTAACAAATTCATAAACAAAATATATATAAGAATTTATAAACAATTTTCATAAGAAAAATGATTCTCATTAAACATAATATATTCACGGCTTTATATATGTAATTAAATTATCTACAAGAATTACATATGCAATCGAGATTTTAAAATTGAGACTATTTATATGACAATATAGAGACATTCATTAACTGGATCTATCCTTAATAGCACTCGTCTATTCTAAGAACATTCCACGGGATATCAGTACAAGTATATTCGAAATATTCTCCGAACATTCGTAATACTGCGATATACTGTGGAATGTACTTAGATCGTTACTACCGCTCACTTACTACCGTTAATCTAATCCCTAGTATGTACTGGAGAATATCCCGCAGTATGGCCATAGGATAAAAATGGTTTAAAAACAATATATCATGTAGGACATGCACAAGGATATCCCAAATAGCCATATAGATCGTGAAAATCTATAATATACGTGATACCTCTTACGGAAAATAAATATAAAAAATGAAAAAAATGAGAGATTTTGAAGTAATGAAACATTTTTTATCTTGTATCATTGCATGTTTTTAAAACGGTCACCCATCCTGCTCGATGCTGCTTAAATTCTATAATGGGATGAAACCTGCAACTGAAATGATGATATAAATGAACACGAAATTTTGACATAAAATATGATAGATCCGGTTAATGAATGTTACTATATTGTCATATAAATAGTTTTAATTTTAAAATCTCGATGTGTTAAAATCTGGGTGTGCTGGCATAAGAATTAGCCAAACTATGTTGTAAATCGACCAGCATCTCAGGGTCATTGTTATGTTCCCGTATTTGCGCAGTTACCATTAAAACTGTTTGTATTTTTTTATTAAGATCTTTCACTTCAATTGGAAAACCTGTACTCTTCATCACTTTATCAAAAGAGGCATAGACTATTGATTAACGATAGTCATTCTTGAAATCGTGAATTGTTCAGACTAATTACATCCTTCAACATTTGAGAAAGTAAAATTATCACTTACAAACATGTAATAGATTTTAAAGCTTTCAATTCTGCTAAAATCAACAAAAAGACAAAAACGTATGGCATAAATAAAACAAACTTAGCAATTGTGCTTTCAACAAGAGTACTGTATCTGCAAATGCACTCTGGTCTTTTCCGACTGGTAAACTCAAAATTACTTTGCATGAGCAAACATACTAAAGCACAGGACTCCTATCGTATGGAACTTAGTTTACTATTATAGCAACATAGTAATTCATAACATAAGCAACCGCAAAACAGCACTGCCTACAAAGAAAAAATATATTCAAGCTCTATACATATTTTACATACCTACATATGCTCTTTATCATCAAAGATGATAACTTATATATTTATTTCTTTTTCGTTATAAAAAAAACTAAATTTTCTAAAATCTTAAAAAAATAATCACCTTGAAAAAGCGCAATAGAATAATTATTCAAAAAAGTTCGAAGTCTAATAAAAACGTGACGAAGTAACATCTCGGACTTACCGACTTGAAGAAACAATAAATAAATATTGAAAAACTTTTGCATAACAACTTCATTCGCAAAAAGAATATCCTGAAAAAAATAAACCATATTAATGTTTCGTAAATATCAATTTGAAATCAATATGATTAAAAATACTATATGTATTTTAAATAATATATTTAATATTTAAATTTATGCATTAAAATCTATAAACATGTTTGTATTGACTTTTTAATGTCTTTAAATAAATATTTATTTATTGTATTACCTAAAAATGGTCAATCAGTCTTTCAATCTTTGACGATCATACTTTTGCGACATATTAGTAGTTGCTTTAAACGGAAGCAATCACTAATAAACGTATTCTAGGAAATCATTAACACCTTTACACATAAAATAAAAAAAAACAGAAAATTCGCTTAATAATCATTACTTTAAAATGAATACGGAAGAGATCCAAGCAATCCAACGCGATTAGGCCAACTTCTGTTGCTATATTTGTCCCTAATAGAGCTTGATATACTTTGCAGCTATCATTTTCAACTAGATTTTCTCTAATAGCTGTATTGTGAGGTTGTAATGTGCTAGTAGTAAAACTTTCAGTGATAAAGTTTGACAGTGCCATTCTGGCGGGTAAAGTCATAGCTTTAATAGTATGGGGTTTCCCAACATTACTCGCGACATTCGCGGCTATTTGTCTTTTACCAATATAAATGCTTGAAATAATACAAGCTCATTCTAAAAATAGAAAAAAAAGTTACATAAAGTCTAAGAGTTACACCAGATACATATAATTTCATCTAATAACAATACCATTCATATAATAAAAAAATCTTATTATATTTTCTAAAAAAAAAATAAGCAGTTTTATTTTTTTCTTGCCATTTGTTACTTACTCAATCACTATGAAAAAGCTCAATATTTCTGTATCATTGTATTGCTGTCACCAAGCCGTCACTTGATAATCATCCATTTAACAATAATAGGAAACAAAGTAATATGTCTTTCACTTCCGAAGGGTTGCAACTTATCACACCTAGGCGATCACACTCAACGTACGTGAATGTCTCTTTTTCTCAACTGTTCTATTTTTTGTCAACTCCCGAACAATGGCGGTCTCTTGGGAAATATTGGATTGAGACGCACACATCGTTGATGTATTAGATTCAGGATTGGTGCAAGAATATCTGTTAACTAATCCTTGGCCCGCAATGGCGGCGAAATAAGTAGAATGTCGTAGATGCATAGATGTTCTTATAAACAATTGTGTGTCCAGATGAAGTCAGTCCGTATAATACCAAAATTTTTCTTTGACTTTTAATTTATTAATAATTATTTATTTAATTGTCTTATTAGTACATTATTATATACCTGTCTGTTACGTCCGGGAGATTTTACGAATTCTTCTCTTTTGAAGAAAGATAACGGCTGCTAATCGGGAAACAAAGCGCCTCGAATGATCTAGAAGGATCCTAAACAAATATACAAAAATTTCTCTCGAGACACGTTTCGCTATCAAAAAAATAATTCTTTGTAAAAGACAGCTTTGTTGGCGCCGAAAGATTTATAACATACTAATAAAATTTGAAATATTAACAAAATTAAATTCTTGACGAATGAGAAACGCGTCGGATTATTCGAGGGCGACACTCCTCAAACTGAAGGGGAAACTAAAAAAACGCAATCAAGAAAAAGCGATTAGCGGCTATTAGCGGGCACACCAATGAATAATTGAGGGTGTAGAATGGCGGATGGAATTTTCACTAACTAATTCCGTCATTTGCTAGAAAATCCGGAAACATAAAAACAACCACGAATCACAGAACATCGTTCCCCTCCTTCCTCTATACTCGCAATTTTTCTAAACTATCATTCGATAGCCAACGCAGAAATTCATCACGTCTTCAGATATTCCCACCCTTCCGGAATCTTTTATAAACCGCGACTTGGAGCGGATCGCTCTCTCTTCTCTTCGCTCCACATCAAAGACGGGATCATTCAAGTACATTCTGTTACCGAAAAATTTCTAGTTAGAGTCTGTGCGCGAACTTTATTTTTTCATGTGATTCGCGATCTACCACAGCTCTCGTCTACTACCTGCGCCCCGCCACAGCAAAAGTAAGTAAGTCCATCCTTATCGTTCTTTTCCGCAGTTGACTGGCTGTTTGCTTCGCGATTTTGACTTAATTGTTTCTTTAAATCACTTCAACATTCCAAATTGGCAAGCCGCCGATTGACTCGGTGAAGCTGCCTCCCCCGATTGCAAATTGGCAAGCCGCCGATTGACTCGATGAAGCTGCCCAACCACGATTCCTCAATTCTTTCACCTCTCTCAACTCACTCACTCACTCACTCACTCACTCACTCACTCACTCACTCACTCACTCACTCACTCACTCACTCACTCACTCACTCACTCACTCACTCACTCACTCACTCACTCACTCACTCACTCACTCACTCACTCACTCACTCACTCACTCACTCTCACTCACTCACTCACTCACTCACTCACTCACTCACTCACTCACTCACTCACTCACTCACTCACTCACTCACTCACTCACTCACTCACTCACTCACTCACTCACTCTCACTCACTCACTCACTCACTCACTCACTCACTCACTCACTCACTCACTCACTCACTCACCACTCACTCACTCACTCACTCACTCTCACTCACTCACTCACTCACTCACTCACTCACTCACTCACTCACTCCTCTCACTCACTCACTCACTCACTCACTCACTCACTCACTCACTCACTCACTCACTCACTCCCTCACTCACTCACTCACTCACTCACTCACTCACTCACTCTCACTCACTCACTCACTCACTCTCACTCACTCACTCACTCACTCACTCACTCACTCACTCACTCACTCACTCACTCACTCACTCACTCACTCACTCACTCACTCACTCACTCACTCACTCACTCACTCACTCACTCACTCACTCACTCACTCACTCACTCACTCACTCACTCACTCTCTCACTCTCACTCACTCACTCTCTCACTCACTCACTCACTCACTCACTCACTCACTCACTCACTCACTCACTCACTCACTCACTCACTCACTCACTCACTCACTCACTCTCCACTCTCACTCACTCACACTCACTCACTCACTCACTCACTCACTCACTCTCACTCACTCACTCACTCACTCACTCACTCACTCACTCACTCACTCCTCACTCACTCACTCACTCACTCACTCACTCTCACTCACTCACACTCACTCACTCACTCCTCACTCACTCACTCACTCACTCACTCACTCACTCACTCACTCACTCACTCACTCACTCACTCACTCACTCACTCACTCACTCACTCACTCACTCACTCACTCACTCACTCTCTCACTCCTCCTCACTCACTCACTCACTCACTCACTCACTCACTCACTCACTCACTCACTCACTCACACTCACACTCACTCACTCACTCACTCTCCCTCACTCTCTCACTCTCTCACTCACTCACTCACTCTCACTCACTCACTCACTCACTCACTCTCACTCACTCCTCTCCCTCACTCACTCACTCACTCACTCACTCACTCACTCACTCACTCACTCACTCACTCACTCACTCACTCACTCACTCACTCACTCACTCACTCACTCACTCACTCACTCACTCACTCACTCACTCTCTCACTCACTCACACTCCACTCACTCACTCACTCACTCACTCACTCACTCACTCACTCACTCACTCACTCACTCACTCACTCACTCACCACTCACACTCACTCTCTCACACCACTCTCACTCACTCACTCACTCACTCACTCACTCACTCACTCACTCACTCACTCACCACTCACTCACTCACTCACTCACTCACTCACTCACTCTCACCACTCACTCACACTCACTCACACTCACTCACTCACTCACTCACCACTCACTCACTCACTCACTCACTCACTCACTCACTCACTCACTCACTCACTCACTCCTCACCACTCACTCACTCACTCACTCACTCACTCACTCACTCACTCACTCACTCACTCACTCACTCACTCACTCACTCACTCACTCACTCACTCACTCACTCACTCACTCACTCACTCACTCACTCACTCACTCACTCACTCACTCACTCACTCACTCACTCACTCACTCACTCACTCACTCACTCACTCACTCACTCACTCACTCACTCACTCACTCACTCACTCACTCACTCACTCACTCACTCACTCACTCACTCACTCACTCACTCACTCACTCACTCACTCACTCACTCACTCACTCACTCACTCACTCACTCACTCACTCACTCACTCACTCACTCACTCACTCACTCACTCACTCACTCACTCACTCACTCACTCACTCACTCACTCACTCACTCACTCACTCACTCACTCACTCACTCACTCACTCACTCACTCACTCACTCACTCACTCACTCACTCACTCACTCACTCACTCACTCACTCACTCACTCACTCACTCACTCACTCACTCACTCACTCACTCACTCACTCACTCACTCACTCACTCACTCTCACTCACTCACTCACTCACTCACTCACTCACTCACTCACTCACTCACTCACTCACACTCACTCACTCACTCACTCACTCACTCACTCACTCACACTCACTCACTCACTCACTCACTCACTCACTCACTCACTCTCACTCACTCACTCACTCACTCACTCACTCACTCACTCACTCCACTCACTCACTCACTCACTCTCACCACTCACTCACTCACTCACTCACTCTCTCACTCACCACTCACTCACTCACTCACCTCTCTCTCACCACTCACTCACTCACTCACCACTCACTCACTCTCACTCACCACTCACTCACTCACTCACTCTCTCTCTCACCACTCTCTCACTCACTCACTCACTCACTCACACTCACTCACTCACTCTCACTCACTCACTCACTCACTCACTCACTCACTCACTCACTCACTCACTCACTCACTCACTCACTCACTCACTCACTCACTCACTCACTCACTCACTCACTCACTCACTCACTCACTCACTCACTCACTCCTCACTCACTCACTCTCTCACTCTCTCACTCTCACTCTCTCACTCTCTCACTCTCTCACTCTCTCACTCTCTCACTCTCTCTCTCTCTCTCTCTCTCTCTCTCTCTCTCTCTCTCTCTCTCTCTCTCTCTCTCTCTCTAGCTCCGCATTTTGAGTATTGTGCGACGTTGCTGATTGACATGGGTGAAACGCAGTTAAGCAAATTGCAAAAAGCGCAAAACCGAGCTATGAGAGTCATACTGCAGTGTAATAAATATACCAAGGTGGAACATATGCTGCAATCGCTGCAGTTTATGTCCATAAGACAGAGACTATATTATAATGTGTGTACGTTTATCTTTAAGATTGTGAATAACATGCTACCGGAACAATTAAAAGATCAATTAGAGCTAGTGGGGAGTAAAAATGAAAGACAAACGCGACAAACCGGAGATATTATAATAAGATTTCGTAGAACAAGGAGTGCACAAAAAAGTATGTTCTACGAAGGAATAAAAATGTACAACGCGTTGCCAGCCGAAATAAAAAGATGTGAAAAACTAGAAATGTTTAAGCGAATGTTAAAAGAGCATATATTAAGTATAATTAGTGTATAATAATATAATTATGTATATGTATATGAAATAGCTGAGAAAGCTAATAAAGTTCAATCAATCAATCTCTCTCTCTCTCTCTCTCTCTCTCTCACCAACTCTTAAATTTATCGTAGTGAACTAAACGAAAGCCATCCCGAACAAGCAAACGAAGCGGGCATTGCGACACCATCGAGAGAAACCAAACATGCCGAGGAACTCGCGGTGCGGTTAATCGAGATAGAACCGAGACTCGCTAACATCTCTTTGCAAGAATACGCCACTGCCCTCCGCTCCGCAGTTAAATTTGAACAGCGATGCACTCCAGAGAACTTCGACGTGTAGAAGTTCTATCATCTCGTCCGCCAATTCCCTCGCTCTCCCACTCATCCACCACCGGAAACCTTTTACATAAAGAGAAAATTTAAGTCCGACAACTAGTTTTGGGAGCAAATCTCAAAACATCAACTTCACGATACTATCTCGATGTACATTTTCCGCGATCCTCTTCCCTATCTCGTCCCCGCGAAAGCTTTCCGCAGCGCTCATCCTCCGCCACACCTTCAACCCGATCCCATCGACATGCTCGCAATAAGCAACTTTTTGCCCCAATTAGAGCAATTGGGAATGTAGAGACCGGATTTTTAATTATATAAGTTTTGTAAACAAAAGTTTAAGCCGGATTTTTAATTATATAAATTTTTTGTAAATAAAAGATTGTACCGGATTTTCAATTATATAAAGTTTTGTGTATGAACTTTTTGTAAACAATAATTCCATATTCAAATGTAGAGAGCGGATTTTCAATTATATAAAGTTTTGTATATGAACCTTTTGCAAACAATAATTTTCCATATTCAAATGTAAAGAGCGGATGTTCAATTATATAATATAAAGTTCTGCGTATGGAAGTTTGTAAACAATAATTTTCCATATTCAAAGGTACACTCTAACATTTGTGTACTTATATACTTCGTACGAGTGAGTTAAGATGTTGTATTTCCTTTTTTTTTATTATTAAATCGTAGTTAACCCGAATTGCGTTTTTATTTATTTACGTAAAAAAAAATCTTGACCCCGAACCATTCACGGCTCCCTGAAGATCGCGACGAAGTCCATCCCTGGTTAAAGAGATTCGGTTCTCTGATCTAAAACGGATCACCGACCGCGCTAGCGCAGATAAGGGTTATAGCGTCACCGACGTTGACTCGTTGCTCCTGTGCTCTTAGGGTGCGTTCGACTCGCGGATTGACCCCGCGACGTCGATCCGGGAGAGCAACAACAGTGCGTCCACCCAAGTTCCCTCCTCCTGACCAATCTCTCCTCTCGAACCTCGGACGTAACAGTCTTATTAGTACATTATTGCATACCTGTGAATAGATTTGGGTGTACCAGCGATCGTAGAACTAGCACCATCCTTTGTTGTCAAAAATGAGCTGCTAGTTGATATTCTGTTAGCGTCATTCTGTTTAATTTCTATTTTGATCTTGTTATCTTCTACTGATTGTAATTGGTGCAAATTCTCCAATATAATACCAAGCCACAGTATATAAATTGATGCTATTCTACTCAGTTGACTCTGAAATAATTAAAATTTAAAACACTAAATACTTAGATAGATTATAGTCATACAAATTATGAAAAGAAAAAATCTCCAATATTTTTTTCAATAATACATTTTCTTAGAAATTGTACTATAAATGAATATAGTAATTACGAACAAGACGGAAATTGCACTTTATTCTGATATTTATCATCTCGTGTTTTGCCATTAAAGCACCAATGGCAGTCTTACAAATTTGCACGATCTCATTGAGGGAGGTCCTAACTTTTTGCATCAGAAGACCAGCCAGGAAATGATGTTTACAAAATGCCTAATATCGAAATTTTAAAATTAAGACTATTTATATAACAATATAGTAACATTCATTATCCGGATCTATCATATTTTATGTCAAAATTCCGTGTTCACTTATATCATCATTTCAGTTTCATCCCATGATTGAAAGATATCTATTAGATTCGGAAAAAATTAACGGAGACCGACTGGATTTGAACTCGGGATCCCTCGTTTACCAATCCGACACTTACGTCTGCACGACCACGACGGTTCCTCTCTATTGGCTCTTTATATTCCGAATCTCTTTCATGACCGCTTACGGTCGTCTAATTCTTACAGCTCGGCCATTCTGGTTTTACATTCGTCCCGAATGTACCGAGTCTTCATCTACCGGAATTTTATCCGAAACTTGGAGCTTCTGCTCCCGAATTCGTTCACTTTCTGAACGATCGACACGACATTGGAGTACTTTAACTCCCCGACTTTTTCGTCCACTTTTTTTTGAACGATCGACACGACATTGGAGTATTTTAACTCCCCGACTTGGTTCATTTCGAACAACACACAAATGACACTCACAAAATCGACTGAATCTCCCTGTCAGGTAACATAGGCTGTATCCTCTCTGAGGTAACATGGGCTGAATCCCACTTCTGAGATTGAAAGATATCTATTAGATTCGGAAAAAATTAACGGAGACCGACTGGATTTGAACTCGGGATCTCTCGTTTACCAATCCGACACTTAGTCTGCACGACCACGACGGCTTCTCTCTATTGGCTGTTTATATTCCGAATCTCTTTCATGACCGCTTACGGTCGTCTAATTCTTACATTATAGAAGTTAAGCAACATCGAGCAGGATCCCAAGTTAGATGGATGGTCGTTTTAGAAACATGCGATGGTGTACCCAGATAAAAGATGTTTCATCACTTTTTCTTTTTTTTTATTTTTTTCACTTATTTTCCGTAAGAGATGTCACGTATATTATAGATTTTCACGATCTATGCTGTCTATGGCTGTCTGGGATACCATTATGCATGCCCTACATGATATACTGTTTTTAAACCATTTTCATCCTATGGCCATACTGTGGGATATTCTCTAATACATACTAGGGATTAGATTAGCGGTAATAAATGAGCGGTAGTAACGATCTAACAAGAAGAGAGCGCGGACTTGGGAACACCGATTTTGAAAAGACTTATATATGTTAAAGTACTCTACTAGAAAAGTACTTGAGTAAAAGGATGGAACGCAATATTCAGTTGTTTTCGAGAAAAATCGGTTTAAAGTTTTATAGCGTTTCTTATATACCGGCCGCGTTAAGCTCATTATCGCTCATTCTCGAGATCGGGCAGCTCGGGCACTCGGTCCTGTACGGGCCGGTATCTGTCGACCCGAGTTCGATTCCTGCCTATTATAATTTTTTTTTTATTCAAAAAATATTTATTTATGTTAATATAATATGTATTATATTACTATATAAAATAAAATTAATTTAATTAAGAATTGTTTATATTAAAAATTTTTTACTTCTTTTTTTTATTTCTAACTTCAATTAATAATTTACTTGAACCTAATTTTTATTCAATTAACAATCTTATACTTGAATTGAGCGAAGATTTTAAAAAGTGATTTTTTGAAGTGTATTTGCGAAATTTATTGTGATAAAAAAATGGAAAAAATGAAAAAAATGTCATTTGAAAACTTAATTAAAATTATTATTAAAAAGTTATTAATTAAAATATACTATTAAAATATATTAAATATACTATATTAAACTAGGCTACTGTTAAAAGTAGAGCAGGCAGCAGAGAAGAAAATCGCAATTGTTCCTTTGAATCTGTAAAAGCAGATTGAAAATTAAATAGCAAATATTTTTTACATAGATATAAAAAGAATATGAAATTGTAATATTAATTTATGACAACGTTCATCCAAGAGTAATAAAAAAAATAATATTGCTTTATTAATTTTACAATTTTTACAACGTAATCTTAAATTTTGAAAGACACTAATTTTTGGAGAAATTAGCAAATCCGAAAAAGTATTTTTAAAATATATTTTTAGTAACATCTTCTAAATTTATTTTATAGTTTTTATTAATAATATCAAGAAAAAAAAGGAGAATTGTATCGCCTTGAATTATATCACTGGTCACATCAAGTCATGTTTTGCTAATATCGAGCGTTGCGTTGCTACATAACCTAATGTGGACGCCGGATAGAAATCGAATAAACTCAGAAAAAATTATACTAGCGCTTAATGGTGCATTCCACATAACGCTCGCAATATTGACTTGGCGTCAAATATAAATATCAAATTAGAATTTTTATAATTTAATAATGCATCTGTATAATTAAAAATGAACATAAATTTGACAATATTATTCGACTAAAAGTCTAACATAAAAAGTCGACTTTAATATCCTCGGAAATAATTGACTTTTTAAGTTGACTTATTGTAAGACAAGTAAAGTCGACAGAAATCATTACAGAAACAGTCGGCTAAACATCGACTTTACAAGTCAACTTCAAGTCGATTAAAAAAAGTTGACAATTAGTCAGCAAACAGTCATTTGTGCTGTATGGAGACGTACATGTAAAAAATATGCCTCTCCCTTCCCAATCCACAGAATACTCCAGTCTTCAAAAGTTTGTGAACAATCTTCACATATAATTAAAAGTGTGTATTCACAAATCAGTAATGATTTCTTTCTTTTAGAAACTTTGGCTCAAACGATAAAGAACAAATTAACTTATCTTCTGTGGCTATTTCGATTGAATTTTCAATAAATGTAAATAACAATGTATTGTCGCACTTCCGCGGCGGTCACTCGCACAACTCGCACTCGCGCGTCATGCGGAAATAAACAAAGGCTGTTTACAAAACAACGAACTTTAATAAGCACAACAACTAAATACACAGGTTGTAATACAATCTCGCGCTCGTAATTCGCTCGCGCGTTTTCTCTCAAACCCTCACAATTCTCTCCGACGAATCTCTCTAATCAATCTATAAACATAAATAACGGTGCGTTGACAAGGTACGATCTTCTTAATATTACTCGGGGGTCAAAAGCGAGCGAACCATTGTTCGGCCACAACAGTATATTTAAGACAGTGTGCATTTAAAGCTTAGATTCGAATCTAGAAACAGTGAAGAAGTAGTGTCACAAACTATATCATCTTCACAGTTATCACGTTTTAAAAACCCTTTGTTCCCATCTTCAGTATTTGATGAGCATTCAGAGTTTTTATAATTGAAAAATAAGCTCCCAGAGTTTGGCGGAGCTTGTATTTCCACATGCTTCCTTCGTCAAATGACTCAATGCAATGAGGGAAATTCCAGTTTTTCCAGAAAACCAGCACAAATATCTTTCCATTCTTCTTCTGTTGGTAAATAGAGATAAATCGACTGCGATACTTGCACTATTATTGGGTAAGTCTGTAACGGTGCACCTTTCCCGACGTCCTAGATCAACTCGTCGGTGCCAGGATTTGGGAGAAGGGGGAGATCCGAGCTTACGAACAACACAGTAATTAACCAAAATATAAGATTTATTGAGAGACTAATCATATATACAGAAGTGTGTGTGTGTGTGTGTGTGTGTGTGTGTGTGTGAGCGCGCGCGCGCGCGCGCGTGTGGGTGTATGCGAGTGTGTATTCAGGCGCAGTGTAATGTTCCGCACGATAGTATTTACAACGATAGGCGGAAATACAAAGCTTGCGAAGCGGAGTAGCGATATCTACAGAGATTGCAGAAGCGGAGTAGCAATAGTGGGGGATACAGAGCTCGCAGGAACGGAGTGACGATATTTTACAGAAATGGAGTAGCGGTAGCGATAGATACGGAGCTAATAGAAGCGGAGTAGCGGTAGCGAGAGACTTACAAGCTAACTATGTACACGGCGAAAGAGAGAGAACGCAGGAGACTTACAAGCTAACTACGTACAATATGTACAAGCCCAAGCGAAGGCAGTCACGCGCGCGCGTGCGCAAGCACGCTATCGACGCCAGGAGTCCCTGACTTCGGAGAGATAGCACCTTTCTCCGCGATAGCGTCAGGAAGTCGGGAAGACTAACGTCGGTAACACTCTGGCTTCGAAGAGGTAACACCCTTCTCCGTGGTCTAGACAGAAAGTCAGGAAGACCAACGCCGGTAACATCTCCGTGGTCTAGGCAGGAAGTCAGGAAGGCAAGGAAATCTCGATCGAGGCTCGGGAACACCCCGAGTGGTCTCGCTCGAGACGGGAACTGGTGCCGACTCGTCCGGCGAGCCGGCTTATATACTGCTCCGGCTGCCCCTACCTTTTCGATTTTTCTCCGTGGGGGGAGTTCCCCACGGTGAGGATTACACGGGTAGTGGCGCTCAAAGAGCGCCGGGCTGATGGTCGGCCCTATAACTAGTGACGGCATGCGTGCCATTACAAATCTCATGAATAATTTTCCGAACAGTAGACTCCCACATCTGAAAACCAGCACGATGAATAATATTTGATCATCAGTTGCTATCTGTGAAAAATAATCTTTATGGATAGAAACAAATACTACTATAAAAGAATATTTGTTAAAATAATACCGTTTTACACATTTCGTTTCTTAATGTAATAATACATAAAACAAGTAAATACTTTAGAGTAGCGCTCGGAATTAGTTGCACATTTCGGGCCGATTTCGAAAACGACGCCTACAGTTCCTTCACCACTGAGTCTCAACGCCGAACGATTGTGCCTCAGGAGCCGTATGGGAAACATGCCATTCGTACGTCTTTTGTCCCAAACTGTCCCAAACTGTCATTTAGATATTTGTTTGCTAAATTACTTTTATTTTTATAAATAAATAAAACGTTGGTGGTCAATCAGGACAGTGGTCAATCGGGACTGTAGTCAATCGGAACGGTGGTCAAATGGGATTGTGGTCAATCGGGACGATGGTCAATTGCAACATGGTCAATATCAACGTGGTCAATCGCAACGTGGCCAATCGCAATGTGGTCAATTGGGACGGTAGTCAAATGACTCCTCGTAATTAATCACGTAAGTATTCATTAAATTCAGTATTTTTTTATTGTCATATGCAATTGCGCAGTAATTAAAATAATAAAATGCTCAGTTCATACATATTATTTACATTTATTTTTATTTCCATATTATTTATATTTATTTTTATTTCCAGATTAAAAGATATTTATTAGATTCGGAAAAATAAACGGAGACCGATTGGATTTGGAACTCGGGATCCTTCGCTTATTACCAAGACACTTAGTCTGCACGAGCGCGATGGTTCCTCTCTGTTAGCTGATTATATTCCAAATCTCTTTCATGACCACTTACGGTCGTCTATTTCTTACAAGATAATGTTACAAAATGTTACAAAATCAGATAATTTTATTGAATTGTTACGTAAAGGATAAAAACAATATTTATTTTGTTAACTTTTATCATATTTTAAACAATATAGTACATAAAGTCGTCAAAGATTAGGTACTCGGCCACGCCGGCTTGAAGAACGCGCGCCGGCCCTGATCACTATGTATATACGCGCGTCATTCATCACTTTTAATCTGATTCACTGTAAAAACTACTCGTCGCACACAATTTTGCTAAAGGAAAAAGTTGTTTCTTTTAGCATAGAGAATCACGTAGTGTACTCCAAATGCGGGAGTTTTGGGACACCCTGTATATATATATATATATATATATATATATATATATATATATATCATGTATGTTTCATTATGTATATGTATTATATATATAACGACGCGCCCGAATCACCTCCTCCTTCGTAAACAAATTGTAAATCGGCGTTAATTACATCTGTAATTAAAGTCCTCGACCGACGATCCATCGGGGTACCGACACGGTGATCTCCCCCCTGCGATCCCACTATCGGGTAATTCACGTCGACCACCAGACGCAACAGAAATCCAAACAGCACGGATTCGTAAATAGCACGTGAAAACAAGATAGACCGCGCGCTGGGCCCCGCCGCTGGCCCCGCTACTGCGCCACTAAACATCTTCACGGAATCGCCGAGCGCGTTCGACGAATTTCGCGGATCTTCCGGCGAGATCATCCTCGGAGTCGATCCCAGAATCCGAGCGCGAGCCGACGTATACCCGATTATTCCCGATCTACGACTCGGGTATATTAACCGACTCCGGTGGATGATCTTCGCCTTTTACCGGTGAGACAGCAACCCATTCCAGTGCGAGTCTTGATATTTCTCTCCTGATCCGAAAAGCGATTCTAGAGCACTTCTGGTGAAAGTCGCTCCTCCAGAGCACGCAAGCCTTTTACAAGCTAAGGAGCTTCTTAGCTTGGGCTTCGAAAAGCAAGCCCTTGCATGCAAAATCCACTACTATCGGTTTGGAACAGGGAACTTCCGAGTCACAGTAAAACTCTAAATCCGAATTCCAGACCAAGATCCGCCCAGAAACTAACGACTAACAGACGAACAGCTGATTCGGCCACGCGAATAAACACCGCGCGTTCCGACACCCCGCGCATCCTCGCGCCCCGTGCACCTATCTTCGTGGCACGCCGAATTCCTGAAAGAAGCCATTCTCGGAATACACTCGCGTTTACGTAGAATTCACGAGCTCTTGCTAGGAAAACCGATTCTAGAAATCAGAACGTTGTAAATATTGTATATAACCAAAAACCGAACTAATCAGTAGTCTGAATTAAAATCTGTAACGTTGTAAATATTGTATATAACCAAAAACCGAACTAATCAGTAGTCTGAATTAAAATCTGTAAACTGTACATAGTAAATATAGTAAATTTAGAATAAATAAGTGTATATAATCAAATCCACGCATTTCGTTATTTTATTAACATTCGTCCTCTCATCCGGACAAACCCGACTGCAGCTATCCCGCGGACCGCGAGAGCGAGGAGGAACCGTTATATATATATATGTTTATAGAGGATGTCCCGTAGCACTGTCTTCATCGCTCGTGAGAAGGTAGACGGGAAAGAGATAAATCAAAATGTCTTATATCAATTTGCGATATTCGTAATAATTTTTGAGTTATTAAATATTAAAATTGCACAAATAAGAGCGCGCGGAAAGAAAACGCTCGCCCGCCTGACGACCTGTAGATCGAATGCGAAGAGTGTGCGGCACTATCCTTCCTACTATCCTTCTCCTTGCCGCGTGCGCTCCGTCCATCGCCGAGCGTCGGATGACCATTGTTGTCACGCTGAGTCGTCCTACGGGTCAAGTAGACGAGCATTTTCTCCCCGCGCGCTCTTATTTGTGCAACTTTAATATTTAATAACTCGAAAATTATTGCGAATATCGTAAAATGGTATAAGATATTTTAATTTATCTCGCTCCCGTCTAACCTTCTCACGAGCGATGATGACAGTACTACGGGACATCCTGCATATTTATTACTATACATGTAATTAAGTTACAATATTTACATTTTATTTCTAAACATCTTAATTAAAAAAATAGTAATTTTCACATTTTTCTCTTTAGAACTAAGTTATGATTAAAATTTTGTAATAGATCTAGACACACCTTTAGAACAACTATGTATAAATTACAGAATTTACAATGAACATTTCCTTAATAGCACTCATCTATTCTGAGAATGTTCCACGGGATACATATAAGTATATTCGAGATATTCTCCGAACATTCGAAATACGTACTGCGATATACTATGGAATGTACTGAGATCGTTACTACCGCTCACTAACCTAATCCCTAGTATGTACTGGAGAATATCCCGCAGTATAGCCATAGGATGAAAATGGTTTAAAAACAGTATATCATATAGGGCATGCATAAAGGTATATAGAGATAGCTATATAGATCGTGAAAATCTATAATATATAGATATATAATATATATATCTATAATATACGTGACATATATGTATATCTATAATATACGTATAATATACGTGATATCTCTTACGGAAAAAAATGAAAAAAATGAAAGAAAGTAAAACATTTTTTATCTTGTATCATTGGCATGTTTCTAAAACGGTCATCCATCCTTTTTGGGATCCTGCTCGATGCTGCTTAACTTCTATAATGGGATGAAACCTGCAACTGAAATGATGGTATAAGTGAACACGGAAGTTTGACATAAAATATAATAGATCCAGTTAATGAATGTTACTATATTGTCATATAAATGGTCTCAATTTTAAAATTTCGATTGCATATGTAATTCTTAAGTAGATAATTTAATTACATTTAGAGCCGTGACCCTATATTATGTTTAATGAGAATTTTTCTTACGAAAATTGTTTACAAATTGTTGTATATATTTTGTTTACTTTTTTATAAATTTGTTAATAATTGCATTAAATATGGGACATATTTTTCTTATTTATATATTATAGTTAATTAAAAAAGATAGTAATTAATAATGTTATTTTATTATTTATTTATTTATTTAAAATGACTTAAAAATGACGATTAAATGATGATATATTTATGACGATAATATTTCGCGACAAAGGTTATGTTTATTTTACGTCATTATTTAGTACACTAACGTCGAATGACGAAAAATGATTTCGAATCATAACATTCAGTATAAATACAGAATATTCGTATGATATCATATGCTGTTAAAGTATATTCGGTATATTCTGAAAATAAGCTTAAGAATATATGAGAAATGATATATCAGATGTCATATGAATGTTCTCTGGTATATTAGGCAATAGTACGTATAACTATAGTACTTTCAGTTACGAGTGTAGAATATTCGAATGATATTATGTGCTATTAAGGTTCATGTCATCAATTTTTTAAACAATTTGAGAAATAGACTTCGACTGCATGCAATTCCAACACTAAATTTTTCAGTAAATGTAAAATCAAAAGGTAAAAATTATCTTCAGCTTTATTTAATTCTGTGCATTAATGAAATAAATTTTTATAATAATATTTCTATCTATCTATAGTACATATGTAAATCTTTATATTGTAATATATATTGTAATATATATTATATCTTATATTATATGCATGTAAAATATAAAATATATATAATTTACTGAAATGTTACATTTTCTGAAATGTTTTATTATTTTTATTATTATATTTCATAAATAGTAAAATATAATAAAGAATGAATCACTGAAATATTTGTTATTTTATTATAATATTTATTTAATTTTAAAATATTAATATTTTACTTTTAATATTTCTAATTTTACGATGTTTATCTTTTGAAATTTAAACGCTTTTTCCAAGACTATGGTGACAGGTCACGTGTTTCACAAACCTCAAAGTACGTATGCCGACGCTTACTGTCGTAACTGATTAAACTGTGTACTTTACTTTGTAATTGATTCGGCGTGATTCGGCATCAACATCATTCGAAACATCATCGATTTTTAGGTTAAAATATAAGGCTTCACGCACAAGCTTGTGTGTTGGCACTCGTTATATTATGCGCTATGCCTTATGTGTTATGCGTCATGCAAAAGTCTGTGCTTCATCCTTTAACGATTAGGACCGCAGCACACACTTCTGCATAAGGCATAATGCATAACGCATAAAAAGATTAATCAATCAGAATCTTTTATTTCCATTATGTACGGTAGAAATGGAGGATTGGTTCATTTTCTTATGCGTTATGCATTATGCCTTATGCAAAAGTGTGTGCTGCGGCTCTTAGACGACAATTTCCCGAAAAATGGAGGGGATAATGTTGGTATCAACGAAATCCTTTAAACAAAATAATTTTAATTTCTATGGATTAGTAGCACTGTTCAAGTAGTAATCTGTTGGTTTGCACATCCTTTTTGACATATGCATGTACATAATAAGTATTATATATCAGAATGTAAATATAAAATACATTACAGAATTTTATTAAAATAAAATTAAAATAAAATTACAAAAATAAGTGAGAACATAAAGTGAATAAGGTGAAAAACAATGATAAATATTATATACATTAATGTTATATAATAATAGTATATTATATACTATAATACTATATAATAATGATTATATACTATTATATTATATACCCAGCAAGCAAAATGCTAGCAATTTGTTGGCAGATTGGTAACAAATTCGATCAGACATTGATTGCAAATCCATAGCCATCTGTGTCCGCATTAAGCTCGGGATTTGTCGACAAAGCCTGCTGACATGCTATGTCAGCAGATTGGCGACAGAAACCGAGCAGAGCCTGTTGACATGCCATGTCAGCAGATTGGCAACAAAAATCGAGCAAAGCCTGTCATCATACAGCTATTTAAATTATATATATATATATATATATATATATATATATATATATATATATATATACACAACCAGCAAACACAATTTTACATATAATGTATATGTTAATTATAATTTCCTACTCAATAATGTAACTGTTACATAATACATGCGTTATATAACAATTACATTATTGAATAGGAATTACAACTAACATATACGTTACATATAACATTGTGTGTGTGTGTGTGTGTGTGTGTGTGTGTGTGTGTGTGTGTGTGTGTGTGTGTGTGTGTGTGTGTGTGTGTGTGTGTGTGTGTGTGTGTGTGTGTGTGTGTGTGTGTGTGTGTGTGTGTGTGTGTGTGTGTGTGTGTGTGTGTGTGTGTGTGTGTGTGTGTGTGTGTGTGTGTGTGTGTGTGTGTGTGTGTGTGTGTAATATATATACACATATATATATATATATATATATATATATATACAATTTAAATAGCTGTGCTATAGTAGGCTCTGTCGATTTTTGTTGCCAATCTGCCGCCAGGTTATGTCAGCAAGCTTGCTCAATTTTTGCCGTCAATTCGTTCGCATAATAGTTCAGAATAGATGCAGTGAACTAACAGGAGCTTTAATTGTATTCAAAAGTCAAAATGATTTTTTTTAATATTTTTTATTTCAAGCTCTAGATTTATCCTCTGAAATATTGATATGTAATTAAGAATTATTCTATATAATAAATTTATAATAAATTGTATATTTATATTCTTTTTCTTAATTACTGAATGAAATTAATTTGTCAAATAAACTAACTAGAGTTTTGCATACAGGAATGTATCAAGAGAAATTGTACCATGGTATATATGACTTAATGGCCAGTCACAGTGACAAAGACAATCTGATATGTTTTATAATAATATATTATTAACTATGAAGAAATGATTCGCCTATATTTATAGAATAATCACTTGGAAGCGTTTGGAGTCAGAACAATAAAGACCTCTTCTATCAATTTGTTGGGATACTGTTACAAGAGTTGCTGCGGCCTACAGTGACTGTCTTGATCTCTCAACGATCATTGCTGAAAACCAGTGAAGCTCTTACCAGCTTTGCTCATGCAATAGTGACGAAAAGTACATAAAGAAGATGAAAACGCAGCATTATTACTTTCATTTTACATTAATAATTACAATATAAAGATAATAAAACTAAATAAATCATATGATATAACAATAATTACTAAAGAAAAAATAATAATTCATTATTAAAACTCACATTAAAGAATAATATTAATACTGAAACACTTTTATACTATTTCTACTATTAAATTTGCATAAACAAACTTCGTTGGTAATTTCTCATTTTTTTTTACAGGCAAAAGAAATTATTAAATACTTGGAATTTTACCTATATACAAACAGAGTTTATAGGAGCAAACAATCCATAATTTCCTTCTATTTTTGTATGCATGTTACAAGCATGAAGTGATGCGATATGTAAGCTCTCAAACTTTTTTTTAGAGCGTTTAAATTACTCTATTAATTTAACTTATTATAATTTAAATATTCAATATGATATGATTTATTATTTTCATGTCAAGATATCAGCATGATACATTATGATGTATATTACGCATCGCGACTGTATCAAAAAGTAGGCTTGATAGAAGTTTGCATACAATTATCAGTTTTGCTTGATCTATGGACCACCGCTGTAAATCTCGCGCTTACAATTAATGTAGATGTCGCCGCCATGCCATTTGATCATGATGATGAACTAAGAAAGAAATTATGGTTAAAGATAGGTAATTTTGAATCACTTTAAAATTAAGAATCAATTTTAATTCAGTTAAAAAATTAATCTTTAAATGTGCCACAAATTGATTATTTGAAATTTATAATTATAATTTATTATAGATTATTTATGTATATTCCTAAAAGACTTGATTAAAGCTCATAATTTATTGTCTGTTATTTATAATAAATCATTAGTAATTAATCTTTAATGTTAAAACAATTTCCATGTTTGTTTCGTCAAACTTGAACTTGTTGAATTTTCCTATCTATCCAATGTAAATTAAAGCGACGATGCAAAATTCATTTGAAACATCCTGTACGATTCATACCTGCAATAAACCAATGAAGAAAGCCTTTACAATATGCTTTATATTTTTCGCTCCTTCTACTTAGGCATACATATTCTTAATGCCAACTGCTTTGCAACATGCTTTTATCGCACAATGACAAACAAGTTCATATCTTTCATGCATTTTCTTCATGAATATCTTTGTTTCTAATTGAGTGAAAAAAAAAATCGTGCAACACTAAAACAGTCATACTGAGTCATATTGAGTCATATTAAGATTATTAAGTCATCTCTATTGTTATAAAATTAAATTCCCATAGAATTAAATCAAGAAAACAAGCGAGAAAACAATCTAGCATATAATCTAGCACATAATTACATTATTTCTTACCAGTATGCTCTTTATATCTAAGTATATACATTAATCTTAGACTTGCTCTATTATTGGCTCTCTTTAAAGCTGCTTTTTGTACAGGTGCTTTAGCTACCACAAACTCAGCCAGACCATTGCCATTTCCTGATACAACAAATACACTAATGTGATTCTTGTGTCCTAAATCAGTCATACAGCTGACTAATTTGCTTTCTAAAATCCAAGTTTCAAAATCATCAAAGATATCTGTAAGATATATATATTGCAGTACAAGATTTTGTTACCACTATAGATTATAAAGAAGTAAATTATTAGAGCATTACATTCAAAAATTATGTAATTTTTACCATCACATTGACTATAATATAATATTACACATATACATTTATCGCGCGCGTGTATACAAGAAATATATATATTCATATGTATACACACACACACGCGCGCGCGCGCGCAAGCGCGCCGCATACACACATACACACACACACACACATATATACATACATATGTACATATATACATACATGTGTATATATTTGTAACAATTACTAAATATATTAAAAACCTTCTTCAATAAGAAAAGATGATTCAATCTTTCTGTCACTCATTTGAAGGCTTGTCCAATCACGTTTCAATGATGATAATTTGATTCGTTTTGGTTTAATCTGGTACTTTTGCTGTAGTTTTGCAAACTTCTCTCTTTTAGAAAGGTAAGATCTTTGCTGTTGAACAAGCTCTTTCCTTTGAATACAGAAAATTGTATTTTTGGAATTTTTTTTACACCAATAATTGGACCCCTATTTAAATCCCTTTTTCTTGCTAATCCTTTCACTCTACCTCTACGTCTTCCTGCATCACTAACAGTCGTCATAGCTTTCTATAATTCATCTGCAAATTCTAAAGAATGCAATAAGATACTAATTATTTTCTATGAGTTTATTTAAAATCTTACACTAAAATTTCACTTACTATTTACAAAAAATGTTGAATTCTTCTTATCACATATCAGAGAAATATGTATTTTCAACAAATGTGACTGACAGTACACACATTTTGTGCATCTGAAAAAATATAACCTCCTTAATGTACATTCATAAATAAGTCGTATTAAAAATTAATTCGATTAAATATTTGTGCAAGTTATATAATACTCTGTATAGAAATGATGTTTCGTTCGCGTATTCCGCACTATTGTTTACCGTACCGTTCCATTGCTTATACATGCGATAATCTTTGACATCTTTACAAAATTTCCGAAATATGTAATATTCGAATCGAGGCCATTTTTAATTCCTTTGATAGAACAAATGATAATGATAAAGTTAAAAGACAAGACCTAAATCTCGAGACTGTTGAATCTTCTTTCTGTCTTTCGTATTGCTTATGTGAGAAAAATTAGCGTACAGCTTCTTACTCCATTTTGCTACTCCATTTTTTACCAGTCATGTGCACGCATGCGCACAAAATTGCGCACGCATTGCTGTTCTATAGTGCTAATAAAATACCGCCAAAATAAAGTTCTTAGATTGGTTAAAATATCCCAAGTAATGTGTGATTGGCTATGACGTATATTCAATAATATATATATTATAATTAAATTTCAATATTTTTTTTTCCATTAAGATTTCATCATTTTCACTAACATATTTTATAAAAGAATTAAATTAGAATTAAGATAATTTTTATATAATATATTGTATATATATAATATATGAAATATTATATATATATATATATATATATATATATAATTATTTTATAAAAGATTTAATTATTTAAGATATAAAATATTATTTTAAATAAATTTTTAAAAACTGTTGTTAAATAAACTAATGATTATATGATAAAGAAATGTAAGAAATTGATTTAATTTGATTTATTGATTTATTAATTTATTAATTATTCTTATTTGTTAGATCGTATAAAAAGATTTTTTTATATTTATTATAAATTAGAATGAGATTATTTATTTTTAATATAAAGGATTTAATTATTTTTGTAAGATAAATTGTAAAAAGATCTTGATTCGAAAATTTAACTATGTAGTTATAGAAGATTTGAATAATTATTAATTTAGTTTAAAATAAAAATATTTTATTTACAATAAAAAGATTTATAGATTTATTATAAAATTTATATGAAATTTAATAGTTTAATTAATGTTAAAGGATTAAAGGGTTATTAAGTTAATAAGGATTGAAATAATAATTAAGATTTTATATTGAATTGGGTTATAGAGAGGTTTTTAATAGCTTTACTGTTAATTTAGGTTGCAATAAAAAGATATAGATATATAAAGTAACAGAACAGGCGGTGAGTGATAGAAAGATAATATATGGCAATAATTATATATGGATAATATATGGCAATTATTAAATACATCTATTTATATAAAAGAAATATAATACATTGTTGTACAGTACAATCAAACCATATAATAACTTTGAAAAAAAAAAGTCTTAAAACAAAAAGGAAAACATAATTACAGACACGTATAGTTATAAAGAAAAATAATTAATAAATTTGTGTAGCTAAGAATTTTATATATATATAAAATATGCATAAAGTAATAATTTTACATATATATATATATATATATATATATATATATATATATAATATGCATAAAATAATTTGTTTTATATATATATATATAATATGCATAAAATAATTTGTTTTATATATATATATATATTTGTTTTATATATATATATATATATTTGTTTTATATATATATATATATATTTGTTTTATATATATATATATATATATATTTGTTTTATATATATATATATATATGGGGAGGAGAGAGAGAGAGAGAGAGAGAGAAAGAGAGGTTAGAATGGCATTTAAAAGAATGTCAATTTAAATAACAGCGTAATGACAGGCTCTGCTCGGTTTTTGCTGCCAATCTGTTGGCACAGCGTATCAGCAGGTTCTGCTCGATTTTTGCGAACAATCTGCTGGCATAGCATGTCAGCAAGCTTTGTCATATTTTTGAGGATAGTTTGCTCATATCGTCTGATATTACAGACTC
Organism: Pogonomyrmex californicus; assembly: GCA_024349325.1. Classification (NCBI taxonomy): domain Eukaryota; kingdom Metazoa; phylum Arthropoda; class Insecta; order Hymenoptera; family Formicidae; genus Pogonomyrmex; species Pogonomyrmex californicus. The sequence continues at coordinate 8,718,264 of JAECZD010000013.1, read as the reverse complement.
TGTATTCAATTTGTTGCTTTTTTGCCATCAAACGTTGCTAACAGGCTATGCTCGGTTTTTGCTAGCAATCTCCTGGCATAGCATATCAGCAGGTTTTGTCCTATTTTTGAAGGCAGTTTGCTCACATCGTTTGATATTACAAACTCTGTGTACAATTTGTTGCCTTTTTGTCGTCAAATATTGATAGCAGGCTCTGCTCAAAATCTGTTTCTGCAAGTTTTGCTATCGGGGTATATATATTTGTTTTATATATATATATATATATATATATATATATATATTTGTTTTATATATATATATATATATATTTGTTTTATATATATATATATATTTGTTTTATATATATATATATATATATATATATATATATATATATGGGGAGGAGAGAGAGAGAGAGAGAGAGAGAAAGAGAGGTTAGAATGGCATTTAAAAGAATGTCAATTTAAATAACAGCGTAATGACAGGCTCTGCTCGGTTTTTGCTGCCAATCTGTTGGCACAGCGTATCAGCAGGTTCTGCTCGATTTTTGCGAACAATCTGCTGGCATAGCATGTCAGCAAGCTTTGTCATATTTTTGAGGATAGTTTGCTCATATCGTCTGATATTACAGACTCTGTATTCAATTTGTTGCTTTTTTGCCATCAAACGTTGCTAACAGGCTATGCTCGGTTTTTGCTAGCAATCTCCTGGCATAGCATATCAGCAGGTTTTGTCCTATTTTTGAAGGCAGTTTGCTCACATCGTTTGATATTACAAACTCTGTGTACAATTTGTTGCCTTTTTGTCGTCAAATATTGATAGCAGGCTCTGCTCAAAATCTGTTTCTGCAAGTTTTGCTATCGGGGTATAATGTATTATATACTAATAATAGTATATTATTATATAACGTTAATGTATGTAATATTTATCATTGTTTTTCATCTTATTCACTTTATGTTTTCACTTATTTGTCTTTATTTAATTTTATTTTAATAAAATACTATAATGTATTTTATATTTACATTCTAATATATAATACTTATTACGTACATGCCCGTGCATATATGTCAAAAAGGATGTGCAAACCAACAGATTACTACTTGAACGTGCTACTAATCCATAGAAATTAAAATTACTTCGTTTAGAGGATTTCGTTGGTACCAGCATTATCCCCTCCATTTTTTGGAAAATTGTCGCCTAACCTCTTTAGCTATCGGAGATCACGAAACCACTAGATTTAGTTGTTTCTGATAGCTGAGCATTATTGACCATTATTTCAAGAATTTTTTACATTTTTACGATTTATGGACATATGATTTATTGGACAGATATCTTACTTTCTGGTATTTTTTACAAGTTTTAAGAAAATATCATGTTTTTAAGGAAAAAGTACAAAATAAAACTGTACGACGCAAGAAACTTTTTACATGTCATTTCTCGTCTCTGACGTCACACAACCCATGTCGCACCACGAGAGAATCGAGCCTTAAATATCAAATTTTAAAAATAAGAATTTGAAATAAAAATTAAACGTAAGGGCAGGAGCATACACTTCTGTATAATGCATTACGCATAAGAAAATAAACCAATCAGAATCTTTCATTTCCATTATAAGAGTAGAAATGGAAGACTATGATTGGTTCATTTTCTTATGCGTTATGCATTATGCAGAAATGTGTGTTCCTGCCCTAACGCATAAATAAATATAAAATATACGGTTAATTTTTATTCCGAGTTTCGCGCAGTGTAATTGCGAGTCCTACTTGCTGCTGTATTTAGAACTGTTTATAAAAAAATATCGTGTCTTGCTACTATATATAGGATGTTCGGTGACAATTGTCTCGTCATACTTCTCGTGGACAAGTAGAGCAGGTTATATTGTAAATATAAGAAAATTTTATACCATTTTTGCAATATTTACAATAATTAAAACGTTATTAACTTATATAAATTCGTGAATGAATGCGAGCATTCGTGTAAAGAGGATAGTCCAGTAAGGTTATTGTGCTCCAAATACAGCTTATAACATCTGATCATTATTTCAATGTCTGTTAGTATTGGTCATATAGATCTATCTGAAGTCTTTTATCGATAAAGATGCCTCTAAAAACAGCTTATAGACAATCAAGAGATTTATAACTCACTTTTGAAGGAATTTTCAATAAAAGAAAGTTCAGACAAATGTCTGAAGCTTTCAAAGTCTAATGGATTGCGCCACCTTCATTCAACCTTCTCCCAAATAAATCTCAAATTTGTATCAAATTAAATAATTCTCGATAGTTGATACATCTAGGCCCATAAGCAGAATAAATAATTTGTAAGTAGAATTTTATGTTAATTTTATGTTAAATTATTTGTATCTAATTATTTATATCTAATTCCCTCGATTATTGTTTTACTTTAATGACTTTATCAAGCCTTTTAAGGATGTATCTTTATCAAAATACATTTCCATCTTTTTGATAAACGCGCGCAAGCTGTGACACAAAAACATCTACATCTGAAAGCAAGAAAATTTACTTTGAATATATGATAGTAACAGAAATACAAGAGAATGTTTCTTCTCAACTTGATACGCGCACGTAGTTCAGTCATCAAATACTAGAAGTAAATTATGACTACACTTCACTGTTTTGAACGCAATATTACAGATTATTAATGATGCATAGGTCGTCCTTTTTCGTTTTCTGGCTGTACTTCATATATATGCGGCCAAGCTGTTGGTTTATCAGGATTTATGGCTTGATCCGGATAGGCGTCTCGAAAATCTTCCATTGTCATTTCTGAGAATGGCAGTAAATTCCTTATTCTCTCAATTTCCTTAGTGGCAGTGGCAATGCGTTGGTTCGACTCGACAATAAATTGCCCAATTTTGGAATTCTGTATATAAATAAATATGTGTGTATATATACATGTTTAGTTTAAAAATAAAATTAAATGCTAAAAGTATATTTGATATTTGGAACATAAACATATTACCACTTCTTTTTCTTGAGCCTCAACTTCTGAAGTATATTTATCTATAGGATATGGTACTTTGAAAGATTCATATTCCTTCTGAAATTTGTCAACTAATCCAGGCACTGAAATATTTTTCTTGTAGAATGCCCAATCAATTTTTGGAGGTGTTTCTGGATTTGAGTTCATTCTATAAAGTAGAAATATAAAATCATTTCAAATTTTTATTTTCAATAACATATAAAACATGATATATATTATAAACATGAAATATATTTTATAGCATAAATTCAATTATCTACCAGATTATTATACATTAAAAGTTATTATAGATATTGAATATCTAAATGCAATGACAAGATATTTCCTTCATGATGAAATCATTAATGCATATTCTACTAATATACAAAAAACTCATCATTAACTGTATAATGTATAATTTAAAATATTTATATACTTTTATATTTTAATAATTTCATAGCAGCACTTTTGGTACACACTAGTCTAGTGTAGTACAAGAGAGCAAATTTGCTATTGTATGTTTTATATTCCACAGAGTGTTACCCTAATAATTCCATACACATCTTACAAAAAGTTAACATACAATATATTTGGATGATATTCTAACAGATATGAAATCAAGATTATTCTGACAAGAATTACGTGTATATATTTTTTACAGAAAAAATTTTGTTTAATATTTCTTTTATAAAACTAGTATGCAATTATTGCAAAAATTAAAATTCCATCGACACAATAAAAGGCGAGATTTTTAATTCATCGATTAATAAATCGCATTATGCACAAATACAACTTTGCTCTATAAAAGCAGCATTTGCGCAGCATTTATGCGATAATCAATCGATGAAGTAAAAAACTCATCTAAAATTAATCGACAATATTATATAATAGCATACGTGTATGTGCGTGCGATTACCGAAAGGATATATTTATTTACCGTCGCAGGTGTTGATCAGATTTGGCTTTAAAGGCGGCGAATGCAGTTTTTTCTGTCTCTGGAATTTTTTCGGCTAATGCCGACCAATTAATCGCTTTAATTGCTCTGCGTGACATTTTCTCCACACTCTTTTACGTCTCTATTATAAACTGCCGTATTTTCTCGACAGAAGATAACTATAGCTATATAACTATGGCTATATAACTATGGCAAGCGCAGGGGTACCAAAATAAAAATATATCGATCTCGCACAACAAATTACTGGTGCTTTCCAACAGGTGACACTGGTCTAGTTTCCACCGAAGTTTTCAATTCGATTCTACATTCGCATACACTTAACCGGAAAAAAGATCCGGTTGAAGAATTACTGTGTTAAATCGTTTGTATTTCATTTGAAGAATTTTGAAGTGCAATTGAAAAGATTTGTGAATTATTCAGTCAATTGTAATTAATTATTTATTTTTTTCACTATGGATTTAGCCGGATTAATTAGTCGGAGGTGAATGGGTGACACCCGTTTGACCACGTCCCGATTAACCACTAGCCACTCACAGCACTTGAATAGTGGAAAAATTTTAGACGCTGGCCCCTGGGAGCGTCAATCAGGAGCATCCCAGATGCGCACATTTTCAATCAGACACACCATTCACATCAGCCGATGCCTAGGAATTTTCTAATGAGCCATCTATCAAAAATTTTTTTATTTAATCGACCAATCGGCAATGTGTCCGATTGGACTTCACCCTCGTTTACTCTGTCTGTGAAAGTGACTGCAGTTCGTCATTCGTTTACGCAAGGATGTATCTCATCTGCGCAACTATTTCGAAAGTCCTGCTTTAGATGCTCTGCTTGCAATACTGCGTAAACAAACACCAAAATGAATTTCATTAGAATAAAAAACAAAAAGGATCAGAAACAAATAATTAATTCAAGTAAAATTGCGTGCGGGCGTGCGTGCGGGCGTGCGTGCGTGCGTGTGTGTGTGTGTGTGCGCACGCGCGCGCGCTAAGTAAGGCTGTTGGCAGAGAACGAGACGTAAATGTTTACGTTTACCGTAGGCGTAGATGTAGGTTAAGGCCGAGAAAAACGTATTATTATCCATTTTATTATTTTTTATAAATATATTTGGTGATCTTAGTTTTATAAAAAGAGAATAAGAAGGGAGGGCGTGTGCTACGATGGAACCCGACCACAAACCAGTCGTAAAAATCCGCAACTATTTTGCGAAAAATATCATCTCAACCAGGAATCGAACCTGGATCTCCTGTTTACCGGGCAGGCATCTTATTCTTTCGAGGCATGCTTGATGCAATTTCTCCTGTCGTGCTCCAGGATGATTATTTGTATATTTGCCAATGGCATTGGAGGGTGTCGCCGCTGCAGTCCAACCTGCATCCATCGAGAGAATAGGACCATCATCTCTCTGGAGTACCGGTCGTGGGGATTCGAGAGAATATATATATATATGTATATTGTAATATACGTATATATGTGTATCATTGAATTAATATGTTATTCTAAACATGTTATTTGCGATAAATATTATCACATGCCTCGGTAGTCGAAGGGATAAGATGCCTGCCCGGTAAGCAGGAGATCCAGTTTCGATTCCTGGTTAAGGTGGTATTTTTTCGCAAAAGAATTACGAGTTTTCACGACTGGTTCATGGTCGGGCCCCGTCGTGACGCACACTCTCCCTTCTTATTTGGCCGTGTGATGATATTTATCACAAATAATGTGTTTAGAATAACACGTCACAATTCAATGATACACACATATATACATACACTACATATACATATATACACATATATATATATATATATAATAACGAGTTTAGTTTTATACAATCTGAGACATCTCTGCGAGATAGTTTACTACTGGGTGTAATTGTCCTTTCGAGCTTTTTAAGCTTGAAATAAAGACGTTTCTCAGGTCATTGCGAATACAATATTTTTTTATGATCTTCTATTTTAAATAGAACACATAGATAACAAATATTTTTAAAGAAATATATTTAAAATTATGATGACACGAAGTATAAAGCATGTTATAAACTAAATGATTTATTTACATTTAATGAAACAAAAATAATAAATCTTATATGATTACATCTTACGTTATTTTTTTAATGTACCTTTGTACATAACTTGCAATATTTTAATGAAAATGAAAAATGAAGATAAATTTTAATTTTGATAATATACTGGATAAATTTATACGTTCGATCTGCTAATATATAAAAGAAAACAAACTAGGTGATTAAATAGACAATGGCTTGTGAGGCCTATTAATAGAATAAGAGATCAAAATGGAGATTATAATAATTTATTTCGAGAAATAAAAAATGATTCTAAATTATTTTATCGTTATACCAGAATGACTTTGATACATTTTCAGCAACTAGTACAAATAACAAAACCATATTTAACAAAAAAAAAGTTCTCGTGCTTTAAACCCAGAACTACTTTTAATAACTTTAAGGTATTGATATAATTATAACATATTTCATATTTAGATGCCTAGTAACTAATTCATACTATGTAGTTAATATAAATATATTATAATTATTGTAATATTTTTTCAGATATCTTGCTACAGGTGACCGACCATTTAGTATAGCTTTGGCGTTTAGAGTTAGTGAAGCCACAGCAAGAGAAGTGATAAAAGAAGAAGTTTGTCTTGTTTTAATTAAAGTTTTAAACTCAATATATCTTTCTATACCTACAAAAGAAGATTGGAAAAAATGTACATATGGATATTGAAAGAAGTTGAATATTTCAAATTGTCTGGGTTCTGTTGATGGCAAATATGTTATATGATTTAATTTCCTTAATAATTTCCTTATTTAATAGTTTCTTTATTTAATAGTTTCCTATTTTATTAAAAAGAATCAAATATATGACTTGATGACAAGAAATGAAAAATAAGAGCGTGACCGGTATAACTTTTGTTTAGATGTTAGATGGAAAATTAATTTCATTTCCTACGTTGTATGCATGATTTTAGTTGAAATGATATATCAATAGAAATTTTGGAAGAACTAGTTTGCATCAGCAGAAATAGTAATGTAGTATCATTCAAAGAATATTTTTCTTTTCTTGTGCATCATTATTCTCGTTGATGCGAACTAATTCTTTTAAAATTTTTATGGATATATCATCTCTAGTAGAATCGTGTAAACGATTCGACGAACGATCCAAAAAATCAAATTAATATTTTTATAATTGTTTCTTTTGTTTTTCTTATTTTTTATATATCATATTTTACAATATAGAATTTTATTTTTCTGCTAAGCCATATATTTGATTTCTTATTTTTTAATAGAATAGGTCTACTGGAAAAACCACTAAAAAAAAAACGCATACGTCAACAATAGTACCTTATGGGTAATGCGGAAACCTATTGTTAAAACTTTAATTATTCTAAGTATTATGTAATAATTCTATTATAAACGTATTTATTATCATTAAATATTATAAAACACATAAAATATGTTAAAAAAATTTAATGTTTGTAAAAATAAAAATAATTTAATAAAGAAATTGATTTAATAATAGTTTGGAGGAAATGGTGCATTTTTAATATAAGACGTTTCTGAAGCATAAGACTACGGCGGCTCGGCCGTCTCGAGCGGTAGTGGAGAAACTGTAGGCGTTATCTTCGAAATTGGGCAATTAATTCCGAGCATTGGTTTACTCTGTTAAGGCGTGTCAAAGAAAAAAAATAGAAGTTCAGTACTGAATGAATATTGAATATTGAATATTGATTAGTGAATAGTTCAGTGTTCAGTGAATAGTGATCAGTGAGAGGAAATAAAGTGAACCGAGAAAGAAGAGTTATCTTCTCTTTGGAGAATACTTAATTTGTATAAAGATTTATACAGACTTTTTATTGTTACATTTTTAATTATTTAGAATATTGAAAATTTTAAAAAACGTTATTTCCTTTGAAAATTATTATTTGTTGTTATTCTAAAAGCAACTGGACATTATACTTAACATAATTGTAATTGCATATATAAGTATATTTGTAATGCTTTTAAAATAAATTGTTCTTTCCCCATACAAAAATATTTTTACTATTGTATACGTAGATTTCTATTCATTCATTAAATTTTACATTTTTTCTAAATTTTATAAATATAGTTGTATTTTTTAAATCTTATAAATTTATGAAATATATATTTATCTTGTAACCGTGCGTCTCTGCGCGATCGGTGAAGATACGGTACGGGAGCGGGGACGTAGTTCGTGAGCTCGGAAGTGCTCGTCAGATGCTGGGATTCGCTTTATAGAAAAAATCGTGATGCTTGAGTTTGATTAAAAATAAATTAATAATTTATTTTAGCATTACGAGGTGTTAACATGAGTCGCTTGTTGTCAGTGGCGTGACGTCGTTCGCATATGATCGGTTTATAATTCGTGGCACGGCCAGATATCGAATGTGTACGCGTATATTCGCGGTATAGCGCATGGGTCTGAGATGTAGCGCGTTGCTAGGCAATCTTAGACACTTTCGCAACACGTGTTTTTCGCGTATATTGAAAATTTAAAAAAACATTATTTCCTTTGAAAATTATTATTTCTTCTTATTCTAAAAATAAATAACCATTATATTTAACATAATTGTAATTGCATATATGTATAAATATATTTATAATACTTTTAAAATAAATTGTTTTATCTCTATACAAAAATATTTTTTTACTATTGTATATTTGCATTCCTATGTATTCGTTAAATTTTGTATTATTTCTAAATTTTATAAATATAATTGTATTTTTTAAATTTTATAAATTTAAGAAATATATATTTACATTTATCTTTTTATTTTAAAGTAATAATATTATTTAAATACGTTTATTTACGTACGTTTATATACTATTTTCTTTTGTTAAATATTTTTCTCATATTTTATGTAATATTTTTACCAAAATTAACAATATAATATAGTTTTTCTTTTTATTAATCAATTTAAATTATTTTCTTACTTTTATATTTCATATTTAATATTTATATTTTATATTGTCTATAGAGTATTTTTCATTATTAGCTATGTTTATATCATGTTTATATTATTTTATTATATACAAATACGTAGCTAATAATAAAAAATACTCTATAGACAATATAAAATATAAATATTAAATATGAAATATAAAAGTAAGAAAATAATTTAAAAAATATACATGAAAATATAAAATATATTGATTAATAAAAAAAAACTATATTATATTATTATCTTTGATAAAAAAAAATTGCATAAAGTATGAAAAAAATATTTATTTAATAAGGAAATAGTATATAAAATAAATGTATGTATTTAAATAATATTATTACTTTTTAAAATAAAAAGATTGTAACGGAGCGTTTTTGACGCTCGTTACTAAATGCATGCTATGCGGCTTACACCATTCGGAGCCGCCCGACATCCTCGAACACAATCAAGCAATACACGCGCGCCGCTAATCTATTACGCGTCGACGGCATGACAGATCGACTATTTTGCTAAATAATTTTTAACAAATCACGCGTTAACGTAGCGCAAAAATGGGTATATAAACCCAGCGAATTTCGACAAAGATCCAGTCCCGTCCGACTATCCGATCCGTCCGCTCAGATACTCCGATTTGATTCGACCGATACGAGAGTAATACCGAGGGTGAGTGACGCCACAGTATAGACAGTAACGAAACTCCCTGTCGGCACCTTTGATGTTAGCGTATACGAAATTGAACTGCACATGCGCGAACTAAGTAGGTAACTAATCATAGATCTGCTCTTCGATGCTGTATTAGACTGCACTAAAATGCTCTATCTCGCTTTCACCAAACTTTAAATATATATCTATTTCGTTTTAAGTACATCGAATGTATATACACTACTTCCTCTCTTTTTCTAACTTATTTATATGCTAGCATCATATTTTAGAGATAAATTAAATAAAAATAATATAAATATGATATAAATAGATAGATATTAACGAGCGTCAAAAACGCTCCGTTACAATCTTTTTATTTTAAAAAGTAATAATATTATTTAAATACATACATTTATTTTATATACTATTTCCTTATTAAATAAATATTTTTTTCATACTTTATACAATTTTTTTTTATCAAAGATAATAATATAATATAGTTTTTTTTATTAATCAATATATATTATATTTTCATGTATATTTTTTAAATTATTTTCTTACTTTTATATTTCATATTTAATATTTATATTTTATATTGTCTATAGAGTATTTTTCATTATTAGCTATGTTTATATCATGTTTATATTATTTTTATTTAATTTATATTTTAAATATAATGTTGGCATATAAATAATAAGTTAGAAAAAGAGAGGAAAAAATAAAAGAAAGAGACAGAGAAATAAAAACTCACAGCATAAAGTCTATTTTTTGTAAAGGCCATTGCACGTGAAAAAATTTTAGTGATAATTGTAAGATCGTAAGCGAATTGACCAACTACAATCGATTATTTTTAGACGATTATTTTAAGGAGAATAATTGATTCTGATTGGTCAATTTACTTATGCTCTTACGATTACGATTAAAATTTTTTCACGTGCAATGGCCTTAACTGAAATAGTGTACATACATTCAATGTATTTAAAAACGAAATAGATATATATTTTGTGGCGGATTCGTCGCTTGGCCGTGAGAATAAGCATGCGTTCGAGGAGTTCGCTATCTATTAACGCTAACGCTACCAACTGCGTTCACGGAGCCAAAATAGCGCTATCGAATGCGAACTCCATGAACAGCGATAGTGAATGTAATATTAAACTTAACCAAACGGCAAAATGGTGCAAGATCGAAGAAAATTATTATTAACAGCAGTAGCACTTAAAAGTGTGAGAATTAATAGATTCTTCATCGTCTGAAAGCGATAATAAAAAATTAGAAATAATAAAAAGAAATATAAATGCCAAGAAACATATACCGAATAAAAAATTACACAAAAAACAAAGTTTAAAATAATTATTTTAATCCTAAAAAAATTAAATTAATTAAATTACATTTTAATCTTTTAATTTTAAATTTTTTATTTATCAAAAACTTCAAAATCTTCGGATTGACAGACAATTCAGGATAACAGACAATTCACTGTTAATCTCTTAGCTACGGTTAGACTTTCCGCGGCACTGTATCTCTATTAATTTATTTATACATTTTTATGTAAAGGATTTGAAAAAAACAAAAAGGATAACATACACGAGAGTTACTATAGTGGCGTATCATTCAAAAAGATGACATACGCGAAAGCCATTATAGTGGCATTCAGTAGCTAAGAGGTTAATTACTGCTCGCGGAGCTCGCAAACGCTACCAAACGTTATCCATGCACTACCTAGGAAGCGATAGCGTTGATAGCGCGAGTTATGACGTAAAAAACCGGTATGACGTCACGATAGTGTCTGGTAGCGCTACCAGTTAATTCCCCGAACAGCAGTAATGCTAAATAGCGCTAATAGCGAGCTCTTCGAACGCACCCTAAGGGTGCTGTCCCATGGAGCGTATCACGTGTAACGTCCGCGGAAAATTAGAATTTGCGGACGTTTCTTCAAAATGATGTAGATGCAGTCAAATGGCATCTTAGATTAACGCATGCGCGAATTTAGATATTAGAGATATAATTTTATTATTTTATGATTTTATTATTTTATATTTTATAACTTCCATTATTAAATTAATTAAATTAATAATAGAGTGAGAATTGACTTTCTTTCGTCTAATGATAAAAGATATAATTTTATTATTATTATTATTATTATTATTATTATTATCTTCTGGGGGGGGGGAATATAATTTTATAACATAATTTTCTTTTTCTCGTACTGTTTCTTCTTCGATTTTCGAGCCTGCAGCTATAAAAGAGACAAAGGAACGTTCAACAATCTTAGTTTACTAAACTACTAAGTTTATACTAAAGAGGAATCTTATTGCACTCAAAATATTCCTAATATAAATTTTTTAACGAAAGGCTAGCTCGGAGAGTCTTTCGTTGCGCAACGAAAATTTTGCGCAACTGACGAAAATTAAAATGAATTCTCGTTTTGCAATAATAAGATTTATTATTAAGCACTAACGATATCTCCGAAAAACATTAGATCTAGTTTTATTTTTCTTTCTTTCTTTTTCATTTATTTTTTCCCATTTTCGCGTAAATAACTGTGGCACGAAATAAAATGCTCAGTCGAGGAGTGCTTTGTTCGCTCCTCCCTTTTGTATCCTATCCTAGAGATACGGTTTAAATGCAGGCGCAGGACAGTCGTTATCAAATCGTCAAAGAGTGCAGTCACTGTCTCAAACCGCTGAATGTTATAATTATAAAGGAAAAGTAAAAGGAAAAAAAAAAGAAATTACTAAAATTCTAATATCTTTAATAACTTACTTCTAACAATTTAAGGTAATCATTGCTTCTAATATTATTTGGAATATTATTTGATTTGCTTATATTATATTATTTGATTTTCTCATATTATATTATTCGATTTGCTTATATTATACTACTGATTTATTATATAATATTATTTGATTTGCTTATATTATATTATTCGATCTGCTTATATTATATTATTGATTTTCTTATATTATATTATTCGACCTGCTTATATTGTATTATTGATTTTCATTTTGTTTTAATATCATACTACTATAAGTTTCAGAGATAACTTAGAATTTAATTATCATATTTACATCGTATCTCATTATTATTACTATTTGGTATTTTTATATTGGTTGAGTTATATATCATTCATATTATTATTAAATCTACGTCAATCTATGTTCAATATCAATATCTCTGTTTACTATATATATATATATATATATATATATATATATATATATATATATATATATTAATATTCTTCAATCGTATATCTTTGAATTTACACATTATTTTCTTGTCATTCCTGTTTAATATTTTCTGATTTGCATTTCCATTTCACATATAATTAAGTTAATATCACTGTCGCGGATCGCGGCGACATCAGAACGCGGCTTTAGAATTTAAAAGAATTTCTTACCTTGATTTTTCTTCAACTTACTGCCGAAATATTCCGCCCGGGACATCCCTTATTGGAAGGCGTTGTCACGCGCTGACTGTGCGGCTCGTCCGTTGTGTCTGTCGATGTCGCCACAATTTAAAGTTTAGTGAAAACGAGATAGAACAGTTTAGTGCAGTCTAGTGCAGCACGAAAAGCAAATCTATGATTGGTTGCCTACTTAGTTCGCGCATGTGCAGTTCAATTTTGTACGCTACATCAAAGATGCCGACAGGGAATTGCATTACTGTACATACTGTGTTTTATACGCATACGCGAATGAGAGAGAACACGAAGGCACAAAACAGAGTTTATCTTTTTCGGATGAAGTCCGTTTGACCACATTGCAATTGATCATCAGCCACTCATAGCGTTTGAACAGAGGAAAACCTCTAAGCACCGGCTATTGTGAATGACTGTAGTCAATTGTAACGTGGTCAAACGAGACGCTCCCTCTTTTTCTACATGCATCTCGACTCTCAGGTTTCCTTTTTCTCAACTCCCCGAGAGCGTCCCAGATGCGCACATTTTCAATCGGTCACACATCACTCACATTAGCCGATGCCTAGAAATTTTCTAGTGAGCCACCTATCAAAAATTTTTTTATTTAATTGATCAATTGGCAATGTATCCAATTGGACCTCACCCGTAAGCCTTAAGCTATAAGAAATGAACGAATCATAGTCGAAGAATAAGAGAATAATCGATTATGATTGGTCAATTTCTTATGGTTTAAGGCTTAAATCACCTATTGTAAACCGAAACTAATCTACGTCTATGTTTACGATAAACGTAAGTGCTTATGTTATATGTACTGGAAAATACGTTCTGAAAAAATAAAATATAAAAAATTATAACACAAGATTCGTCGATTAAAATAAATTTATAAATTTATAAATTTGATTACCCTTTGCTCGTATTTGCAGACACACGTTCTGTTCAATAATCTAATATTACTGGATCAGCGAAATAATCTAAAATAAAATTTATATTAATATAGCTTTTCTTCTTTTAAACTCTATTTAAAATTATTAATTTCTTTTGTTTCGACGATTATAAAGAATAAAAAATGCAAATTTACGTTGAAGCTATATTCCCACAAAGATTTGAAAATTTGAATACAAGTTAATAGTAATATTAATATATAATAAATATAATAAATTAGATCAGCTTGTTGTACCTCTTATTTCTTAAATTAATTAATTACTGTGTTATTACCGGTTGACCAACTATTTAATTTTACATAAAATACTTATAATACTTATAATTATAAAAGTTGCTGGAACAATCGGAACTTCTGCAGTGGAAATCATGTTAGTGTCATAATGTTTTCTGATTGGTTACGTCAAACACAACTTTCAAGTGTTTTTCTAGTGTTGCAGGAAATCATGATACTAGTTTCACTTAGTACGTTTATACGGACTTTTAACTTCGATTTAGTAACATCGATGATAACTCCTACCTAAGTGAGTCGCGTTTACACGTTCAGGCTTATCTTACTCCCATCAAGCTGAAATGACTTAACAATTTTCGAATGAAGTGAGTCAAGGATTTCTATTAATATCAACATAAAATAACAAAAAATTAGATACTTGCTTATGGTATGATTATAGTCTAAAAGAACGTGACTTCAACAAAGCGAACTTTTAGGTAACATTATGAATTTGGAAATTATTAAATATTTATTTGTTAAGTGAAATGTAATATATAACTAAAAGTGAAATTAAAATTTTAGGTTATTATAAGTTTTAGAATTGTATAATCAGAGAACATGGAAAGCGTTTGCTCATTTATTGCTATATATTTGACAAATGTTGAAACCCAGATCATGCAATCTACATTATTATTATTAATATTCGGAATGTTTTGATTAAACGGCGACAACGTCTGAAAGAAAGAATATTGCTACACTTGTTAAACTGAATAACCAAATCTGAAAACAATGAAGAGTTAAGGCATTTAATTTTTATGGTTGGCATTATTGCCATCCTTGCACTGCAGCCGTTTACACATCCTTTTTACATCGATGTAGTAACTCTAAGCCTCTTCACCAAACAACTTTGAGTTACTACATCAATGTAGTAACTTCGTCATAAAATAACGTTTACACGACATCTAACGTCAGTAGTTATAACATCGATGCTATAACTTCGGCGTAAATCAGACCGTGTAAACGTAGTAACTCCCGTGCAATACAGTATTAGGTTGCTTCTTGCCCTAATGAAGTGAACTGCAATATTCACGAAACGTTGGTATTTAACAATGTATATAATGACACGGATAATAAATAAATATATTAACTTTTTTGAAAATTGCTTTTGAAAAATGTAAATCAATCAAGGATTCGTATCTTTATATTCCCGTTGAAATCATCTTATTCTAAAATCCAAGTGATAGGAGCTATAATTCTTTTTCAAAATTATGATGTCATAAAATTGCGTTTAACCTAATTTAACTCAAATGATATCTAACACAAGTGGTAGTAATTGTCTTGTATCTTAATATATGTATATATAATATTTCGACATCCCAGATAGCAAAATGCTTCAAATTTGCTGTCATATAGCCGAAAGTCGTTGCAACAACTAATTTAAACAAACTCGGGATAAGATGAGACAGCATTATGTCTGTCGCATTGAACTCAATAGGATGATAATTTTAATAATGACAAATCGATGACAATATGTCAGCATCAATCTACTATTCACAACTTAACGACAACTCGTGTTGTCAATTTGTCATCCGCAATTACCAACATGTTGATAGCAAATTGGCGACAACTTGAAAACAACTCGTCATCATCGGTATGCTATCCACACAACAGCATGTTAACAACAACATGACGGCAACAAATAACGAATGCTGCATATGCTGATAATATGCCACAACTAAATGTTCTGTGCCAGTTTCCCTGGTAAAAATGACAGACAGAATCGGGCAGAAACAGACAAGATTTCTATCGGTTTCTGTTAGCTGTTTGTATACAGACAAAATCAACAGTTTACAGTTTAGGCGATAGAAATCATATCCATTTCTATCGGCTCCGATTTTGTCCATAATTTTTACCAGAATTGTGCATTGTAAATATTTTGAAGCAACACCGACAATGTTCAAAAAGTAATAGAGAATATATAAACTTATTATTTTTGAAACAACAACGTGTGTCCAGAAATCGCATTTTTTAACAAAATGGCAATAAAATTATATCAGAAGAAATTTTTAAACAGATTTCAAGACAACAAACTGTTTCAAAAACGCTTCTAATATAATTATATTACCATTTAATCAAAATTGTATTAATTATTCAGGGAATGTTGTTAATTTTTATTCATATTTCTATTTTATTTTCTTATTTTATTTTACTATATTATGTGCAGTATGATTAATATAAAGTTGCAATGTACATACATCAGTTGCTTAGGATAATATATGAATATTTGTAAATGTAATTAGAAATGAATATTTACAACTTATATATAAATCTCAAAAACTGTCTAAAACTATGTCTTTTTGCTGAAAAGTTGCCGTAAACGTGTGACATTTCATATTATCAACACTTTATTAGCATTGAACTACAAAAATCTTCATGTTTGAAGACATATATGTGACAACGGATGGAAATCATTATATATGTTTTTGTTGCTGTCATGTTTTCATCATGATGCTCAAAATAAAACGATTAATCATTTGTTAGTGACATGTTGTTGATATATTGCTGATAATACAACATACTACTATTGCTGACCGTTTACTCTTAAAATTTCGTCAACTAATTGCATCCATAAGCAGATATATTGTATTTCGTTACGTGTCCTATTTGGGTGACACCCGATTGACCACTAGCCACTCACAGGGGCCAGCGTCTAGAATTTTTCCACTGTTCAAGCGCTGTGAGGGACGTGGTCAAACGGGTATCACCCGTCCTATTTCGATGTCAGCAAATATATGACAAATATATAGCAACATACAATGCATTAGTTCAATATGCTTTATCATATTTGACTATCTGAGATGGGAACGTTCCAGATGCGCACATTTTTAATCGAACATATCACTCATCAGCCGATACCTAGGAATTTTCTAGTGAGCCACTTATCAAAAATTTTTTTATTTAATCGACCAATCAGCAATGTGTCCGACCTCACCCTCTGGGATCCTTCTGTAAAGAATTTTTAAATACATGTATATTTAAAATCGAATGAAAGATTTAATTACAAATAATTAAAGAACTAATAGTACATAATGAAAAAAAATTAATATGAATAAAAAAATTTTTATATAAAAAAACTTGGCGCTGCTGGATCACATAAAGAAAACAAAACAATTTAAAGTAATAATATATTTAATCTAAATAACATTCTGAATTACATTAAATGAAAATAATTTCTATTATCTCTTTAATTTTTTGTAATTAAATCTTTCATTCGATTCAAATATACATGTATTTAAAAATTCTTTACAGAAGGATATGTCGGAATATTATATATACATATATTGAAATAGAATGAAAGTTACTATCACTTGTGTTAGATACATATCATTTGAGTTAAATTAGGTAAACGCAATTTTATGACATCATAATTTTGAAAAAGAATTAAAGCTACTCTAATAGCACATGATATCATACAAATATTCTGTATTTATATTTGTTACGTCCAGCCCAAGGTAATTATTTTTTTTTTTTAAATGGATAGACTAGGAAGGACGCTCCAAATACCCTCTCGCAGGTGAGCGCGCTGAGGCGTTCCTACGAGTCGGACGCACTGTGCAGATCCACGAGTGCGAGTCAACATCTTGAAAAAGATGCTATGACTTCGACTGCGTGACGTGCGTCCGTCGGTCCGTAATTTAGACAAGAGAATTTAATCTCTTTTGCCAGGGACAGGACCATGTGCGAATCTTGGGATAACAGAGAATGAAAGAGGGAGGAAATAACTAAAACGATAAATAATTTGAATTTTATATATAATTAATAATTTTAAAAACGATTACAAGTTTAACTAACTACAAGATCCGCGTCATTATTTCTTGTGTTGAAGTACATTTGCTTAAGGTATATTTACATTTGATAAAGTAAAAAAAAAGGTGTTACATATGGAAATTCATATAATATAAATGTTCTAGAAAATTTACGGATGTATTATTTAATTTTCGTGTACAAATTCGATTATATTTGTATGTTTGTCTATATTCTAATTATTCTTATCTTACGTTGTTTAATATATTTAATCTATATTTTGATATTCTTATCCTATGTTGTTTAATATATTTAAATCTATATTTTGATATCCGTGTGTGGTTGTTTCGGAGAGGAGGTCGGATTTCTAATAGTGAGGTCTAGGGGAGGAGGGGAAGGAGTCCGGAGTTCGCAGAACTCGTCCAAGGATTCCTTGATAAATCCTTGCGGAAATCTGGATATTGGAAATTTGTGTCATGGCGCTCTGGGAAGAGTGCGCTGAAATCTGGGGGTGACCCAGATTCGGATAGTCTAATCGGGGAATAGGACGGAGGAGACATGCACAATGAATAGGTCTTGTGCTGGAACAACTCGTGGTTTCTTCAGCACGTGTAAAAACCTCGGATGTCCTAGGCGAGAGGTAGTTGGTGGCTGATCGACGAGCTCACTTATTGCGACGATAACGGAGCCTCTTCAGGGCTCGCCTCCGTCTCTGAGCGTCGGAAAGAGAGGATGATGTAGATCTCACTAGAAGAAATGGATTAGTTGGAATATGAAGGAAATGTCATTGGTCGTAAACCTTAAGGCTATCTCTGAAATATTTCAGGAAACCGAGAGATCCGACGGAGAAGAGAAATGAAGAAGGAAAAGAGAAAATTGTAAGAGAGGAGAGAAAAAAAAATAGATTTCCCGAATTATTCGGTAGCCATAAACCTGCTGAGTGTTCCACAACGCATAGGGAGTCAGTGAGGCTCGACGGCCGAAGCAAACAGAGAAGAAGCAGATTTTGCCGAATTATTCGGCGGCCATGAACCTGCTGAGTGCTCCGCAACGCATAGGCAGCCCGAGAGGTCCGACGGCCCAAGCAAAAAAAGAAAGAGAAAAGAAAAAGAAAAAGGGAGTAGAAGTGTAAAGAGAACGGCAGAGGATAAAAAGGATGTAAGGGAAAAATGAAAAAATATAAGGAGAAGAGACCCAAAACTATTATTTGAGAATTTTACTATGTGTAATCAAACTTACTGTTATTCTGAAATACCGGAGAATTGGGATCTGAGATGATAAAGGTGGAAGCGGTGTCGCCAGGAAACTTGGTCACTTGTACTTGGTGAAAAAATATATTTCGACTGACATCGACTGATTGAATTACTGACAAACTGACAGACTGAACTGTTTTGACCGCGTGAAAAAAAGAAGTAGCAGTGCGCGTTCCGTGCCTTTAAGGGCACTATATATATGATTTTGTTGAGGAAAACATCTGTACACATGTTGTTCTTCCGCGATTAGAATAATAGGGATTATCCGTTTAGTCAAATTCTAGTAACCGACCCCCGGAAGAGATCAGTTGCGTAACCGTCGCGATCTAACAGAGTAACAGAACATGTGTCACTCGTTTATCCACTTAATTAAATTCTAATAACTGATACCCAAAAGAGAAGAATCGTGCAGTCGTCACGACGTAACATACTGAACGTACTGTGATCATACCAAATATACTAAGATTATTCGTATAAAATCTGTGTAGAATATCATTTGTATATTTTCAGGATATACTCAGACTACAGCAAATAAACTTTGCTATATATATATATATTGAATTACTGAGATAATACTGAATGAATTATTCAGATATACTCCAGATATAATGCGAATATACTGAAGACATCTTGAAATATACTGGTGAAGATATTTCAAGTAGCAAGATGATATCATCATGATGATGATTTAAGGTCATTTTTCGTTATTCGATGTCAGTGTATTAAAAAACGACAGTAAAATAAAACGTAACATTTGTCACGAAATATTATTGTCATAAATACATTGTCATTTAATTGTCATTTTTTTAGTCATTTTTAATAAATAAATAATAAAATAACATTCTCAGAGAACATTATGTCGTCTTAAAGACGTCTAAAAGACGTCTTAAATATTATAAGACGTTTTATTAAATTATAAAAAAGATGTCTTATGACCCAATTTATGATGTCTTTGGGATATCTTAAAGACATCTTATTTTTCAATAAATGACATTTTTTAGACGTCTTTCAGACGTCTTATTTGGAATTTTTGGACATTCTATAATAATATAAAAATTAATTATACGGAAAGTATTGAGAGGAAGAATACAAGGCAGAATTTACTCAATAAATTGGTATATCATTGATATAGTTACACAACTTTAATTTATCTATTGTAATCAGAAATCAATTTTATCATTAGAAATGTGATGTAGATTAAATCATTGATGTATCAATTTATCAAGTAATTCCAACTTCTGTCTCGTATTCTTCCTCTTGTCAATACGTTTCCGAATAGTTTCATCTTAATTGCATTCTTGTATATTATAATAATATAAAATATTAGAGTACTAGATAAACTGACTGCCAATATTTTTATTGGTTACATTATATCAAAATTGGTCATGTCATTTATTCCAATCACTAAATATGTAGTTGCTTCTCGATAAATGTCACAGTCGATAATGTAAATAACTATGTTTGGAACTGTCATTTAGAAACTTTTAGAGGTTATATTGATGACAGATTGAGGTTATGGAACATATGTCTCAGAAAAATGTCTTTAAGACGTGTTGTGCGGGTCGTTTCGGTGGACCGATCGAGGAGTCGGCGAGAAGGATGCACTCACACTTTTTGTTTTGAATCAATAAATTTATTTAATAAGTAATACAGATTGTCCTGTTTAATTCGGACCGCGACAGACGTGACGGCACGGCGGATCTTGACGAGTCCTCTCCTAGTCTCGGTCTCCCGTTTTTATCCTGTTCCAGGCGGCCGGTCCTTGCCGTGTCATCAACATGTTCGTCAGCGTTCGCGGTATATTTCTGGGTCGCGCGGCGGTTTTCCGCGTAAGGGCCGCGCAACCCGGTTAGCAGTTGCTTCATGTGGAACGGTTACTCAATATTCGTGCGATTAGCACGGTAGCGTTGGTAATTGCTATCGTTTGATAAAATAATAATTCGTCGGGTAACGTATCGCTTGCCGCAATCCGCTTTGTCAGCGGTGAGCGTGGTTGCGTTCTCGGCGCTCGCGACAGACGTCAGAAAGACATTTTGATATAACTTTAAAAACGTCTTTAGTGTCGGTCCACAATAGATGATTTAAGCTTTAAGAAGTAAGAAATTGACCAATTACAATCGAATATGAAAAGAATAATCGACTATGATTGGTCAATTTCTTACGATTTAAAGATTAAATACTTGTGGATCGACATTTAAAAGGATATTTTTCTCAAGCATCTTTAAGTATCGGTCCACAATAAGTATTTAATCTTTAACTCGTAAGAAATTGACCAATCATAGTCGATTATTCTTTTCATATTCGATTATAATTGATCAATTTTTTACTTCTTAAAGCTTAAATCACCTATTGTGGACCGACACTAAGCATGTCCAAAAGACATATTTATGACATTTTTGGGAGCGTCCCAGATGAGCACATTTTCAATCGGACACACCACTCACATTAGCCGATGCCTAGGAATTTTCTAGTAAGCTACCTATCAAAAATTTTTTTATTTAATCGACCAATCGACAATGTGTCCGATTGGACCTCACCTGAATTTTTCCACTGTTCAAGCGCTGTGAGTCGGCTAGTGATCAATCGGGTGCCATCCGTAAAGTCTTAAAGACGAGAGAGATCCGATGGCACATAACGCTGATTGGTCAATTAAATATAAAATTTTCTGATTGGTGGTCCATTGGAAAATTGCTAAGCAGCGACTGATGTGCGTGGATGTGTGCTATCGCATTGCTCTTTAAGGGACCCTCCCTTAAAGATGTGTCTTATAAGTATCGGTCCACATAAATGATTTAAACTTTAAGAAGTAAAAAATTGACCAGTCATAATCGAATATGAAAAGAATAATCGTCTATGATAAGTCAATTTCTTACGGCTTAAAGATTAAATACCTATTGTGGACCGAGACTAAAACGTCTTTTAGATGTCTTTTAGATATGCGTGCTGTCTGGATTATTATCTTTCTTAATTAACTATAATATATAAATAAAAAAAATATGTCCCATATTTAATGCAATTATTAACAAATTTATGAACAAATACACAAAATATATATAACACAAAATATTTATGAACGTCAATTTTCATAAGAAAAATGATTTTCATTAAACATAATATAAGTTCACGGCTCTATATATGTAATTAAATTATCTACAAGAATTACATATGCAATCGAGATTTTAAAATTGAGACTACATAACAATAAGTAATTTATTAATCGGATCTATTATATTTTATGTCAAAATTCTGCATTTACTTATATAAGTAATATTATCATTTAAATAATATTTAAATAATATTATCATTTCAGTAGCATGTTTCATCCCAGCATAGAAGTTAAGCAATATCGAATAGGATGAGTGGCCGTTTTAGAAATGGGTGGCATGCGATGATACAAGATAAAAGAAGTTTATTCACTTTCCCTTATTTTTTTTCATTTTTTCATGTTTTTCACTTATTAAGGAATATCACATATTATAGAATACTCGAGACACTACCGTGTCTCCTAATTTTCAGTACTAGCAGTCAATCGAACGCAACTGTAATTTTGTCGACATCTTGCTATCTGAGATATATTGAGGATATATTTCAGACAAGCTAATTGCATACTATAGATATTCGGTATATCTCCATAAATTATAAGCGAAAGTCTACGGGATAAGGTAACGTGGACATAGTGAATTATTAATATATACTCGATCGTATCTCGAATATCATGCGAATATTGCGATATACTTTTTGCGATATCTTACAAACATCGTCACAATCTATATAGCTATTTGGGATACTATCACTTGGATTTTAGAATAAGAAGGTTTCAATAGGAATACAAAGATACGAATCATTGATTGATTTATATTTTTTAATAGCAATTGTACATTTAACTTTCGAGATAATGGAATTATAACTTGGCGCCACTTTTTTGATATCAAATCTTTTATTTAAATGATATACATATTAGTTAAATTAAACGCAATTTTTATATCATTATTTTTTAAAAAGAATTAAAGCTACTATCACTTGGATTTTATCTTTACTTGACACCCTTTTTTTACCCTTATAAACAGGTAATTTTATAGTGATCTATAAGACGTCAAGTTTTAATGCTTAATTACTGCTCACTGCTTGCCAAGCAACTTTTTTCTGCCAGATTTCTTTCATTTTCAAGCAAACAAGAATCGAATGAGTGTAAATTCATTTAATTTTAAGGTGGCCGATCAATAAACTAAACTTATCTCTTTGGTCCTTAATAGCACTCGTCTATTCTGAGAACGTTCCGCGGGATATCATACAAATATATTCAAGATATTCTCCGAACATTCAAAATACGTACTGCGATATACTGTGGAATGTACTTAGATCACTCACTAACTTAATCCCTAATATGTACTGGAGAATATCCCGCAGTATGGCCATAGAATGAAAATGATTTAAAAACAGTATATCATGTAGAGCATGCAGGGTATCCCAGACAGCCATATAGATCGTGAAAATCTATACGTATATATTTATAATATATATCTATAATATACGTGACACCTCTTACGGAGAATAAGTGAAAAAAATGAAAAAAAATGAAAGAAAATAATGAAACATTTTTTATCTTGTATCATTGCATATTTTTAAAACAGCCATCCGGGAGCGTCCCAGATGCGCACATTTTCAGTCACATCATTCACATCAGCCGATGCCTAGAAATTTTCTAGTGAGCCACCTATCAAAAATTTTTTTATTACTCGGTCAATCGGCATTGTGTCCGATTGGACCTCACCCGAAATGATATACCATCAAGACGTCATATGAATGTTCTCTGATATATTAAGCAATAGTACGTATGACCACAGTACTTTCAGTACGAGTGTAGAATATTCGAATGATATCATGTCCCATATAGCACAAATAACCGTTTGCCGACTAATTGTCGACTTTTTTTAGTCGACTTTGTTCGAAATTGCTATAAGTAAATTGCGCCTGAAAGCGAGACGCGGAACACACGAAGCGCACGTGACGATCCGCGGAGATCGATTACCTTAAATCATCCGATCGATAGCGCCAGGTAGCCCGTCGATACCTATCACGCGGAAGTAATTATGCTTATCAGCCACCCTTCAAGGGCGGCGTTGTTTCGCAATCGAAACGTATGTGTGTGCTATCGATTGCCGAAAATCACATGATTCGTCGTGTCAATCGCTGATAGGATGAAATCGATCGGATCCCGCAAGCTTTTCGAAAAGTTCTCGTTACCAAAATTCTCTGCGAGTCGTCCATAATCCTTGCTACTAGAAAGTATACTGTGCTCGTATCGTAAACTCAGTGCTCTTGTCATTCTCTATCGCTCTTGTACTCGTAAGTTCAGCTCGTAAATTAGACTTGTCATCTCACTCGTCTCGTAATAACGTTACGTAAATCGTCGTTGCGAGAGACTTTTCGGCGAAGCATTTTGAATCGTGGCGAATACCTAGTTCACATTCTCTCTCGTCACATCGAGATTCTAGTGCCTCGAACTCGACAAGAATATTTACTGCGAGCATTCTCAAAGAGCGAATTCTCAATGATAAATGCGCATATCTTAGCTTGACGAAGCAGCACGTCATTCGTTAAGGTCGATCAACAGCTTGCGATCATTCTCTTATCACGCTGCGGCATTCTCCAATCATGTGACCACGCAATTTGTACGAACTATTCAATCCTGTGCGTGCAATCTGCCTAGCGAATATCTATTCTATTTTATCAACGTGTACGCCACCGTCAGACTTTATATTCTGTACATTTCACTGGCAAAAACTGACTTATTAAATTAGTGTGATTTGTCTCAAGAATTCTTGTCATTCTTGTCATCACCCATCGGATCCTCAGTCGAGGATCGTTCCAACGAACGGCGTTTCAATTCCGCACAGACTTGAAGTCGACTTTACTTGTCTTACAATTATTACGTTTACACGGCGACGTTAAATCGGTTTAGTTATGTTCATTTTTAATTATACAGATGCGTTATTAAATTATAAGAATTCTATTTTTTTAATTTATATTTGACGCCAAGTCAATATTGCAAGCATTAAGTGGAATGCATCATCAAGCAATAGTATAATTCTTTCTGAGTTTGTTCGATTTCTATCCGGCGTTCACATTAGGTTATGTGGCCACGCGCGATATTAGTAAAACGTGACTCGATGTGATCAGCGATATAATCCAAGGTAATCTAAGGTAATAATTTTTTTTTTCTTGATATTATTAATAGAAACTAAAAGATAAATTTAGAAGATGTTATTAAAAATACATTTTAAAAATATTTTTCCGGATATTTGTTAATTTCTCAAAAAATTGGTGCCTTTCAAAATTTAAAAAAAAAGATTACGTTGAAAAAATTGTAAAATTAATAAAGCAATATTATCCTTTTTTATTATTCTTTGATGAACGTTGTTATAAATTAATATTACAATTTCATGTTTTTTTCATATCTGTATAAAAAAATATTTGCTATTTAACTTTCAATCTGCTTTTATAGAACAGAATCGAAGGAACGATTGCAATTTTTAGTTCTGTGATGCTTACGCTCTCTTTTCTATTCAGAGGTAAGTTCTTTCATAAATAAGTACTACAATTTCATGTTCTTTTCATATCTACGTAAAAAAAATATTTGTTATTTAATTTTCAATTTGCTTTTACAGAACAGATTTGAAGGAGCGATTGCGATTTTCTGCTTTCTGGTGCCTGCGCTGTCTTCTCTATTTATTTGTAAGTTTCATAATGTAAAAGTTTATGTTAATGTTGAAATTTGAAACGTATTATATTTTATAATAAAACTTTGTAAAAAGAATTTCATTTAATTTTTTATTATATAACACCACTATTAATACTGCTGTGAATATTGTCTAAAAGTTGCCTTATTTATTAATTAATAATCGACTTATTGTCGGCTAAAAGTCAATCTAGTCGCCATAACTAAGTAAAACTTTTTTTACTGTCGGCTTATGGTTATCATAAAGTCGACCTTAAGTCGACTGATATGGCTGACTTATAATCGACTATAGTTGGGGCATTTTCGACTATTAATCGACTATAAGTTGACATTGAGTCTAGCTTTAAAGTCGATTTTAGACTTCTTCTGCCGATTTATAGTCGACTTTGTGCTGTTTGAGGTGTTATTAGGGGTTTAATGAGAATCATTTTTATTATAAAAATTGTTTAATATATTTTTTTTATTTGTTTTTTGAATTTGTCAATAATTGTTTAAATATAAGAAATATTTTTCTTATTTATATATTTCAATTAATTAAGAAAGATAGTAATCGATAATGTTATTTCATTATTTATTCCTTAAAAATGACTTAAAAGTGACGATTAAATGACAATATATTTATGGTATTTTGTAACAAATGTTACGTCGTTATTTTACGTCGTTTTTTAGCACACTGACAAAAAATGACCTTAAATCATCGTCATAATGACGTCATCTTGCTACTTGCTTGGGATACATAAATTTTATACGAATAATCTTAGTATATTCGATATGATCAGTACATTCAGTATAAATGCAAAATATTCATATCATGTGCTGCTAGGGTATATTCGATATATTCTGAAGATGAGCTTAAGAATATACGAGAAATGATATACCATCAAGATATCATATGAATGTTCTCTAGTATATCAGGCAATAGTATGACCACAGCATTTTCAGTACGAGTGTAGAATATTCGAATGATATCATGTGCTATTAGTACCTTGTTGGTATATGACCAATGTCAGATAAAATCAAGTATGTATGTACATTATACTATCAGGGAACAGGGAGTCTTCGATTGTCGAGTATAGTCGAGTATAGTCGAGGCGTTCTTTAGCAACCGTTCTTTCCAACATTGATTCTTGCAAATGATAATCAATGATCGCATTTTATTTGTTGTCAATCCTCCTTTACATTTGATCTTGTTTTCTCGTTTAATTTTCGTCCAATCTTTCGCCCAATGATGGTGCGACACGCTCAACTCCACATAGAAATACGCTCATTGAGATATTTTTTTTCGACACGCCGATATGCAGCGATGGAGTACGTACAGTCAAAGTACGGTGGAATAATCGCAATGTTGCTCGTAAAAGTCGTCGTCGAATCACGGGTGGTGGATAGCAGTGGATATGGCGCAGGGAGCGTTGCGCGTTGCATCTCGTCCGTGAATCGATAAAATAGAATGGCCGTTCTGCGAGAGAAACAAAGAGAGGAAGCGAGAGACGATGTGGTACGAGGTAGAGTCGAGGGTGGGTAAAGTGATGGCGGTAGCGGTAGCGGAGGCGGTGGTGGTGATGGTAGTGAGGTAGTGATAGTAGCGGTAGTAGTAGTGGTGGTGATGGTGACGGTGACGATGAAGGTGGGTGATGGTGGTAGTAGTGGTGCTAGTGGTGGTGGTGATGGTGGTGGTGGTGGTGGAGGTAGCGACGGCGGTGGCAGGCGGCGGCGATGAGCATAAAGAGGATAGGATAATATCGGTGCGCGTCCTTCCGCGGAGGTGTCCTTTCACGGGGCTCTATATCCGGATTCGTCCCGCGATCACTCGTAGCCGATCTGTACAATGTAGTTATGCCGAAAAAGGGTACGCGACACGTGAGGGAGTTGGGGAACACTAAAAGCGTCCAACAGCAACAACAACAACAACAAGCAGCAGCAGCAGCAGCAGCAGCAACATCCACCACTGCTGCAGCCGCTCGATGCGGCGACGGCGACGACCGTCTCGGAAGTGGCGGCAGCGAAACATTTTCGCAGCATTCGTATCGGTTTGACCAACGGCAAACGCTGGTTGTCGCTTAAGAATCGTCTGGGCTTGACGACAGACGAGGATGTCGCGGTATACTTGCTGGATCTTGCGGAATCTGTCGCTGCCACTAGGTACGTAATGTATTGTGTGATATCACCGCTATCATCAATCGCAATTGTCCGACGCTGACGAACGCGTCGCGTTCGTTGGCAGTCGACACCGCGCACAATCCACCCGACACCTTTGTCGGCGGACGCGCGACAAAGCCTAGTTGTCGCGCGTTCAGTGCTTTTCCCCTACCCTTGCCGAACGCGTTTCGTCGAATCGCCATCTTACGGGAGACGATAGTCGGAGACACAAGAGGGACGATGACAAATCGATCGATATTCTCGTTGCAGAAGGCGCACCTTTTGAAAATTGTGGACAAAAGAAAAAAAAATGGTATTTGTATTTTACACATACAGAGAGGGACAACTGTCATTAAAAATATTTATATAATGATTCTTTAACATTCTGTACAAAATAAAATATATAATAAGTAGCCAAAGAAAATGCAAAATGTATATGAATCTTTTTATATGTGCACAGGCAAAATAAATGCAATGGAGCAGAGGATTGGAAAGCAAATCAGGATCACAATGATCGGAATAAAGAAGCTATCAAGACCTCAGCTGAAAGCTCAAATAAAAGAGAGGAGAGAGAAGATGAGGAAGGTGATAAGAATTTGGATGAGGAGGGAGAAGAGGAGAAGGAGGAAAAAGAGGAAGAGGAGCAGCAGCAGCAGCAGCAACAGGTGCAGAAACAGGAGCAGGAGCCTGTTCGCAGAAGTTCAAGGAAACAAAATCTAACAAAATCAGATATGGTTGAGATGTCTTCTACCCATATAATAAGTGACAACCTATCAGAAGTGTTGGAAGATGTTATTAAATTGCATGTGCGACATAGTTCAAGATCAAAGCATCACAAGAATAAGACGAGACATCGCAGGGATAAGCGAAAGAAACGGCGACACATGAAAAACAGCGCTGAAGATAGAAGCTCCACTGGTTTAAACAAATTCGAAAATACCAACAGAAATACACCAGACATACAAAATGACTTGGCACAGAATAAAGATTTGAATAATTGCAAGCCGACCGTAATCAATGAATTGGACACTAAATTGAAATTAGTTGTAGGGAGCTTTGAAATCGATACAAAGGACATTAAATCCCCTATGACCAAGACTGATCATGTAGATAATATAAGATTTCGAAACGATGTAAATAGTACGACGAATAGCGATACCAGGTGCAAAGTAAAAGCGATCGATACACCTGGCGAATCGACGAGGGATATTTTAGAAAGTAATAGGATAATCAAGCTGCATTTTAATGATACAACCGTATCGTTCCTTCCGAATCACGCGTGTAACATCAAGGATTCAAACAAGGAAGATATAGAACATTTATCAAATTCAACATCCAATGGCGATGACTCTATCAAAATGCAGGCCTCGGATACACCTAAAAAGGAAAACGGGGCCAAGACAGCACGTTGTTTGGAATCGCACGAGTACAAGGATCCGACATCCCGGAACACATCAAAAAATGGCGAATCCAAAGATCCGGAGGATCGCAAGCTCAAGAAGAAACGGAAACGTCCGCGTCACGATATGCAAGTCGACGAGAATTCCGCGAAGGATCTCTTTGAAAATAGTGCTTTGGATGAAGCGACGGTGTTTAAACATCGGCGAAAAAAACATAAGCACACAAACGAGCACAAAAGCAAAAAACATGATATACGAAAGGCGCCGCAAGACGGTATGCTCGTTCAAGAGGAGACGCGAGAGGTGTGTCCGCCAAAGGCCGAGCTGCTGTCTTCGAGAGCGAGATCTGAAAAGAGTGTCGAAGACGCCGAGGACGGTGATGGCAACGGCAATGATAACGGCGACGATGATGGCGATGGCGATGGCGATGGCGATGGCGATGGCGATGGCGATGGCGATGGCGATGGCGATGGCGATGGCGATGGCGATGGCGATGGCGATGGCGATGGCGATGGCGATGGCGATGGCGATGGCGATGGCGATGGCGGTGGCGGTGGCGACGGCGATGGCGATGGCGACGGCGATGGCGACGGCGACGGCGACGGTGACGGTGACGGCGACGGCAATGGCAACGGCAACGGCAACGGTGACGGCGATGGCGACAGCGATGACCACGACGCTAACGGCAATGACGATGTCACATCGGAGCCACAGAGGCTCGCGATAAAGATTAAGCTTTGTCAGGAATGCAGCACCCGTCATTTGCAAGACGCTTGTCCTTTAATAATATCGCTGCACGCGATAGCCGATGCGATCTCCTATGAGGAATGGCTGAGCAAGCATAATGAGAATGTAGAGATTATGAAAGTCATCAAGTCGGAGAACCCAATGTCACAGGGTTACGACAGATTAATGTACGATAGCGTGGAATCAGACGATGAATCATCGACTTCCAACGAAGTATGCAAAACCAAATCGAAAGTACCGAGGGAAGAGATGCAGCTGGTAGTGGATATGGATCGACCCTTGTATGCGAGAGATTCTCTACCGGATTGTCTCGAATTAAAGATGACTAATGCCGATCACGGTCTCGGCGTTTACACCAAGGAGCCATTACCCATATATGCCAAATTTGGTCCACTTATCGGTGTATCGGTTAGAGAAATGGACATCCCGGATGATTTCTCTATGCGCCACATTTGGGAGGTATTGTTATATCGTTTCTATTTAGTTTACTAATCTTGCTAATCATGTGAATTTTGACGTTTTAGTACATTCGTATTGCAAAAGTAATTTTTAAAAAGATAAGGAATGAAGCGTTATTTTTCTTCTTTCAGATAGATAATAATGGGAAGAGTACGTATATCAGTACTACGGATCCAGTAAAAAGCAATTGGATTCGATACATTCGACCAGCAGAGACAAAGGAGAAGAGGAACATTGCAGTAATCACTAAGCGTGGTCAACTGTATTTCGTTACAACCCAGAATATCATATCAGGGGTAGAGCTTACATATTGGGTAGAATCACAATCTTCCATGCGGACTAGAAAAAATAAAATTAATAAAACAAGTAAGTGTAACGTATAAAGTATGTATAACCTCTACCAGTCTAACAATCAACATTTTTCTAAAATGATTTGCATCGTTTTCATAGATTGTGGAGGTTGCAATCTTATTTTTGCACACTCTATATATTATCGACTGCATTGTTGCATCTTCCATGACATGAATTATAGTTTAACGATAAGGAAATATCATTGCAAGGTATTTTTTACTTGACTTGTTATATTTAAATAAAAGATTTTATAAATGAGTTATTTATCATAATTTTTAGGTTTGCGGTGCCACAGTACTTGGCAAGGATAATATTATGAAACATGCGGCCGAATTGCATGATGGTCGCGGCGCATATCAGTGTCAATATTGCAAAAAGTTTTTTTTAAGACTAAATTACTTGGAAATGCATCGAACTTATGGATGTTCGCAAAATCCGCATCGAGCACGACCGCTATGCGATTACTGCGGCCGCAAATTCTGTCAACCGCAAAAATTGAAAGTACACATCAAGAGGATGCACAGCGGTAATAATGCAATTAATTCGCGTTATGTTTCCATTACTGTCCTTATTATTATGTTTTTACAGATATAGATGAAGTACTTAGAGAATTTCAATGTAAATTATGTTTGAAACTCTTGGGTTCTCGAGCGGCTTTACAACGGCACATGAAAGAGGTTCATCATAAAGACGTTATTGCCGCAGCCACATGCGATCGATGTGGAAAAATGTTTCAGAACAAGAGCAATTTAAAGATACATATGTTGACTCATAGCGGCGTTAAACCCTTTAGGTACGTATATTTTCTAATTGATTATTCCCTCTAATTGTTTTCTTAATATACATATCATTTACACAGGTTATTTTTCTTTTTCTTATTAGATGCAAAGAGGTCGGCTGTAAATCAGCTTTCACTACAAAACAGTGTTTACAGTTTCATTACAAGAAGGTACATGGCCTTACAGAGGAGATGATGCCCAAAATTGAAAGATCCGTGGCATATACTTTCGACGCATACAGCGGTGGTCTCGTTGAAGACGTGCCTTGTAGAAAGATCATCCGTTCCAATAGAAGAAATTCACAGGTAAATTATCATTAATATAACTATGTATAATATTTAGTAAAATCTCTTTGATTCTCATTATATATTTGTATTATACACAGCAGGACAATAGCAATAGTTTACCGTCTTTGGACGACTGCAGCTCGGAAAGCAGCCTGAAAGTCGAAACATCGACACCAGCACCGACACCAGTATCGACACCAGTACTGGCACCAGTATCGGCACTAATATCGGCACCAGCATCGGTATCGGCATCCGACTCGAGAGTAGAGGCAACGGCAATGACATCCGCATTGTCATCATCATCATCATCATCAGCATCGACATCGATATCAGCATTAACAGCGGCAACGTCAGCAGCAGCGCCAGTATCAATATCGATATCGGTATCGGTATTGACGTCAGCATCGACATCAGCAGCAGCGATGTCAAATTCTACTCACAATGTCATTGTAGATTCGTTACAAAATGAGACAAATAGTACGGTGAAATATAAAACGAAACAACAAGAACCTTTAATACCAACATCGACTGCTTCTTTGACCGGTGCTCTTGATGTAACGATGATGGAGAATGATCAGACAGAGGTTGACCTATATGACACATCGAGGACGTTGAGCAAGAGCAACAAAAAATGGTTAGTTGAATTCAATCCACCGCCGCCTACGTCCAATATCGCCGTTCATTTGCCAGCGGTCTCGGCGCCGTCTTCCGATATTTATGATTTTGAAGATGGCAGAAAGGATGATAGCAGCGAGAAAGCGATCTCGCGCACCAGCACGGCAACGCCGAATTTGATAGAGAGTAACAAGTTACGATTGAACGTATACCGTAGGACGGAGAGTACGAATGCGAGTTTGCTGGTTGAAGCGGCCCTAGATGCCGCCGAGAGGGATATAGGAGCAGTATCCAGTCCGATTTTAGATGACAACGATCGAGAAACCAATCTCTATTCCATCTCGAGCCAATTACAATCACCAATACCGCAATCGCGATCGCCGAATCACCTAGATCCGTATATCGTACAACAAGAAGAGGAATTAATTTCGCCCGCACCGACGCCAGATGATCGACACACTCCCCCTAGCCACCTACACGTAGACTATCATTTACATCGACCGGTCGATCAACCGGTCTACATCAATGCCTCGCGAACGCACAATATCGAACAATATCTGCATCATGAGGAACTGCCGCGCGTCTCTTCGCCAAATTATATACATATGCAACCAGAAGACTTAGTGTCACCATCAGCCACCCCGAATCATCGCTACCAAGACGTTCATCATCACCAGGTGCCAACAGATAATTTGTCGAGCGATGAAGGCGATTCAGTGGCGCAAAACCTTAGCCTATCCGTGAAAGAGAAAGCGTTGCAATTGGACTTGTCGACGCCCTACAAGTACGACTCACTCGAACAGGATTTCACTAGAGAAAGATCCAGTTTTGAGCCATTGGTGCTCAATAGCGGTGAACTTCAGGGTCTAGACATGTCTGCCCGAGGTTTTCATCACAGTTTTGGCACCCAAATGCAAAATACCCGTTATCACCATCATCATTTGTACGATATCGGAGAACGACAAAGCGTGGATCTCAGCAGAACCGGCAGTTATTCTATGTCGCCACCTCCACCACCGCCACCACCTTATCCTCACAACAACGTTGTGCGAGTGCTTAGTTTAGATCTCACTCCTGGTGGCAGACACAGTGTCGATCTGAGTCTTTCCAGATCGCATCATTTGCACGGATCCGGCACTCGTGTTATTACCAGCCCGCAATCTACCGGTTCGACTACGACACATGTGGTATCTGATGCCGGCGAAGGTCGAATGCTGTCTCCACCTCCTTTATCTGGATATAATCCTAGTTATCCCGTAAGTCCAGCCCCGTATCATCCTCCACGATCTGGATACCATCATTATCCCGGTTATTATTGATCGTCGTTAATGAATGTCATGATGGTTTATACGGTCGACATCATCTCGACAATTTTTATTTTACTTTTCGATTTTTTTCTAATCGTTTTTGTTCTAAATAAATTTACTTTAAAGTTTTTGTTAATTTAAATACAATGTTTTATCTCGTGATTGTTTTATAACTTGCCGCGTCGCAAGCGAAAAGTATCACTCTTACACGTTGAAAGTTATGAAGAGTAGAACAGTTATACTTTTATTGCTACTCTTTATATTTAAGTCGGGACGATGTAGCGAACATAACAATTTCGATCGTGATTAAAAAATGTAGCGAAAAAGGACACGATTTTTTGGTTCAAGAAGATAATGAAGAAGTCATTAATATCATGCGACAGATAGCAATTGAAACACCGTTACTTAACGCGGTACATGGATAAAAGTGTAGACGGTACATTCACGACGTTCAGATTAAATGTTATTTTTTTAAAAAAAATCTAGTATGAGGCTTTACGGAAAAAAATCTGTTCCACAATGATCAACTGTGTATCGATAAAAATGAATTAATTTATCCGTAATTATATAACTGTTAAATTATTTATTGTTTATTCTTATCCGATGAACTGTGTAACTGTGTAATTGCGACATATGTATGATGAGTACATCGTCTATAGAATGATTGTTGAAGAGAGAGGAAAAAGAAAAAGAAGAAAAAGAAGAATAGTTACGTCGTAATCCAGTGCCACGTCCGTGATAATTAATATTATTAAGAAATTGTTACATTTACCTCCTAGCTTATATTCTTCTATTTCGGACCTATACTCAACCGAGAAATACTCTATTTAACGTGGCTTTGGTGATAACAGTAGCATCCCAGAGTAATATAGGGAAAAATTATACGATTAGAGATTAAGAAATTAAAATTTTTTCACAAAAAAAAAAGAAAAAGAAATTTCAAAGATGTCCGTGCGTGTTGGCGATATTTTAATAAATAGTGTAACTTCTCTATTTAAACACATTTTCTTATTCACGAATAATAAAAATGTGCGAACAGTGTATCATTTGTATAAATGTATAAAATATGCGATTGTGTACTACCTGGGATGCTGCAATATGTATTTGTGAGGTAATCAAGATGCCTAATGCGCGGTAACTATAGATGTATTTCTGCATGGTGATAACAAATGATTATAATATTCGTTTTTATTCTAGTCATTATATATAAATTAGCGAGGCAACTTTAGCTATAAGTTACGAATATTTCAGCGATCGGGAATAGCTGGTCGAAATACATGTATTTTATTGTGAATGCAAATTTGAGTTTATATCAATTTTGTTTGAAACCTTATATTTTTTTGCTGATTATTCTAGTAAGGAAAATTAGTGTGATATCAATCTATTCCATTATTGAAATAGAATGTGACATTATAAGCTTTGTTCTATAAGATAATTCAATGATATTACGTTAAGTCCTTAGATATCATTTATGTTATAAAAAAAATAGCATGGTGAGCATAGCATTTTGTAAAGGAAAGTTTATGTGTGTGCGCGCGCGTGTATATGTGTACACAATGTGCATATATACATATATGTATATATATGCACACACATATCACCGTGTTTCATCATGCAAATACACGAGTGTGATTTATAGACTCGTGTTTAACTACGTTAATTTTCATGTCGCTTCCAGTTTCTGGATTATTCTTTCTAGCTATTTAGCCATGAAACCAAAGATCTAAAAATATTGTAACTCTTGTGCCAAATTGAAAGGCGTTCACTGTTATATATTATATTGTATACGCAATTTTTAGCAGAACGTATAATTAAGGAAAGGGGCAACAATATTGCCTCTATCGCCTTGGTTAAATTTTTCATTGATTATTTAACGATATGCATACGCGCGCGGAAAGATACACCATTGTTTGAAGAACATTTTGTTAATTATACTTTTGTATATATCTTTTTTACACTGCTTCTGCCATTAATGATAGTTACCATTTTATTCTCATTTTAATTGTGTTGATTTTCAATCGGGATATATTTGTTTGCGTCTTCTTTTCCATAATTTATATATTTTATATCTTTTCATAATTTATATATTGTGCATAATATAAAAACAACAAATGAGATACATTTATTAAAATTACACAAACAAAACACACACACCACACACTTGCATGTATATGGCAAAAAAGAAAATTCAAAAGAAATGTTTACGAGTACAAAATGTGGTACAGACTATATTTGTATCGGGTTTATTGATATTAATATTGTAAGTAATAATAATAGAATATGACAATGATTAAATAAAGAAAATGTATCTTCTTTCATTTAAAATTTTATCCTTTTCCGCAGAGGAATAAAAAGGAAAATAAAAAATCATCAAAATTCATTTGCTTCTCTAAATTTTGTCTCATTTCATCTCATCGATTGAAATGATTTTAAAATGAAAAGAATCATTTCCTACTACATAAATATATTTATAGATATTTCGAAAAAAAATGAAAAATCTCTATAAAAAAATCGATCGTTTCTTGAGATGTAATCGTGAATTACCACAGAATCGAGACTCTTCCAGAGAAGGGGAATGTATATGTATGATAAATGTATCAATAAATGGAGTTTTTTATGAATTGAGTCAAAAATCAGTGTGCTCTATTTACAATGTAAAGAAACTGGAAAAAGTGGATATTGTACGTCGATAACGTAGCAGTTTTCAATTAGTTGAGCGCTTGTCAAATCTATCGAATAGAGGTCAGATTGGTTTAATTTCATCAATTTTTAGCGTCTTCCGGCGATTATAGGAGCAGAATATGCGCCATATGCGGCTGGCAAAGCGGAATAAGCGAGTGGTGCAGCCGCGAGTGTCGCTGGTGCAGCCGCTACGTATGGGGCGGCTATGGCGTGATTGATGGCATGTGCGTTGTAACTCGTGGCATAGGTTCCGACTGTCAGAGCTGCCGGTACCACCGCCGGAATCGCTGGGATTATTCCGGCGGAGCAGACTGCCGCGAGAGCGCCAATGAGAACCTTCAAATATATCAATTTTAGATATCCCGATTATAGAAATCCCTTCTATTATAATCTTTTTTGCACAGAAATTTTCTAACTTAATCTAATAATATAAACGATTATATTTCTCGAAGAATTATAAATGGAAGAGAGTATATATTTCATAAGAAAAAAAACATACATATATACATATATACATATATATATATATATGTATATATATATATATATATATATATATATATATATATAATAATAATAATAATATTTTATAATAATAAACGAAAGAGAAAGAAATCTTTTAATATATAACATTTTTAGTGATAATTTTAGTGATAATTTTTTATATATACGTATATATATATATATATATATATATATACAGGATGTCCGGCATCGGTCATATCACCTCTTGTGTGCAGGTAAAACTGAGTAAAAAATTCTGTATTTTGCAATTTTCGCAATAATTATCGAGTTATTAATTATTAAAAATCACCGTATTAGTCCGGCAAATGCAAGCGCGCGGTAAAATATTCCCGCCCGGCGATCATCGTTGCTAGGCGCGCGAGGAATTGTTTTCTTCAATATATTAGCTATAACTATTGCCGCTTGAAGTAAACAATTTCTTACACGCCTATCAACGATGATCACCGGGCGGGAGTATCTTACCGCGCGCTTGCATTTGTCGGTGGACCGGGCTAATACGGTGATTTTTAATAATTAATAACTCGATAATTACTGCGAAAATTGCAAAATATAGAATTTTTTTATTCAGTTTTACCAGCTCTACCTGCACACGAAAGGTGATATAACCGATGCCGGATACTCTGTATATATATATATATATATATATATATATATATATATATATATATATATATATATATATATACGTACATATATATAAAAAATTATCAAAAATGTTATATATTAAAAGATTTCTTTCTCTTTCGTTTATTATTATAAAATGTTATTACACAAGAGAGTAACAAAGAAAGGTATTATTTATATTTATACCCAGTGTGAAAACAACTTAGTCAAAGTGATGTCAATGTCATCAAATTGATCAGAAATATGATGTCAAAAAGAGTGATTAAAATGATGGCAAAATGATGGCTACATGACTGCAAAACGTCCCATACCTTGATAGTGATTCTGACTGTCATTATGATGTCTGTTTGATGTCAATTTGATTAAACAATTATTCTGTACAGGAATAAAGCTAATGTTCATTTCTACTAATGTAGATTAACTTTAATCTCAATTTAATTTATTTTTTATCTTTTTTTAATTCTTAGAACTAAAAAAAAGACAAAAAGAAACCAATTATTAAAATTAATCTACATTAATAAAAATGTACATTAGTCTTGAGTTTATTCCTGTAGAAGATGAATTTACTTTTTAGATATAAAAGTAAATGGATATAAATTGAAAAGGAATACAGATAAAATAAAGACAAAAATA
Source organism: Pogonomyrmex californicus (assembly GCA_024349325.1). Taxonomy (NCBI): domain Eukaryota; kingdom Metazoa; phylum Arthropoda; class Insecta; order Hymenoptera; family Formicidae; genus Pogonomyrmex; species Pogonomyrmex californicus. The sequence continues at coordinate 8,679,814 of JAECZD010000013.1, read as the reverse complement.
TATTAGATACACACACACACACACACACACACACACACACACACACAAAATCACAGTAGTTTTGTCGTTTATATAAAACGCGAATTAGTAAATTATTAGAAAAATCTTAATGAACCTTTTATATGAAAGCAATTTAAGTTTTTTATGTGAGAATACTATAATTGCATTCTGTTAGTCTATATAGATTTTCAGTACTAGCAATTACTAACGGAACACAATTATAATATTCTCACAAGAAGCTGTTTAATGCCATTATCAATACAAATGTATATAATCTGTGTAGATTTTTTATATTTCTCTCTTTTAAAGTTCTCTCATTTTTACTTTTAACGCAATCCTTTGAGATTAGATATAGGTCTTACGTACGCTCTGTACATTTGCTACACATATTAGCTATATATATTGCATATTTATCTGGCATTGTGAGTTCATTATTGTAAGTAATTGAAGTTAAATTACGTTAAGCAGTATTTACAAAATGAAGTGAAATTGTTGTTCAATTTATTATTAATTATTATAGGCTGTGTTTTAATATTCAATGCAAACATTAAAAATTTATATATATATATATGCCATCATTTTGATGTCAACGTGACATTGATCGAGTTTTTCCTACATAATACTAGAATTATAATCTAAATATTCATTTCCATGTTTTTCTATAATGTTTTATTGCGCTTTACCTCAATCTACATAGTATCAATTTTTCATCATATTGAATTATTTGACGACAAACAACAGTTTTGATGTCATATTGACATCATTTTGACTAAGTTATTTTCACTGGGTAAGGCTATGTTTATAACGTGTATTAAATTATTTACGAAAACTTACAAAGATTTTGTTTATCATTTTAATTGATGGTGATGTAGATCGGTGTGATCGTCTCGCTGCGAAAACTGCGATGTCTATTCTCGATTACTTGGGTGTCTTTTATATACATCGTGCCTTCTCTTACGAAAACAAAAACTTTCTCCCACTATAACCACGATTCTTATAATTGGTGCGGGAGGCACACACATCCGGAATAATTTACTACGACAGGTTTCTGATTCTAGATCGAGTCATATTTTCATTATCACTCAAATATCAATTTTCACTGATACAAATTTGGCCTAATGACTTTTTCTCTCGCATAAAGTACATACAAATAATAACGACATTTCAAAAAAAGAAATAATATTGTTATCAATGCCGCGTGAAATTGCTAATTGTTTATTCTGTTCGGATAGACGAGCCTCGACATGTATGAATCGATAAGCAAGTTTATCCATCTGTTGTAATCGCATTATATCATTACTTTCGCTGTGCAAAATCCGAATGCGCAATCTAATTAAAAATGGCTGAAAGAAGTTGTGCAATTCTAGTATGTTATATTGAACAAAAATGCAAATAACATAGTTGATATGACGTATCTCGCGCATTTATCTCTTTTTACTTATTCACTTATATTATATTGCGATTTGTCCTCAATTATTATTTTCTTCATACAATCTGCCTAGGCTCTAATCTTTATCTTTATTATCTTTAATTATCTTTCATTTTCTTCACCTTTCGTTTCCTTTAAAATATGTAATACTTGTTTATTGTTTCTCTTCTTATTTCATTATCAGAAATTATCAGGATGATTACACAATTTAAAATTCATATATCTAATTCTTTAAAATTATATATAAAGATATCCCGTGTCCTTGCTTGCTCTGGATTTTTTGCCCAATGAACCGACAAGTTTATGCTTTTTGTGAAGAAATCAAAGGGATAGAATGCTTGGGATCAATGATCGCCCTCGAACGGATATTTTATGCAAACGATCGCCAAGATATGTTTTTGCCCTGTCGCCATCGTGACGTGCGGTCAGAAGCAGGATGTACCTTTCAAGGTCGCAAGATTGCAATGTGGTTGGGCGAGATCCGAGCTAACCGCGCGCGCGCGTTGTGTGTGTGTGTGGGGGAGGGGGGTGCGCGCGCGCATGTGCGTATGTGTGATGAGTGTGCCGCACTTGCCGCCGCTTGCTCGAGTAATCAGTCTGAAGGCTTTCACGGTGCACCCTCCTTTTCTTGTCCCTGCGCCTACGTACGATCGCTTGTCAATCGTACAAGTACTCCATGGAGGGATCCATCGGCGATTCCTTCAGCATCGACACTTGTCGATCAGCAGTGACGATCGCTTTCTTTTCGATGTTTAACCGAATGACTATGTGTCAACGCACTTTCCTCGGAGTACGTGATTCAATTGCCGAATAAGCCACATTACGAAAATTATCGATGTGTGACCCAAACTTGGATAACGTTGCGCTAAAATTGCGATCAGATTCGCGATCGACGATATTTCGACAATTAATCAATTCGTTGGCTACAAACATTCTTAAGATCAGCCAGATTTGATTTATTTTTTATTGAGAAAATATGTATCAGATGATATTTGAGAGAAAAGCATTTGCAAGTACGGAGACGTAAAAGGAGCGACAAATTTTTACGCGTCTCAAGATAATGAATAGATTTGGCACAATCCTAAAGCAAGGAGATGAAAGATTTGTTTTTTCGATTCGGAACCATTCGATAACCTTGATAGAACGATAGGCTGAATCCCATGAGTTGCTTATCCGAGATATCTGCCCAATCGAAATTATGTAAACGAGAGTCACGTTGCGTAAGCCTCTCTACCTAGATACGTGATCGAATACAATGTGTGGCAAGGTTGCGCGATAGGGAAAATGATTACGTGGGACGCATCCAGAATGGCTTACGTCTAATGGCTAACAATTAATAGTCAGCTGATCTTTTTTTTGTTATAGCACACTTCTCGGGATCTAGCCTTCAATCTGCGCATTACACAAAATTATATAGAAAACATGAAAAAAGTGATTGAGAGAAATCGATTTATCTCAGAGTGGCGCGATAAGGAAAAAAATTTTCACCTACTACATAAAAGCGGATAGCTCCACTCGTATACATGTTGGATCAAATTAGCAGTCATAGAGCATAGCTTCATAGATCCTTAGATTCGTACGCATCCTATTTCATCGATCCTTGATCTTGTAAATCCTCACATTAGACGATATCAAACAATGTTTGAACACGATGCTTCTTTCAAGCATTTCTGGATAGTCGAGAGACATGTGTTTCAACGTCAATGGGTATAGGTCTTGTAATAAATGAAATGCAACAAAGGAAGAGAAAATATCAGATATAAAGCTATATCGGCATATACTTTTGTAAGGTATTATGAAAGATAAACTCGAAAAGAAGGTAGAAAGAATTGAATAAACTTATATTTTTTAGAAAAACGTTTGGACATTGTTGGACAGCGGATATAACATCACTGCTTCGCTAACCGATCGAAGACTACGCGAGTGAATTGTTGCAAATCAGTGATGAAAAGATCGACATCGAAAGGAAAGCCACTTAACAATGCTCGTCGTGCTCGTTGAGAGAATCGTGCCAAGAAAGGAAGAGAGAAAGAGGCTCGGTTCACGCGTCTCGACGCGGTGTTCATTAACCAGGAGGTAGAGATACCGATGGCCTTGACGAAGTGCCAGTTGGGGGTCCAAGAAAATACTATAAAGGCTTTTGCTTTTTCATTCGGAAAGCAGAACTCTTTCTTTCCTCGCTTCGAGTAACACTCTTGATATTAAACCTTCCATTATGTTCAAGTTGGTAAGTTGTTATTTGAAAGAATGTTTATAACTACCTAATTGGTGTCTATTAAGTATTTTTAATTATAGAATATTATTCACTCTTATCGTCATTGTGCATTCTTTACAAAAATTTCGAGGTGTGTATGTACGTAAAATGGAAACTGTAGAAAAAAACCAATTGCTACCAATTTCTTTAACTGGTGATATATTTTCATTCAAACTATTTTTATTCAGAATTTATAATAAAAGTAAAAATTTATAATAAAGGTAATAAAAAACAAGCAGACAATCTTGGTGTGTATCTCGTTGATAAATTCACACGAGTGCGTACTTTCTCACGTTCTCACGTATCTTACGGTTGTACCTTCCGGGAAAAAATTGCATCGCAGGATTTGTTAATTGACACCTTGTGTGATCTTTATACGATCTTGTAGTGCATTTTCGTCGTCCTTCTGGCTACCGTTTGCGCCGCACCTGCACCTGCGCCAGGAGCAGTTTTGGCGGCACCTGCAGCAATCGCAGCAGTACCAGCGCCGATCGTGACGGCCAGTAGCAGCCAAGTGATCGCCAGGAATTATAACGCGCTCGCCGCAGCTCCGCTTGCCTATGCCGCGGCGCCCCTGGCAGCTTACAGCACTCACGCTGTTGCACCTGTTGCCTATTCTGCGTACACCGCCTATTCTGCACCTGTTCTGCTCTAATCCATCTCAAGCAAAATCGGCTCTATTTGGATCTCTATTATATCTCTATTATATTTCTCTGACAAATCGATTACAATTACAATAACGATGCGATTTTTATAATTGGGTTCAAACTTTTCGTGAGACGTACTTTTGTAATGTTGCTCAATAAATTCAATTTTCCCATCTGAATTTCCTCTCGTTGTGTTCTTTACTCGCAATATTAAATAATTACACACTTTCGATATTTTACAGCATTCTAGAAAGATTTTCCCTCTTCGCTCTACGAGCAATTAAGTAAAACGTTCTTTAATTGTAAGAAAACTTCATTGGTTTGCTTATTTATTTATGTATTGTTATTAACTTTTAGTATTTATATTATTAAAATATTATTATCACCATATATAATTGAGACACAAGTAGAAATCCATCCTACGGAGATTATTCACAATATTTCCCATTTGTCGCTTGTTGTATATAATAGTGACATACTTTCTCTCCTCCTTTATTATTTTTCTATTCAATTTTTTTGATTTGAAATGAAATGATGGAAGATAAGCGCACTCGTATATATACATATATATATATATATATATATAGAAAATGATTTATAACGCGCAAATTTTATTTATTATTTTAAATAAATAAACATATATGTGTGTGTGTGTGTGTGTGTGTGTGTGTGTGTGTGTGTGTGTGTGTGTGTGTGTGTGTGTGTGTGTGTGTGTGTGTGTGTGTGAGAGAGAGAGAGAGAGATACGAATTTAATTCGCTTAACATAGAAGAATGCTCCAGGTGGTACAATCAAGGAAATAAAAGCAAATGCGAAAGGAGGAGAGCTCACCCGAGATCATCGATGTCGTGACGTCGCGTGGCCTCAGCTAGTATAATTTTCTCAATACGGTCAGTCCTGTTTCCCAGCAATTCTCAGCAGTCTCCCTCTTTCTTCTGCTTAGTCAACCGGATCTCATCAGCCAACGGAGAAAACTTCAAGGCGACGCTCACATGTTTTTTCTCAAGTTCAAGTTCGTCGAGTCTGTTCGCGTCGCGCCGCGCCGTCGTTTTAATTGGCACCACGCTCGTATGCTCGAGATTATACGGATCGATCAATCTTTCTCTTCCAAGATATGATCAATAATATGTTAAACATTGTACTCTTTCGGTTAGCTTGATTAAATCTTAACTACACAATTTAAAGATAGGACATGTCAGATGCGAAAAAATAGTTACAATCTTTTCAATTTTGCTGTACTTATTACTGCATGCTTAATTGGTCCTACGTTGAAGTTTTTAAATGCAATTGTTATATAAATAGTTTTATATATGTTATTTCATATAAATTTACAACGCGTATCAATATTATTTTATTGAAAAATAATAAATAAAATTTGCACGTCATAAATCATTTTTTCCTAATGCAATGTATGCGATACGGACGTAACGTTTTTGAATAATATTTATGGAACAAAGAATTAGGAGAAAATGTGAATTGTTAAAACTAAAATTGTTGGCAGGAATCAAATCGGAAAATCTTTTGTTCGGTAAACCTATGTAGGTAACCGATCAAAACGAATCAATAAAACTTATCCAAAGTGAATTAACACCTCACGACATTAAAAGACCAAGGATAAACAGTCTTTTTGATTTTCCTGCACCTTCTATCAGAACGAATGGAATTGTTGACTATCGATTAATTTCCGACTTTTACATGTTTATAAATAAAAATACATATATATATATATATATATATATATATATATATATATATATATATATATATTAAAACATTTTCTTTTGAATACATTACTAAGTACGTTCTTAACATCATGAACTGACGTGAACATTATGAAAGAAAATCTTTATTGCATTTTTGAAATCTCGACAAAAATATTCATCCCCAAACTATACATTGCATCCATTAAACGAGAAGGGCTTGAATCTCTAAATTTAAAGTTATAAATTTAAGTCGTAAATTTAAATTTATAAATGAATGTTTGGGAAATAGCGTTCGTTTAAAGATTCAGCAAAAGCAAGTGTGTGTGTGTGTGCGTGCGTGCATGCGTGCGCGCGCGTGTGTGTGTGTGTGTGTGTGTGTCGTAAATACTCGGTAAATATAAAATTGCAATTATTTTGGTAAGGCAGACATATTCGTAACATGTACATATACGTTGATATCTATAAAACTTTCCAAGTAATGTAGTTGATTGTAATAAAAGCTAAATGTTAATTTACATATATCAGCATTATTTAAAAAATATATTTTTCAAATACCTGTTTCTCTCTCTCTCTTTCTGTCCCCCCCTCTCTTTTTCTCTCTCTCTCTCATTCTCGACTTTATACAAAATCGACAAGTATCAATAATTTATCATATAGACTATTAAAATTAAAAAGATAATATTTTGAAAGTGAAATATATCAAATTCTTCAGAATTTTTCTAGTAAAGACAAGTCATTACCAATGATCAAATTCTCGTTAGGTAAAGATTCGATTCCTGTCAACAGTTAATTCTTTCTGTGCAATAAAGACTGCAAATCTTTTGCAACGAGCTAGTAAACTCAAAAAGAATTATGAATATGGCAAAATATTAATTGGAATTTAATTTTCAATCGTAAAATTGCTTATGTAAAATGTTACAACAAATTTCTTAAATTACGTTGTTTACGTAAACCAAAAAATAATATTAGTAAATTAAAATGACATAAATTAAATATTGATTAAGCCTTTTTAAACAAATTATTAATTTTGTAATCCTTAATCTAGATTCATATAAATCTTTATTTTCACATAGAAGAAAAAGGCACAACATATTGTACTAAAAAATTAAATAAAGTATTAGTATAAGATTTATTTAATAATTTATTTGCAAAAAATTGATATAATCTGATAATCACTTATAGATAAATTAGATAGCTTTTTACAATATATAATAGGTTTGCCTGTCGCGAGAAGCTCTTGTGGAGTATACACTTCCGATGATATTTGAGACAGAAAAGGAGAGTAGTCTGACCACGCCTGACCGTCATGGATGACCTTGAAGGATATCATCATGCCCTTCCCTATCCTATATTAATGCACGGTCGTGCAACAAAGCTCCATTGGTTCGTGGCAACCGACCGAAGAAAGAAACGGAAAAAGAAGAAATCCCAACCTAGCGCGCGTTCGTTTTCCGCTTGACACAAGGCGACGCCCTCTTTGAAGGTGCGCTAAGAAAGCGCAAAAGAGAGGTCGAGGAAGGGAGATGGAGACGCAAAGAGCTCGGCCAAGAGAATTCTTGCTCCTATATAAGACGTGGTACGTCGTATTTTGGAGTATTATCGTACTGACTGCAAGCCAGACATACACGAGCTCCAACATGTTCAAACTGGTAAGTCAACTGAGATTTCAGCAAGATCTAGCTCTGTATCTTTCGCGATACCTGTGTTTTTCCATCGAGAAGATTGAGTCGATCGGCTGGTATCTGCTAATTTTGTGTTTTTCTTTTATGGGATACACGATATGTTTCCTTAAGTCCACAAGCACAAGTTATAGTAGTAAATATTGTTTCATGGTTTGTCTCGTCATGAACTTTTCGATCTAAGAATAAATTAGGAAATGTAAGGAAATATCTTCTTGATGAGGAAAATCAGTTTACATAGCTTTAAGATTTTTTACATGTTTTCAATGTTTTCATACGCTTGTGCAATACGCAGACAACTTTTGTTTCATATATTTGTTTCGTTTCACAAAACTGTTGTAAATTTATATATGCTGTTGAAAGCCGTACATCGCGACAAAATTTTATCGCCAGATATACGCCATTTTATTTCAGTTATTTAGAAAAAAGTGGAAGAAAAAGAAACATAAAACATAGAAAACATAAAATCCATAAAAATGAATTTACCAGCTTTATAAAATCGGATCTACTGAAAGTTAATAAGTGTAAAGCATTTATCACAGCTTACCTACATTTTTTCCTATAAAATAAAATTTGGTATTGCGCAAGAAAGAGCTTTGAGGGAGGAAAAGAAATAGCTATTATCTCATGTACGATGTAATGATATCGTATCGTCGATTGATAATATCGCTGCATTAAAAATTATAATTGTTGCAGTTGTGCCTGTTTGCCTTTTTGGCGTTCGCCGCGGCTGCGCCCGCACCCGCACCCGCACCCGCACCCGCACCAGCACCCGGTGCGATCATCGGCGCCCCGCTTGTGACATCCTATAGCGCTCCCATCGTTTCCGCGCCATTAGCTTATAGCGCGTATAGCCTACCGACTTATAGTGCGTATTCAGCGATCCCAGCCTTACCATACGCATATAAGAGTTACGCGGCCTATGTGGCCTAATCACACGTCGCTAGATACCAGAGGACCAGGCATCAGAGATTAAGGACCAATTTCCACGAATACACTTCACACAAATTAATCAACGCTCGCGAAATCTTTTTCAAAAGACCTAATCACGGAGTTATTCCTCCACGGTTCATTCTCTTCACCCCCCCTTTTCATCTGCGTTCGAATGACTCTACATTTGCATTCCATTAGATCCAGAATCAATAAAGTCGCTTAAAAGCAATTATGCAATATGAATGTTTCTTGAGCCCACCTCCTCTTCCTATAATTTATTTACTTACTATATGAAAGGAATCATCAGGTGAAAATCCATATTGAACTAAATTTACCATACGTTCAAATAAATGATTTGTTATAATCTATGTATAAAATACATCAAACTTTTTAATATACAAAATAATATATTTCGGATATCAAGGAATATCCGTTTTTAATAAAAAATAAAATATTTTTCATTTTCTAAAACTTGATGTGCAAGAAACATTAGAAAATTATAAAAATTTACTTTTACTTAAAACTTGTAAAGTGTGGGTTGATACAATGTTCCTAAATATATGTGCACAATGTATAGATATCTTGAAAAGAATCATCGATGACGTGTGCAAATGAACACGTCATTGCAGTTACGTTAAATGTACATTAATGTAATATTGTATTTCAAGGAATCTTTTGAGACGTAGCTCCCACGTGAGACGGAATTAGATGTGTAAATTCGAATAAATAAAATTTATCGAGCATTCTACGTAATTTTTATAGAATGACATAAATGTAATAATAAATTAATAAATTACATTATAAAGATTATATGCTTTTAAATACACTGTATCCATTTAAAAAGTAAAAAAGTAAAAAATATAACTAAATTATAAATACACGAAGAAATGACATTGTATTAAGGAGTTAGTACATCTTGGAGGCCTCAAAATCATACCTTATTTTGAAAGATAATAATTAAAAAATTATACATAATACAAAAAATCTTTTTATATATATTTGTTGCTTGTACTTTGGTGTACAAAATGTCAATATTTTTCATAAGCAAAAACAAAATGACGGCGCTGCAACACATTCTTTGGAGGCCTGCTTATGATGAAGGCATCCGCGGTGGACAGCAGAATAGGTTCAGAGTATGCTGTAGCCAAAAAAAAATTTATTTGTATTCTGCATTAAATTTGCTAGAAAAATACCTGGCAGAATTAAAAAATATTGAAAAATGATACGTTCATGAAAAAAAGAAGTTCAATTTTAACGTAAAAATTTGACATAAAAATATGGATTACAAAAAAAGTATATAAGTTATCGCAAAAACCAAAAGTACTTCTTTAGATAATTCAATTGACAATAATTCAGTAAAATTTCAAAGCATTTGGATGAAATTTGTAATAGTTCTGGTATCCACCGTTTTTGAAAACATCATTTTGAGAAAAACGCAATTAAAGTTTCAAGTTCAAGTTATTTTGTTTATAAAATAATTTTATCATTAATTATTTTTTTTATCTTTAGTCAGCAATACTGAGACCATATAATAAGCCTTCTGCATGCAAAGCATCCTTTTCGGCTTGATGTCGGAGCGATTTTGTCGCCGAAAAAGCCTCTTTTGCAGCGTCCGACATCCTGTGCTCTGCATTGTTGACTCGATTATTATCGATTGACTCCGCAAAATTGTGGGATCTCGTCCCAATAGTCAAGTTCATGACTTCTTAACAAGCTTTTGATTCTTAACAAACTTTTGAAGCCATCATTGAAAGTACAGACGGCAATGTATGTACAAATATCCAAAATTGTCTTACCGCTAAAGATTGTGAAACCAAAGACCACACGATGGCATTCAAACTTTCATTACTATTCTGCGTGTAATATAATTATAATGTCAAAAAATGACTGGATCATTCAGGTAAATGGAACAATTTACCAACGGCGCGGAGGCATCGATTACATGACGAGAAACGCTATACACCGCTTGACATAATCGACTGTATTTTTGTTAAATATTCGGAATTTTGCATTCGGATAAAAAAACTTTATATTCTTAAGACCACAAACTATCAATTTAAGCAATAAAAAATTTTTCGATTTTTTGAAAGTTTCAGGATGTACTAACCTCTTAAAGCGTAATTTTATTTACACAACGACATGTGTTAAAATTTTATTATGTAAGAAGACATACCTCGTAAATTCATGATTACGCACAATATAATAAAAAACAGTTTATTTACTGGAGATGAATATTTGGAGATGATTATTTATATAAATAAAATAAATTTTTGTAAAGAAAATAATTTGAGGCGCGTGAACTTGGTGCTTATTACCTTTTTTGAAAAGATAATTTTTTGAATATATATAATAAGTTCGATTAACATGAAAAGCACATTAAATCTCTTTAATTAATGCTTAATTAGATATAAGCAGGTATAAGATGAGCATCTTGAGTCGATCATTTCTCAAGAAAAAAAGCAACGAAGCTGGTTTAAAAAAGTGACAATCAAGCTTTGTGCTATAAGCCGTAAAGTCTATTTACATATTCGTAACTGATATTATTATGTCGTATTACATAATCAGTCGAGTTTTTGCCACTACTCCCTATATGTAGTTATGCTCAGCGTAGTTATGCAAGTCGCCAACAATAGTATTAGTCTCTGTTACGTGAATGTCAGCAGACGTCATCGTCAAGCGTAATCACATATGCGTGATAATGACAATAGACTTACGAGAAATACAGGAGGATGAGTAACCCTATTGTACAGTTAATAATATATGCACATGTAATCGATAAAATATCGTTCCAGATTCACTTCCTGCTTTGCGCGATGAGTGAAAGTGACATAACATATATTTAAACGTAATGTGTGTTATTTGTACAGAGTTCATTTAATTTCGTTAATTTATTCTATAAAATTATACTTAGTTTTTTATTCAACTACTATTGCGTATCAATCTTCAGTCAAATCGAACTAATCTTTAAAATAATATTTATGAAGTATGCATAAATAGATCAACAGAAAGGAAAATCGACAAGGCTACATTCCAACTTGTGTTCATAGGGTTAAATTTATTGTAATATACGAAATCAGAATAAAGAGATTTATAATTTTAATGTTGTTTCTAATGAAGACATCTCATCGGCCACAGCAAGCAATATGTATAATAAATAAAAACCGAGACTCTCTCATCAGTTTTATGAGATATCTAAATTGCATTTAATCAGCTAGCTGATATTCTGACACTGAATAAATTTAATTCACGTGGATAGAAACGTGTAGCGTAATATATATATAAACCGATTACAAACCGACGCTTTCTTCCCGCTGCTGCTGCCGTCGTCTTACATGGAATCGATAACGCGATAAAGAACATTCGTTCACCGTTATCAGCTTTGTTAATCTAATATTGAAATTCTAAAAGGAAATATTTTTAATGATAAAAGTACATAGATTAACAATGAAATATCAAATTTAAGAAAACAAATCAACATACGCTATACATACGTATTGACAATATAAATGTGTCAATACGTATGTATAGCGTATGTTGATTTGTTTTCTTAAATTTGATATTTCATAGAAGGTATTTAAAAAATTGTTTCATTGTCAAATATAAAAAAGAAAATAAAAAAATATAATGTTTGAAATGTCAGTAGATATAGAAAAAGTAGCATATATTTGAAAGAAAATACAAAATTTATCTAAATTTATGAAGGTTAATTATTAGAAAATTATATGAGAGATCTTTGAATGTGTAGTTTACAAAACACGCAAATGCAACGTGACTTCGATTGTAAACTCTCATAACTCGTTATTTTCCCGTACCAAGTGCGAAAGTACCGTGAACATTCAATCACGTGTCGCGCAATATAAATTCATAAATAGGAAATGAAACACTTATACATAATGTAGAATTATTATAAATATGTATCCGCATACTTTAGTTATAATTTGAGATTTAATCCTTATAAACTGTACATCATTAGATTAACGCTGACCAGAATCAGCGTTTCTCGTGACGATTTTCTCAATACAAGCGATTCAAATATATTTGGCTTGGAACCAAATAATCGGCACTGCATGTATTGATTTTTAAAAGTACATTCTCTCGCGGGTGCATCTACTCCTTGACATCGTTTGGTAGGTTCAATGACCATTATCTAGTTTCCAAGATCTATATATTATAAAAGAGTGAGGAAGAGAGAGAGAGAGAGAGAGAGAGAGAGAGAGAGAGAAGAGAGAAGGAGGAGGGAGAGAATAGAATAGTAGCAAAATGAGAGAGAGAGAGAGAGAGAGAGAGAGAGAGAGAGAGAGAGAGAGAGAGAGAATAAACGCATCATGAAATTAAAATCATATTTTTGGATATCGGTTAAGGGATCACCGTCATTTCGTCTGATCCGATTATCATGATTGTATCTGCTGTATAATTAGAATTCTGTGATGAGATATTAAAAATCGCGCAATTATACGCGATATAATTATAGTAAACGACCAAAAATAATTACCAAAAAAAAAATCAATTGACAACACACAGGCGTAGTGAGACAAAACAAATTTATATATACTTACTAATAATCGATGCAACCGAGAATTAATAACTTAATTAATAAAAATAAAAGCAACATTGTCGCGCTCTCTCCTTGATTCCTCTAAAAATATTTTTCGTATTTTTCTAAGACGGCTAAATAGAAAATAGCTCGGAAATAGTATCCAAATTATACTTTAACAGAAAGTATTACGCATATTTCTCAAATGTAACTCAAATGTTAAACCTGTTAAAATAAAATAGATTATTATATTACTTTCTCGAAATTTGAAGCTAACTTTTATTGTAACTGACAAATTGTCAACAATTGTCAACATAATTATTGTAATCATCAAGGATGGGATGCACTTGGATCATACCCAAGTGAGATGTTAATTGACATTGTCCTCTTTTAAACCTTCGACGCAGTTTTCTCGATTCGAAGACCAAAAACTGCTGTTTGGCGTTGTTTAGTGACATTTCGAGAGATTGGTACGATGCAGCTTTACACAGCTTCCTATTACCCCCTCGATAACAGACGCATCCTCAGTAACAGACGCATTCTCACGTGGACGGTGGGGCATGCGCGTGTTCCGCGTTCACCTGCGAGGGTATAAAAGATCGTGTGTCGAGCGCATCCAGCTCAGTTTAATCTCGAGAGCAAGATATAATTCTCCTGACGAAAAAAAAGAGCGATCCAGAACGAAAACGATCGAGCGATCGATTGAACGAAAAAGAGAAATATAGCGGAATGTTTAGAATTGCCGAAAGTATCGAGTAACAAGTGGCTTTGTGTCACGAGTCCACTCTCGATCTTTTCCTCGCGAAAAATACGTAGTACGCGGTGATACGCGATAGTACGCGTAGTATAGAGACACATTCGCAAAATATCCTGTATACAGAAGACAAATCTGTGCAGTCATTCGTAATAAAAGTGTGATCTAACACGCGATATCTATCACGATCCGTGATAATTTTCTGAATAATTTGTTGTTTCATGTAGAAGTGTGTGATTTCCGAGTCAACGCAAATCAAATGTCGAACGACATGGAAGAATCGACGCAATTGACCGATTTAAGCAATCACCGAGAGCATCATCGTCGATACCATTATCATCATCATCATCATCATCATCATCATCATCATCATCATCATCATCATCATCATCGTCACGGAGGTAGAACGTCCGTGGGCGAAATTGGTGATGATGAGTGCAGCACCGACAGCGGCTGCAGCAGCGGCGGCAGTATCGGAAGTGGCGAACATCTGTCACAGCGAGACAGCGGTGAACGATCGTGCAGATCTAGCAGATCTAGCAGATCTCCGGGAACGCACTACTATTCGGAACGATTGCGTGCGACGCGGTCGCAAGAGCGGCTCGACGTTAGCGTGCAGAGATCATCGGAGCGCACCTGGAGCCCTCCTGAAAACATCAGAAATCTATCTCGCACGGGTGGTATCTCACTTGCTTCGTATCCCTCTAGCCCTTCGGATGCGCACAGTAGTAGCGATAGCGACTCTCTCAAGAGGCTTTCCACCGCGGAGACTCTACGACGAGCGTTTCAGAGTTTGAAGATCACCTCGTCCAAGTGGAATAGCAACAAGGAGAAGAAACACGCGAAGAGTCCGAAGAGAATTTTACGCAGCCCAGTGCCCTACGTATATGTCCGAGGACCATCCGGTCTACCCACTCAAAGAATTCCCCGAAATTCCATTTTTCAGCATAAACGATATAGCCCTACCGATATAGTTCTTAACCAAGACCTGATCGGTCTCTACTGATAGATATCGACACGTAAATAGAAAAATTAGTTGAAAAAAAATATCATAAACTTTTTGATTGCAGCGCAGGACCAAAATATTTTGTCAAAAAAAAGTAAAATGATAAGAATAAAATCGATCGTCGCATCTTAATCGTCGCGCTCGTGCTCTCAAACATATCTCGTTCGTTGCGTCTTGTCAAATCTGACAAATTTATTATTACGGATTACGGATTCGCATACACGAACCACAATTTCTGGACTGTTCCTCTTGGATTCTTTTCTCTCTATTTTCATTCGTTATTTATTTAACTACGCGACTACGCGTAATTTCAAATGAGACTTACTTGAACTCTTTTCGAAACAGATTCTTTCGTCTCAAGTAGTACAACTCAAGGATTATGTCGACGTGAGTTTGTTCGAATGAGCGAGACAAATAATGAGAAAGAAAAAGGGAAAATAATTTATGTAAAAAAAGTCATGCTACATTAAATATGCACAACGATATCAACGATGTTAAGCGCAGATACTCCTCAATACTGGAAGTTGTATAGAAATTATTCGCATCTGATCAAATTACAGAATCAACAATAAGAATATGCGTAAATAAAAATATGCGGAAATTTCAAATTGAGATATCGAGAGGATTACTATAACTTTCACGTATTCAGGAACATCTACACGATAGTTTCTAATACTTTTGCAACACATCTTTTTACTAAGACTTTGTCATATCGATCGCCGTAAAGTGTTTAAAGCCAAAATACTTGTCACAATATATGCACGTGTAGAATTACAATCACGATTTAACTAGATATTTTTCTCGAGTCTGACTATTATTCCCTAATTAAACGTATACAAAATATTAGGATGTATGAACGTGCAGACTGATAGATTTAACGTATATTAATCCATGGATTGTCAACCAACTTGTATTGCCATTTATCAGTAAATCCATATAAAATTGTATTAATTACACGGCATTACATTTATCATAGTATTGTAATTTCCTCTGATAAAAAAGAATCGACTCTTTAAAAAAACGAGGACTTACAATAATAATAATAATGATAACAATAATATATTGTAATTAATAATATAACAGTATTAATAATAGAATATTGCAGAAAGGTATTAAATCATATAATACGCAAAAAAATACTTTTAAATATATTTAAACGGGTCTCCCGGTTTTAAATTAATATTACAATGAGGATTACATATGCATCTAAAAAACAAGCAATTGATTAATTATTTTCCGCTTTTAAGATTTCTTCATTTATCGCTGTCGTGTTCATGTTTATTATTTATAACTCATACTTTCATTGGCACTAAAAGATGATATTATTAGATTTGTTAGTCACGCGATAACAATCAACTATAATCGGCGCAGATCGGTACAGATCATAGGTACCTAGCACCTTTGGGATTCGATTGTTGATTAAATTTATGTGCGCAAATATATATATATATAAAATTTAAAAAATAAAATAATACCTAAAATATTAAGTTTATAAGAAATTTCATATAAAGCTCTCTCTCTCTCTCTCTCTCTCTCTCTCTCTCTCTCTCTCTCTCTCTCTCTCTCTCTCTCTCTCTCTCTCTCTCTCTCTCTCTCTCTCTCTCTCTCAATTAAAACTTGTTATATTTTGTAATGTAATTCATTTATATTGATATTATATATTATTAATATTTTTTACTAACAATGCATAAAAAATTTTATTCAAGTGAATATTTGAAACAAATTAAAATAAAACAACAAATTAATAATCAAAGCAAATAATTTAATAATCATTAAATTAAGATTTATGTCTCAAAATTACTTTTTTAAAATAAGAAAATTATCCTTTATAGTTATAAATCGTCAGTTATATAGAAAGCAAATCTTTTGCGTAAAAGTATCATTGTAGAGCGAATTATTCCAAAGAAAAAAATAATTTATTTATATATATATATATACACATACACTGAGAAAAAAATGCTGTTGAATCAACAGCATTAGTTTAATTGGAAATAATTTTGTTAATTCAATGAATTATTAATGTAACGAAGATCTTGATTATTAAAACAAGAGCATGGTATACTGTTTCATTAATAATGTCATTAAATTAACAAAATTATTTCCAATTAGACTATGCTGTTAATTCAACAGCATTTTTTTCTCAATGTAGTATTGCAGAATCAATTCACATAGAGGATATATACATACATATATATATATATATATCGTACGAAATTAGAATTGATGGATATCCTTCGTTGAAAAAAAATATTAAGCGATACATCATTATTGATATTTGATTGTTTTCCAAATATTCGTAGCTTTCAAGATATTAACGAGCAAAGTTGATTCTGGCCACAATCAAGACTAATGAAATATACATTCAGATTCTGATTTTTGAGAAGATCCGAAATTGATTATTGAATATATCTCAAAAAATCAAATTTATCTGAAATAATTATATCTTTGTAGATTTTTAAATAATATTCGTACTTATTTATTAAAATTTAATTAGATTTCACTTCAAGTCTCTAGACTTTTTGAGTCTAATTTAATTAAAATTAATTCTAGATTTTCTCTCTACCATAAATCTATCGAAAACTTGAATCGAATAAACAATATGAAACTAGCGGCTCGTTAATATCAGTTACGATTGTTTGTTTCCACGATGATCGTTACGTAAACGCAACGAAGGACTAATCAGGCTAATTGGCTGACGTAATCGCACCATGTAATTATTATCATTTATCGAAAAAAAAACGTGCGATAAGTACAGATTGAGAAAATCTTTCACAATTAATAAAGACTGATTAATCTGAAAAAATTGTAAAATAAATGGACGTAAAAGGATGTGAAAAAAGAGAATTAAAAAGATATTAGTAAAAATTTGCGATTTGCTGAAAAAGAAAGAGATTACGATGAACATACGCATATATGCACGCAAGCATATATGTGTGCGCGCGCACAGGAGCAGAACTGCAAAACTCATTTACATAAACTCATTTATATAAATTTATATAACTCATTTATATAAAGAATTCATCTGTGCGATTCATCTCTAGTGCCTTAGTAGATACTCCCAAGCGTGACTATACGATTAGATATTATCAAATATAGGCGAAAGCGTGATAAGGACAGGGGCAGGAGCAGAATTATATTCGCTACGGTCAAATCATAAACATTAAACGTAAATATGTGTAAATATGATGATGTAATCGCGCAGAATGATCGTCGTGTAAAAGTGTAAAAAGATTGGATAAAGATCTGTTACTCAGGACTGAATGTTTTATATTGTTTTGTCTATGTCAACATTTACGTTTCAAATAAACGTTTTTCATTCTAAAAGAAGAATGTTCCCTTCTTTTCCTTTACCAAAGCTACATTAGAAATAACCATTATTGACATTCTTTTATGATATAAAATTTGATAAAATCCAAGTAATAATATGCGTTCGCATTACTCGTTGAACTTCGTATGATGACACATTGATAGATCAAATGATCTTATGACCGATTTTTTATTTACATTCCCTCGACATAAAGAGTCATGCATTATTGCATTTTAAAGAATCGCGGAAATGTGCATCAAACGGAAATCTGAAAGCTACTACTCGGCTAAATTTCGAGAGAATTGCGGCATGCGCGTAAAACTGAATCTCAAAACAAAAAATGAGCGCAAACCAAGACGAATGAGCAAGTACACTTAACAAGTACACGATACGAGTATCAATGAGTGCGAACGGCATGATAACGGTATCGCGCGCTACTAATTCGTGCGATTTGGATTTGGCTTAAAACGTCCGTATCTGCGGATACTGCACAATACGGCGACGCGATTATCGCAAAAAAAGAGAAAGCTCGCAGTTACGCGCGTTGCCGTCACGGTATGTATTTTTATCCATGGCCATGACAGAACTAAAGACTGACCTACTTGCAGGAGCTTGCACCCTCGTGTGACGTCAGGATGCGCAAGAGTTCCATTCACGAGTCCTGGACAAAGTAGGTACACCGGTAGATATGATGATCTACCTCTGTAAAATGTTATAGTTCATTCAATAATTCGCGCTAACTCACTTCTCTTTCTCTCGTTTATTCCCTGTTGTGTTTATCCTTTATCTCTTTGTCATTTAAACATTAAATCTCTCTCTCTCTCTCTCTCTCTCTCTCTCTCTCTCTCTCTCTCTCTCTCTTATTCTAAAGTTGAATATATTTTTATTTCCATATTAATTTTTAATTATTCTTCACTTATCATTTATTTCTAATTAATCGAAATTAATTAAAGCGTTAATCCTTTGCGTTTAATTTTATTTTATTGTTTTTTTACTACCTCGATATCTTTATTATTTATACGCATAACTTTTATCGTTCTTTCGCATAATGTCTATGTAAATTTCTTGATAGATCTTAAAATATTTCTTACTTTAGGATCATAATAATCCACTAATGGCTTTTCTTCTATTATCTTATAAATGATAGAGAAAGAGATTGGCTAGTTTGCTAAGAATAACGAGATTGTTTTTAATAAATCTCGTCGGTGATATATCATTAAAATCAATCAAATATTATTGTGTACTAAAAGCAGGAGAATTTAAGCGAAAAGAGCAAAATTATATGAAATCCCGACAGTAAGTTTAGCGGAGATTAATATCTTTATGATATAACATCGTAAATCCAAATATATAAAAAGTACGGAAGGAAAATTGAGTTCCTCGGAACTGGCAAATGTTTAGTTGATTCCACAGAAAGCTACGACTTTTTTGTCCCGGATGCTAAAAAGCCTATCGGTTATATGAAACGTGAATAGTTTTCTCTCGAAATAGCCGTAGCTTTCAGCATGAACTTTATGTCGGATTGTCTGATCCTTTGCTTCCTCTTTTCCCTACACAATGTCTTTGGCCCAATTTTCTCATTGGCGTAGTGACGTCATTCACGTCATTGAGAAGGCCACTGATAACGCGTCCCAGTTCCCGCCGCCGCCGCCGCGCAATGCGGAACGAACTCGGTCGGGACTTAATCCCGTAGCCTTCGACCTTTGTAGCGGTCAATCTTGAAGCTTACCTCTTGTATTGCACATACATATGTGCGTCAGTCGCGTGTGTACATCTTGACGACCTAGCATCGTTTTCTGTTCCGCAAGTATCGCCGAGTATAAGATCACTTGCGCCTCGAATAGATTGTAAGCTAATGACCGCTTTCGAATTAGCACAGTTATTACAAATATCTAGGAAAGCTTGCGTATATTTGAAGAAACAATTATTAATTAATTTTAATAAAACATAGGATATCAGTTAATTTTGACTTGATGAGAAGCTTTAAAATTGCAATTGTTTATATAACCATTACTAGAGACGTGGCGCTTCTCTTTTTTCCTTTTCTTTGTTATCTTCGTTGTTATCTATAAATATATTTGGCGGAGATACAGATCGAGTCCCATGATAAAGAATAGAAAATACAAGAATGCATCGAGAAAAGTAAAATTCAGTTAAACATTTTACATTCTGTTATACATATTACTTTCAGTAACGTAAAATATTTGTCACTTTTCCATTCGGATAGACGCATACGTTCCGTAGACGTCACGGCAAGGACGTGTCAGGCTCGAGTCGAGCCAATGATATGGAGCACGACGAAAAGAGAAAAGGATTTACGCGCCATATCGCGTTCCCCATTCACTCCGTCCATGCCCAGCCAACACCAGCCAACATCAGCCAGAATCAACCAGCACCAATCAGCATCAGCCAGTACCAGCTAGCATCAACCAGTCAATCACAATCAGCCAGCTAGTCGCGTCTGGTCCTGGTCGATGGTGGTCGGCTGATCGAAACGAACGCTGCTCGAAGCTGAGAGTTCATCGACCTTCCGCCGTTCCATCCCGCGTTAATGACGTGATCACGTTGCGTCACGTCGTCATAGCGACGAGCCAAATCTCTCTCAACCACGCACGCCCGACGGGAAAGTGGAACTTTGACCTGCAATTGGGTCGACGAACGAATGACACTGGATAACCCTCTACATCGCTCGGTATAGTCGCCATTCTCCCCGTTTCGGAGATGCGTAAGATCGCCTCACTCTTTTTCATATTTTAAATGCAGATACAAACTCTGGATGATGGAATCCAAAGATACGTATCCATGGATACGTGTATAATAATGCACTGTACGTGTATAATAATGAGTTTTATGTGTTTATAATTGTTAAAATTAAGTAGCAAGTAACGTAAAATAATAACTACTGTAAGAGGCAAGCCTATAATATTTCTATGAATTCTATTCTTATCTTCCTGTTCTTATTAATTAACTTATTAATAATTTAACTTTGCATCATTTAGAATAATGTCAAATAAAGCATAATTTGTATTATAAAAATAGATTGTATTATAAAAATAGACCTATGATAATATGTAATCAAAATGGGGCGAAAAATTAATTATTTATTAATATTGTATATTTTTATTCTTTTTAAGAATATTATTCTTTTTGCAAGAATTTAACAGGAAATAATGAAGCAGCCAACACAGCAGAAAAATATCATTTAATAATTAATAGATTGGTATACAATCTGTCTTATAGATGTAACGAGTTAAAAAATTGAGAAATTAATTTGATTAATGTTAAAACGAATAATATGATATCTTAAAAGATATCTTAAAAGAGTTCGGTTGTTGTTAAATTTTTTATCGTGATATTTCTCTAAAGTTCAATTGCGTATACATTTTGTATACATATATCAATTCCAAAATAGTTAAAAAATCTATCTTAAGATCTATTATTATACAATCTAATTAATAATATTATTATACAATCTATCTTAAAGAAATACTTTATAGAGATATTAAATGCTTTTGAGATATCTCGTACATAAAGAGATATAGAGCTTTTGTGTCGATATAGAGCTTTTGTGTCGAAAAGAATCAAAAGATTTTACAATAGTTTGAGAGCGGACTTTCATCGATCAACTATACACTTTGTCGAATAATCAAACGTTGCGCGCGTGAAAGGATTGTATTTCAGCATGACGTGATTGTAGCTTGAACTTGAGTGGTAAGGCAGAAACGTGACTGATCGTTGCGCGTGATGAAAATCATTACATGTCGCATATTGCTACATTATATCGCGAACTTGTTATAAGCTCGTAACCGATAAGGGAAAGAATAAACTTGGAAGCAAAGATATGTGTATGTGTGTGGGAGAGGAAGGAAGATGCGTGTAAATTGCAATATCCAATAAGCACGTGTCAGCGATAATATGATTTTTTTAAGTCAGACAATAGATTTTATCGTCTATCCTTTTATGTTTTTTGTCTCCCTCAATGAGATGAATGAAGAGGTGAAAGAGTTTGATTCGCCAGCAAAACGTTGAACAGGTCTGTTTTAAATAAAAGTTTACATACAATCAATAATCATCCGCTTTTAACATAGATATTATTTTAATTTTACTTAATTTGAGTTTTTAATGTGAGTTGAGAATAAATGTTGAGGGAGGACAAACAGAGAAGGACTGAATGGAATGATACAACATTTTATAGAATCACAATATATTACTTTTTGTAACATTAAATTATACAATTATCATTATCATCGTCCATTGTAATTTATTAATAGTAACATTATATATATATATATATATATATATATATATATATATATAAATTATAATAATATTATTATTACAAATTTCGGCAATGCATAATAATCAACATCGGCATGATCTCTTTGTATTAAACCAGATCTGGATCCAGCAAACGGAGAACGGTATTGCCATACTGCCTTTTCGCATTTACTAAAGTATATTGCATATTCATGTTTGTTCGCACTCGCTTATTTTCAGACTAGATTCGGCTTTTATATACACAAAGAGAAAGAGATCGATGTTGAATTGAGAGTCAGAAGCTTTTACGAAACAATTGGAAATATCATCCATAAATAGATTTTTTTTGTGTGTGAAAAGAGTGTATAACATTATTATTACTATTAATATTATTAATATTATTATACAACAACATCATCATAGGCACAATCGTTGTCGCTTATATATCTTTTGGCGTCAACGCTTTATAATTGGATTTCAATATTTGTATAATTACAAATTTGTGATAAAACGCGATCTATGGTCTTCGGCAAAGGAACGAAAAAAAAAAATACGAAAAGAGATGTGCGCATTGCTGTGAGCGAACAGGGAAGAATTTCATCTATCGTATATAATTACCTTAATCTTAAATTGCTTTGCAACATCATATCATTGTACTTTCAATTAAGTATGCAATTGTGCGATGCTTCTAAAGAATACAATTAATTTTTATAAAAACGGACAATTATGATATTATTTTACGAAATTTAAATTCTAATTATTATATTATTTAATCGGTGTGGATGTTTAATAGCTGCATTTCTATTGAATCTATTGCTGACAAATCTACAGGCGATTTCTTTGAAGCGATTTTCTGAAACGGATATTTTTATTTGTGAAAATATATGTATATATAATATTTCAATTTTATATTCCCATTTTATTCCTGATAAAGTAAAGTGTAATTGAAATTTCCTGTGATATTGTTTATAGTGATGAGAGAATGAATATTGAACATATAAAAATACAATTTCTCTCTTTCTCTCTCTCTCTCTCTCTCTCTCTCTCTCTCTCTCATATTGTAAAATTATATTAAATTAAGAAAATTGAAGTACATATTAAACAATAATTTTTATATTAGATAAATTAAATTCACTATAATTTTCAAATGAAAAATTTTGATGAACACGTAAATGTATATAAGATTGGTTTTGTAGTTCTTCTCTTTTAAAGTCAAAAAGCTAGACCGGCTTGTGTATACAATCTACATCTTGTAAAATATGTCTGTGACTTTGAATCCGCTAATGTTATTTCTCACAGCCTGTATGTGTGCAGGAAAAGTTAAACTCGTTCGATTTATATTGCATTTTATCGCTGTATGTATATGCGTATATGTATATATATGCATGTTCGATTAACAGCGACATATTAATGTAATTGTAATTTTATGTTTAGCATCATTCGTGTGCTGTTCGACTACGAAACTTGCCAGTGGGGTTTGCTAGTAGTTTAGTTGTGATTGACAGAATTATCGATAAAATTATGATGCAGCTTGTATACTCTTTAGAATGTAGATACAAAGATATGATAAAGAAAAAAGTCATTGGCTCGATATCATCTATTCGTTGAAATTTAATATTATTTTTTAAGATTCTATGTAAATATGTAAATACATCGCTGTATATATTGACATATCGTTAACAGCCTAAGTGTAACGTTGATTTGTGTATTTTTGCATTTTGATTGCATTTTGTACTAACGATGTTCGTTATAGCAAGATGTACGAATCTCGAAACATATAGTTCATCAAAATAATGTTTCTGATACATCTTGCGTTGTGTTCGAGAAGAAATCTAGAAGAAATTTTTTCCATTTTTTGTACAAAATGTAATCGAGTATAACTGATGATATTTTATACTCTATATATCTATATTCGCCATACTTTTATTTTTTGCGTTTACTTATGCTTAATCACATTTCGCAATTGCATCAATAATTTGAACAATAAACTAAACAGAAAGAATTTGAATGTTGTTTACAACGCTGTTGTAAATAATTTATCATTAATATTTGAATATACTCATACATCTACAATTTAAACAAGCTAACAATTTTATCTCTCTATATGTATGGTGTGTGTGTGTGTGTGTGTGTGTGTGTGTGTGTGTGTGTGTGTGTGTGTGTGTGTGTGTGTGTGTGTGTGTGTGTGTGTGTGTGTGTGTGTGTGTGTGTGTGTGTGTGTGTGTGTGTGTGTGTGTGTGTGTGTGTGTGTGTGTGTGTGTGTGTGTGTGTGTGTGTGTGTGTGTGTGTGTGTGTGAGGAAATATAAGCAATAATTAGTGTATAACCTGTGTCGCATGTTCGTTCTTGAAATACTTTGATATCATTGGTTAATATAATTGCATCATAAACGCTTATTTACGTGTTCGAATATGTACTTGAATCTATGCGATATTCTCGTATTCATCAATGTTCACATAAAATAGATAGAATCCTCATTAAAATGGTTTGCCCCTTATCGTGAATGCAGTAACCAAAATAAGGCAGCATCGTCGTTTCCCGTTTAACGTGTATGCATATTTGCATTAAGGCAAAACTATACAGGTACATAGTTGTGAGATGTTGTGCTAAAAGAAAGTTAGTCGAGTTTGGTAGAGTTAGATGTAATAACCTGGTGCACATTGCCTTTGCCATATTGCTTTACACTGTCGTCAATATAACTTACGTTATTTTCGTGGTTATTACTGTTTATAAGAATTGTTATCTTGATTAGTGTTTTTGCTAATAATATCGCTATTTTATTATTTATTTACGCAGTCACCGGTAAATTATACACGCCACGTAGTGGTCACGCCAAATAAGAAGGGAGAGTGTGCGTTACGGCGGGGCCGACCACGAACCAGTCGTGAAAACTCGTAATTATTTTGCGAAAAAATACCACCTCAGCCAGGAATCAAACCTGGATCTCCTGCTTACCGGGCAAGCATCTTATCCCTTCGACTACCGAGGCATGTGATGATATTTATCGCAAATAACGTGTTTAGGATAACATGTCAACAATACAATGATACACATATATACGTATATTATATATACATATATACATGTGTTCTCTCGAATTCCCACGACCAGTACTCCAGAAAGAGATGATGGTCCTATTCTCTCGATGGATGCAGGTCGGACTGCAGCGGCGACACCCTCCAACGCCATTGGCAAATATACAAATAATCCTCCTGGAGCGCGACAGGAGAGATTGCATCAAGCATGGCGTCAAGCGTGATACACGTTTCACAACAGAGTTAAAATTTATTCATTATTGGTATCATTTTCGTATACGCAAATATATTCCGCGCATTTCCCTTTGCCAAGTAACATAATTTTTGCATTTTTTGTTTTTGTCACTCATATAATTTTACATTTTCTTTCACAATGTATATTTAATCGTAAAATCGCGTCTTTGACTATTTTAATAAAAAGTAATGTAGATCGAATTTGACAATTTAATTTGACGTGTCTCCAAACAAAATTAGATGCTCGATGATCAGTGATCAATTTCGAATTACGATTATTCGTCACGATTACGACAAGAAAGTTGTACAAACGACAACGAAGAATATTTCTCAAGTTTATATTACTCCGTACAGCGTACAGTAATACATGTATCAAAATATGTTCTGAATTTCAACTTTGAGTTTTATTGCTTTCATCATTTGAAAACGTGACAATGAATGCAAAAGATTGGTGAATTAGGTGAAATAAAAATAGTAAATAATTTTGCAAAATTTAAATTCAATACGCTAATGATATAAGAGAATTATAACTTTCCATAAAATAAATTCTTATCCTAATGTCTAATTTATCCATCTTTTACAATACAGTACTTTGTAAATCTTATTAGTAGATATTTTAAATTAGATTTAACAAACTTTTAAGATTAAATTACGTTTGCGTAAATGCAAACGATCTGTCTTTCCGTGAAACAATTGTATTTGTAAAATATTGACAAGTACATATGTAGATTAAATTATCTATTTGTCTCGGAAATGAAAGAGTTAAAATGTGAAACGCAAGAAACTTTTAGAAATGGATTACAAAATCATTATTGTATTTTTTTATGTTAGAAATAAGTGAAACGCGATAGAGGCGAACGCGTTATCGCGAACATAGAAGCATAGAAGGCTTTCGTTCGAGTGGCGGAACCTTGATGCACATCCTAAAAGTAATAAATATTATTACATAAGTTTGTTTTCTTGATGAATTCTGGATTAGAGATAAAAAGAACAGAAATCAAATCATATGCGTATATATGCACATTGGATCGTGCTTTATCAGTAGTAACATCTTCAAAAATAACAAGATTTTTCTTAATTTCAATAATATACAATTAAAAGGAAATATCCAGATAAGCAGTAGGAGCAAACAAGAATTAACGCATTTCCATAAGTAGCTTTCTGAGCAAATCAGGTAAATCGATCTATTGAGGACAAACATTTTCTCATGCGTGATATCACTAGCAAATTCACTCGTTTTTATGCGAAGAATCTTACCTATCCTATTCGCTCAGTACTGGCAGTAAGGACCTTACGCGAGAAAAGGATATATTAGGACATGTTCGTAACGTCTCATAACGGTAAATATACGGCATATAGATATAACTGTAATAGCGCTTGAAAATTTTTTTTTAATTTTAATTTTAATGTAATAAATCTCTAATTTTCATTGGAATTTGGAAATATCTAACTTAATATTTAAAACGATTACGGCTTAATATTTAAACCGTGAAAATTTGGGATACTTACAGCTCAATGCTCTGAATAGTAGATGTGCGACATGTTGTATCGATTTTCACGTGACAATGCTTATGACACTTCATCTGACAGTCTCTGCATTCGTAGCCTTGCTTGCCGAGTCTTCGTGCGAGGGTTTTTTTACATACCTCGCAAACTGTTCCTCTAGAAACAAAATGAATTGAATATTTGCATGTCATTATCGATATTAACAAAATGAATTGAATATTTGCATGTCATTATCGATATTATCGGCAATATTCTGTCAAAGATTATTTAATGCAGTACTATGAGTATTATTGTTGGTCAATGCGACAACTTCAACTTGATCGTTGCCAGTATTGTTACATCGATAATATAATGCTTACCCAGCCATATGTTTGGCAATGAACGTGTGATCGTTAAATATATGGAGCTTTATTCCTTTCTTCCTCCATTTATTTTTTTGTGCAAGAGAGAGTGGGACGAGATAATGCCTAAAATTAGAAAGAAATGGACAATGTAGCATAATATAAAAGATTTTTTCTCTTTTTTTTTTTCCTTTAAGAATACAAAAGGTGCGAGGAGAGAGTTAGGATGGGAGTTACTTACTTCTTTATGCCGTTCTCTAACGTCTCGAGAACGAGCGTAGAAGCTTCATTAACATACGTTCTCGTGGATGTTCCGCTAATACCCGAGGCTTCGCTCAAACTCGATCGTCTCGATTGTTCTGGTACCGACAGATGAGCTATAAAAAAGAATCAATTCTTATCAAATATACGTTAACGTTTACTAATACAAATGAAAGAATAAAAATAGATTTCGAAACACAACGACGGATAAATTATATATAATTATATATTGATTACCAAGAAATGTGCTCAACTCAGCTCTCTGAATAGACAAAATAAAAATGTACAATATAATTGTACATCTTATTGAAGGTATAAAATGTCTACAACGAATTGAAACAATCAATTACCGGGCATATAAATAATCTATTAATTTTTTCGCATTTAAATTATCATTGATTTTACTGAATCAATTCTTAAATCGAAATCTAAAAATAAAACGATTTTATTAACGATTTTTCGATATAATGAATTTTAACAATATTCATTATATTTTCTTTATATATTTATATACTTTATATACTTTATATTCTTAGTTTATCGCCTATGTTGAAAAGCAAAGTTTTTGCACTATATTCTTTCTTGCTAAGATACTTACCAAAATCGAGTACCATGAGAGTTACGCATATGTGAGCAAGACAGAGTGTGCACAAATGAGTACAATACAACACAATCGAATGAGGATAAATGATTAAAAAAGATAATAAGATTAAAAAGATAAGAAGTAAGTTAGTAGTCTGATCGATAAACTTGTTTAAGCTGTTCAGTTGCTTGATCGAGTAAATTTTTCTCAAGGTGCACACAACAAATGTGAAATACGCGATCGTTCGCGAAAAATATCATATGCGACAAGAAAATTGAATCGTCATAAATATAGTATATTATAAATAATTTAACTTATAAGAGAGAGAATATGAGAGAGAAGTATAAGAAACAAAAGAATACTAAATTACACTTACCAGATCCAGGATCGCGAGCTCTATCTGCGGATATGGACCTCGAATGAGCGTCTTCGTGATTGATCTCACCTTCAGGACCAACTGATCTACTTCTCGTTTTGGATCGACTCAGTCGCTTCTTTATGGTACCAAAGAAATCACGTCGTTTTCTCCGAGCTCTTCCTCTCTCTATAATAAGCGTTATTTATTAGAAAGATTTCGTAAAATATTATATTCACAAAAATGCTATAGATATTTGAAAAACACAATGTTATAAGAAGAATGAAAATGAAATTATTTTAATAATGAAATTATATTTTTAATATAATTTTCGTAGATTGCTATAGGAATTGAGAATCGCTAAAAACATCTTACCTTCTGAATTAGAGGAATTGGGAGTGCTCTCTGGTCCCGACGCAACATTGACATCTTTCATTCCATGCTGCAAACAAATTATATTCAAAGGTTATACAAGATCAAAACCAATTTCTTAGTATTATCATATAATTTTATCTATCAAAACAAGAACGTTAATCATACAAGTTTACTTACTTCCGGGGATATCTCGAGCCAGTTTCCATTCTCCGTCAGAGAGACCTGTCACACATTAGTAAATACACAGCATACAACCACGGTTAATACTTTCTTGAAACAAAAGAAATATACTTGATGTTAAAATAAATTGAAACGTAACTCTGAGTAATGATACTGTGAATAACAAACGTTTGAAATTTGCCTCTCAATCTTTGCTGCAGGATATCGGTCTGTATTAAATTGAAACAACTACCCTTTGAAGTTTATTTATTTTTTCATATTACGAGCAAAAAAAACGATTATTTTGACCAGGAAACACAAGCAGTCACAAGACCAAGTAGTTCTTACCTTGACAATCTGTCGCTCTGGCTGCTGCAAGAGAAACCAAAAAAAATCATGCTTTAGTAGAAAGTACAATAACAGAGATATTATATTTGTCACGAATGAATAGTAACTTCATGACGATAGAAGCAAATGAGAAGATTTAAAAAACCAAAAAATATCTCTGTTAGTATACCAGGTGTATGCATAAGTTTTTTCCGGTTTTTTAGTAAAAAAAGACACGTAATTTTCAAGGGAAATTAATTTTTTTTTTATTCAAAATATTGGCCATCGGCTTCTACATATTTCGCCCATCTTTCAGGTAATTTATGAATACCATGCCAGAAAAACTGCTTATCTTTTGCGGCAAACCATTCGTCGAGCCATTTTCCAACTTCCTCGAAATTGCTGAAGTGCTGCTCTGCGAGCGCGTGCCCCATTGATGCGAAGAGGTGATAGTCAGATGGCGCCAGGTCTGGGGAGTACGGCGGGTGCGGAAGGATGTCCCATCCAAGCGATTTCAAGGTGTCTTTCACTGGTTTTGCTGTGTGAGACGGCGCATTGTCGTGTAACAAAATCACTTTGCCATGTCTTCTGGTCCATTCCGGTCGTCTTTCGATTAATGCGTGGTTTAAATTAATCATTTGTTGGCGATAGCGTTGTGTATTAACGATTTCGCCGGCTTCAAGAGTTCATAATACACAATACCGCTCTGGTCCCACCAGACACAGAGCATGGTCTTCTTGCCGAAGCGATTTGACCTTGGTGTTGATGGACTGGCTTCGCCAGGTGAAAGCCACGATTTTTTCCGCTTCGGGTTTTCAAAATAAATCCATTTTTCGTCACCCGTCACAATTCGATACAAAAATGATTTCCTTTCGTGGCGTTGAAGCAGCATTTCACAAGTGACTTTGCGATTTTCCATTTGACGTTCATTCAAATCGTGTGGGACCCATTTACCGAGTTTATTGAGCTTTCCCATTGCTCGTAAACGTCTGCTGATTGTTTCTGTGATACATGTAATGCTTCTGCTAATTGCCGTTGAGTTTGAGTTGGGTCATCATCCAATAACTCCTGCAATTGCTCGTCTTCGCATTTTTGTGGTCTACCAGAGCGCTCACTGTCTTTCACATTGAAATCACCACTTTTAAATTGTCGAAACCATGTCTCACATGTTTTAATCGATGGAGCGTTCACCATATGTTTCTACCAGCAAACGATGATTTTCAACAGCCTTTTTCTTTTGATTAAATAAAAAAAGCAATGCGTGCCGCAAATGTTCTTTTTCAGGCACAAAACTCGACATGATCACTGAACGATAAACCAAAGACGCTAGTTTTTGGCGGACTCAACTTGTGTGTGTTTGTAGTTTTAAATGTCAGACGAACAAAATGATGTATGTGTCAAATTAATACGCTGCGTACTTTTCGCTGGCGACATCTCTTAGTTAAACCGGAAAAAACTTATGCATACACCTGGTATATCCATATACACATATAAAAAAGTATACATATATAAAAGTTATTCTGCAATGTAATATTCTCGCCGGATAGAAATCTTTCCAATTTTATTTGGTTTTTATACTAGCTTATTCTTTGGTTATTCATAATTGTACGTCACACGAATGTGTTACATTTTCATGCAATAAAAAATGCTTTCACAATTATTTCACAAGCTTACCCTTTGTTGACTGTGTACAATCAAAGTCCCTTTATTACCGTTCGTTTGTCCGCTTTTGTATGGCGAATCTACAGTCGTGACATTGCCGTTCGTCAGATAATCTATAAGAACAAGTTTCTAATAAAATTTCGTAATTAACGTTATCGATTTGAATAGAAACCTACGACTCACTCACTCTCTCTCTCTCTCTCTCTCTCTCTCTCTCTCTCTCTCTCTCTCTCTCTCTCTCTCTCTCTCTCTCTCTCTCTCTCTCTCTCTCTCTCTCTCTCTCTCTCTCTCTCTCTCTCTCTCTCTCTCTCTCTCTCTCTCTCTCTCTCTCCTCTCCCTCCCCCCTAATAATTTTTTGTAATTGTTTGGATATTTGCACTTAATTGAATCCGGAGCTCAATGCGTGATATCGAATCGATAAACGAGGAATGAGAATCTAATTGTTCTCATGCTAACTAAATATATTTGAAGCGAATCAGGTTTTAACGTGCAACGAACGATGCATAATTTAAACAAATGCATTACATATTAAGGGATTCAAACCGGTTCTGGGCAAGAGAAACATGTGTGAGTTTGCCTTCATACGAGGATGAGTCAAAGTCACTAATATGTACTAATGAAAGAAAAATCAATCAGATGTACACACACATCAATGCCTGATAAGCAATCAGTAATTACCCCCTTCTGAATGTGCGGCAGAGTCGTACAAGATAAGTGTACTGTTACCGTTGTTGTAGTTTAGACTATTGCTGCTGATGACATTTGTTTGGCTGTAGGCACGGGTCGGCGAGATTGACTTTATCGTTTCCTTGACTTTATAAGGCTTGGTCCCAATTTGTGGTACCTCTGCACCCTCGATGAACAGAAACTGTAAAATAATATAGAATAATAGCATGCAATCGACAAATCAGCCACGATAACCTATTAAAAGTAAATAATTATGGAAGCGATTTATAAAGATTTGGTTAGCGTAAACGTCTTTTAACAAATGATGCTTTCAAAATTAAAAATTCATATTTATCAAGAGAACTAATTTAATGCTAAAATATCGTGATATTTAATTAGAAGAAAAATTGATAAGAAAAAGAATGATTACCTCCACCGTAAGAGTGCCTGTGATATCATCCTCCTCATATGGCCGTGCCTGAAGAGGTATGATCTGCCGTTGACTCGGATTCGCGATAAGTTCCTCAACGCCTACGATTCCTAATCCCAAGAATCTTTGACTCTTGTTGAAATGATCAAACACTTCTAATAGCACCTCGCTCGTATTGTGGCTTATATCACTACAAATGTATGTCAATATTTAGCATCATTGCTCTATAAAATATTAAGACTTACTCTTTTGTAAAAAGAAAGTATGATAATTGATCGAATAATCCAGCATAAAATAAAGTAATAATAGCAATAATAATAAAATAATAATCGCATAAATTTTCATGTAAACAATTACAATAAAAACGCTTCATCCCATAATGGATTGTTGGTATCCTTTTTTATAGAGGTCTGGTTCTTTTGCGGAGGTTCATCCAACTCCACGACGCAGTAAGGCTCTACGGCTCCTTGTTGACCACCGAGGTCGACAGCCCTCACAACTTTCACCAGCAATCGTCTCTCGCCAGGTACATATTGCATCGATGCAGGTGAGGGTGCGGCGTGTCCTTGAAGACGTTGATGCGGTGGCTGCGGTATCATCGAATTCGAGATGTTCTGCATGTTAAGTCACAATCGTCGCGTATGACAATAACAGCATGACAATTTACAAGTGAAGCATTATACTTTCAACACAGTTCTACTTTCGACAAAAGTGATTTATATATATTTGGAAACTACCTAAGCATGATAGAAAAGTTTAGTTAAAAAAAAATGGAAATATATCTAAATACGTAATATCTAAATATCTAATTGAGACAAGTGCATTGACAATGTCGATTACCTACCGCATTGTCGTAGTGTGTGGGATATGAAAAGCCCAACTGAGAAGGTGGCTCTCTCCATAATCGAGGACACGTGGGATATTGAGAAAGATTGAGATGAACATTGGTGCCTCGCAGGGCACCCACCACAATTTCCGTTACCACTTCTTGCAACTGGCTTTCGTCCAAATCTTTCTTTATTGTTCCTACCGCTGCCAGAGAGATCTTTACCTGTGTGATAGAAATATAATAGTAAGAGATATAATATCAAATGTGTTTCTTCGTTTATCAATCGTTTATATTGTTTTTCTGAACAATTTAAGAAAACATGAAAAAGATATAAAAACGTTGAAAGATTTCACATTTTTTTTCCATGTCTGTTTTGCATCTCCACCGAGATGCTAAAGATTATATAAACGCGGCCTAGAGCGAGCGACAAAGAGCTATGATTGCACGGAACGGAACGGATGCAACATGTTTCCGCGTGTTGCATTATAGGAAATTCGTTGATATCAATGTTGCACGCACCTCTGGCCAGCCGTCGCATTTCACATCTACCAACAATTTCTCAGTGATGCAGACGACATTGAGACGAGCGCGAAAACGATTGACATTGACTCGATAGTGATTAATCTCCACCTTATCGCCTCGTTGTCGAAACGCCTTCAACTGCAAAGCTGGAGTAGCTTCACAGTCGCATGTGATAGTCTAAATGCGAAAAAAGATGATTATTATACCGTAATATTATGATTTTTTTATACATTAAAAATGTCAATCCCTTCAAATTTGAGAGTTACTAGAACGATAGGAAGGAAAAAGAAAAACTAGTTATTTGACACACAGAGAATTCTAGAACTATCAAAACAAGTGCGAAGCGCTCGCACTGACAAAAGCGCAGATACTTAACGAATAATTAACGTACCACATCGTTCTTTGAATCACATTCGCAGAAGATATTTGACAATGTTGGCGGATAAGTCTCTGGAAGTACGCGAACAAATTCTACACCGACTCCGTGCTGAAACATATAAATGTCCAATTGGGACCATTCCAGTCGACAAATGCATACAGAGAGTGCATACTTAGAAACATTTGCGTCGTACTTTTTTAAATGCATGATAATTATTTCGTTACTATCTTTTTTCTTGTTCGGCACGCATTCGTGCGTTGTACGATATACCATTTATTTGCATATTCATGTTTGGAATTATAAGCTAAGAATAATCTTCGCCGTATCACTGTTTATACGTCACGTTTATAGAGAATACTCTCGATTAATTCAACTGGGAAATCTTTCAGACACAGACTATATATGTAAAATTAATTAATTACTACAATTAAATTAAATACATATCTTTTGCTGCTTTTAGAATGGCCTAAAAAACTTAATTGTTACCGAATATATCTCATTATCCTTGTTAGAGTTAATTCCCCCTTATTTTTGCTATTGTTAGTTTAATTGTTTCTTCTTAAATTAATTATTTCATCAAACTTTATCGAGATGCTTTGTGATATATCGTAGACACTCTAAACTTTCCAAGTTCTATTTTTAATGATTGCATATAATGAATGTGATGGAAAAGAATTTAATGAAAATTATAACAATAAAAACTAAATAAACTTTGTATTTATATAAAAACGTATATTAACGTACCACACGTATCATCAACCGTTTGATCAACAGAAGCTAGGATTGACTTTAACGCTCGAAGAAATTTAAATTGTCCGAACGACATGACGCCATCGGCTACACGTGGCAAGGACAGCACCGAACCGTAACGCTTTTTTATATATACTAGTGACCTTTGATGTAACGTACCTTGATCCATGTAAATGACCACTTGTGAAATGAATGATTCGAATGATTCGTTTCGTCTTCGACGAAAAACGGAAAAAGTTATGTAACTGAATATATCTTATAAAATATTAATTATAATATTTTATAAGATATATATATATAATATTTTATAAGATATATATATATTCGTGGAGATAATTGTCAGCATATAGAATTTCTGCACGTAACGTGTTGCTATTAAATGACGATATTTTTTTTAACTTATTTATACATTTCTTTCATTACTTCTTTTTTATAGATAAGCAAGCGTCAAAAAAAAGATCGATTTTTTAGGATAAAAATAACAGAAAATTATCTTCATATCGAATTTACAAAATAATGATAAATGATATAGTGACTTGCGAGTTGCAAGAATGAGAGAGCAATCGATTTTCAATTTCATAATCATAGGATAGTAGTAAAATCTGAAAGAGTGCCCGTAACTGGAAGCACACGAATCATCTGTTAAAGTCCATCAGAGATAGTAGAATGCAGAGTTCAATATGATAAATTCAATCTTCTTGATGAGAGTAGGATGCTTATATAAATATAAATACAAATTTGGCTGATTGGAAAACACTAAAAAATGAAATCGAAACAAATTCTCTACTTTATTATAATTTTGCGACATTTGCATCCAAGAAAAGTGCTTCGCTCAAACATTCGACCTCGACACGAGAGAGCTATCGCACACGCACACCCGCGACAGACACAACCGGGTGTCCCCTTCTCTTTTCACCCACACTTCGAGTAGTTGGAAGAATATCTCTTTATATCTTGCCTTATCGAGCGAACGATGTGACGAATCGTAAAAAGTTCCACGTAAATTTCATAAAACATGTATCGTGTTTTATAAAAAAAAAATGTCTCGTAAAATGTCTCGTAAAATTAGAAGCAAGTATATTCCTCGTAGTTATTAATTCTATAAAATCACTCGCTTCTTTTTCCAAAATTTAAAGTTAACTTAAAATTCGCAACTTTCAGTAATCGAATTTTGACTCAAATGTTTGCCGATATGGCGAGCGTTAGAGCTAGTCAAGTCGCTTGAAAGAATGACAATCCATACCTCATCGGTGGAGCCGGCGGTAAAATCGTTGAGGGAAACCACCCAAGTAGCCAAGAGTTCGTTGAGGATGACGAGGTCATGATGCAGCCATACGATCAGTTCGTTGACCCAACGTACGGCCTCGGCATCCGCGCCAGTCGCGGTTGGCAGATGTAGAGCTCTGGAACTTCGGGACGGGCTAATGAGAGCACCGGAAGTCTTCCGAATCAGGCGTTTCCTGATCGGAGGTGTGGGTGGCACGTAACCCCCTGGCGACGGTGATCTCGTACCTGCTACCACACTCGTACCACCACCACCACCACCACCACCACCACTACCATTACCACCGCTACTACCAGCGGTGGTACCACCACTACTACTATTACCAGCGGTAACAGCAGCAGCACTAACGGTCCCACCGCCACCTGCAACACCGGCACCAGCCCTCGCGAGCGACGACGAGGACGTCGATGACACTAACGTCGATTTCGATTTGTCCAACAGTTTTCCAACAGCGGTACCACTGGCAGCACTCATTGTCACGGCACTCTCACCGTGATAGGCATGGCCATCCTTGCCAAGCTGCAATGACGACGATGAGGTGGCCGCAGCGGCGGCAGAGAGCTCGTTCAGTACAAAACGATTATATACATACTTGCCAACACACAGCACCACCAAACCGAATAACATCCAGCCGAATATCAGCATCGACAGTGTATCCATGGTCGTCTCACCAGTCGAGTCAAAACTGCATATCAGATCGTCCACCCGCTCGGCCAAGTCGGCCATATTGCCCCATCGTTCTGCCAACCAAGACCAATTGGATTCCAAAAACATTCTTTTCTATTTTCACCCGCGAGCAACCGCGGCCCCACCACCGCTTTATACTTGGCTATTAATACAACACACATATACCCTGGGCTCTACCAACTCCGCTACACGGCACTGGTAATCGTAGTTATTCCTCCACGTTGTCCTCGTCATTGTCATCATCGTCGTCGTTGTCGTTGTCGTCGTCGTCGCCGTCGTCGTCGTCATCGTCATCGTTATCGTCATCGTCATCGTCATCTTCGTCATCTTCGTCACTGTCATTTATTCGCGTCTTTACTCGGCGTGTGTTCGCTTCCGTTTGGGAAAGCTACATTCTTCTATCCGATCAGACCTGGCTACTAGTTTTGAGGTCACGCGCTTTCTTCGTTATCTCTTTCCAATGTTTGACTGATCCAGCCATTTATAAATGCGGATGTTTATCTTCGTCTTGAGTCCGCAAGCTCCAATTACCTAATTGAGACCAGAGTTGAAAGCTTTCGATTAATTTGAAAATCGCTTTTTTCAAGATTCCTTGCCGTCGACCTTGATGCTATCAGCGGTCTTTTCATTGATAGCATCAGTAAAGTCATAATATTTTCTAGGTGCTATTTATCCATGTAAAAAAGTTCGAGTTTATTGTGTATAGCTCATTACAAATGCACCGAGAATGAATGATATCTACACAATGAATGATATTTTCAAGAAAGTATCTACAAGAAAGTTTCAAGTTATGATCTCGTTGCACCGCGCGCAAAGTGAATTAAAATAATAAATATTTCTTTCTTTTCTTTTATTCTTTGTTGAGAGGAGATTAAGCTGTGATAGAAAAGACATTTCGTAAATTACATCTCAGCTAGTCTCAGCTAAATATAGTGTAAAAAAACTGTAAATAGGAAACTGTATGGCATCGGGACAATTGTCGTTATGGTACAGGAGACAAGTTTCATCGGTAGAGATGCGGAGTTTTGCTTTTGGATCTCTCAGAGAGATTATTCTCAGTTATATTTTTGATATTTTAATTTCATTTTAAATTTCTCCTTTATTTTTATCTATATCTAAGTCGATATGTAGTCCTATACATATATGTATATAATTAATAATAAATTGATTGAGATATGAATATATATATATATATATATATATTCATATCTACATGAATATAAATGCAATAGAGTATGCTATCAGAATATATATATATATATATATATATATATATATATATATATATATTCATGTCTATATTCATATATATATATATTCTGATAGCATACTATTGTCTTTCGTAGATGACAATGTTTTATGTTTTAATGAAAAACAAAAAGAGAGAGAGAGAGAGAGAGAGAGAGAGAGAGAGAGAGAGAGAGAGAGTTTAAAAAGATCCTAGAATCTTTTTCATTGCGGTACTTTTGACAAATATTTTTAATCGGCTATCGCTATTGTATGATGGTGATTGAATGATAAGTGTGACGAATGGACGAATAGCGAGAATTGTACATTAGTAACCTTGACGCGGTGTCTTATTATTTAAACATAATTTTTGCTCACTTGAAAGATTGGGAGACATCGCGCACTGCACAAACAGAAAAATATTATTGATCACACCAAGACGAGGAAATTTTTGTTGTTCACTGCTGGCGAGAGATTCAAATTTAATCTCAAGTTATCGATCAATGGTCGGAATCAATAAAACGGGTCAACCAGAAAAAGAGAACAATAAGAGCTCAATCAAAGTCGTCAACGAGTAAGTAAAAAACGAGTAAAAAACAAGAGATGAAAGGATTTGTAGATGAAAATCTCTCTAGAAA
This sequence comes from Pogonomyrmex californicus, assembly GCA_024349325.1. Classification (NCBI taxonomy): domain Eukaryota; kingdom Metazoa; phylum Arthropoda; class Insecta; order Hymenoptera; family Formicidae; genus Pogonomyrmex; species Pogonomyrmex californicus. The sequence continues at coordinate 8,641,062 of JAECZD010000013.1, read as the reverse complement.
ACTTTTCTTTCCAGCAAAATCATCAAAAAAATTTTTATGTCGTCCGTACTAATGTAAAAAAGAAAAAGAGAAAATCAAGTTAAAATTGAAAATCACATAAAAGATTATTAATAATTTAATATCACTCGTAAAATCAAAGTTTTTAATTTAAAAATAACCTTGGAAGAACAACTCTTTTTGTCTCTTCTATCTTTTTAATTATTTTACGTTTACATTACATTTACACATAGTATTATGTTAAAAAGATTATTTCTTTTTATGATGAATAAGGTGATCGGTACGTTCAATACATTCAATAAATGGCCTTAAAAGTGAAACGATACCATGAAACCTAGTGAATGTCTTACTCCAAGTGCCGTTACACTTTCGCTTTACTGTCTACAACACGTGGAAAGTATACGCGTTCACTTTCTATCGCGGTCATCGCAATAGTCGGCTCGTCGAAAATAAGCAATATTAAAAAGTAACATTAATCTAAATAAGATCAAAAATTCAATATAATTAATTTTAATAATAAATTGGAATTATACATATTCTATTATACATGCTCTACATCATGTCTGTTTATTTCTCAAAAACCGTAGAAAAAATAAATTAGTAAAAATTTTCAATTCTAATTAAACAACAAACTTTCCAAAATTAAATATTACGCAAATTTATCTAATTTTATTATATTATTGACAATACAAATTTATATCTTTTCTTTTGTTGTTTCAGTAAGCTGTAATTTATTAGAAGAGAGGTTATTGATTTAATCCGTGACCCAATTTCACGATAATTGATCAATCTCAACAACAAAAGATTTGTGCACAAAAATAATGTTCACAATGTTATTAGTCAACTTCATCGATAACTGTTAACAAATCGTGTATGTGTGTGTGTGTGTGTGTGTGTGTGTGTGTGTGTGTGTGTGTGTGTGTGTGTGTGTGTGTGTGTGTGTGTGCGTGCGTGCGTGCGTGCGTGCGTGCGTGTGTGTGTGTGTGTGTGTGTGTGTGTGTGTGTGTGTGTGTGTGTGTGTGTGTGTGTGTGTGTGTGTGTGTGTGTGTGTGTCACGCATCACATTTCTAAGATCGTGAACAGTTCCGAATGCTGAGTATTGATTAATTCAGCAAAAGCCAAGATAATTTTTATTGTGCAAACAATAGAAGAACAGAAGAAGATTCTTTCGACGTGATTAGCATTGTGTTAATTTACGTTAATTATTTTAAAAGATAATTAATAATTGAATAATGGAAAAATTCGCATGAAAGTGTCAAGTAGCATTGCCAAAGCAACGTAGCTATTGAAATCATATAAAATGTCAAAGTTTGCGTAATGAAGTCCCACTTTTCGTAATGGAAAAATGAAATATCGAAGAATACTTTCAAAATTGAACGATATGGACCGTCTGTCTAGCTGTAGTGCCTCTCCGCATTGCGTCTCTTCGAATGCGTCCGTTGCGGATGCGATTGTCTGAATAAATTAAATTTTTTAACAACAAGCAATTTAAAAAAAAAGAAGAGAACTTATTAATGTACAATAATTTTGTTTATTCCATTCAATGTTCCATCTTTTGATCGAAATATATGTATCAGATTCCCAGATCAGATAACGTATATGTGAAGAAACTCTCTCAATCAAAAACAATATAAATCAATAATCGCGCAATTAATTAACAATCAATTACGATATCGATCGCATTTTTTCGCAGATTTTAGACACGCGAACGTGGCATGTTTCGTTCACTCTTCACACTTTATTCCACTCCAGAACGATAACAATAATAACAACAGTATGTATAAGTATGACGATAACGATACGCTTACTACCTCTTCGCAGAAAATGGACGCTTTGCGTTTCGCTCGACGCCGGCGTCACAGCGACGGCGACGGCGACGGTCCGCGGCAGTCTGACTTTCGATTAATCGGCCGATCCCGCCGGCTCGACACGCCACTCGCTGGTCGACTCGGAGGGGCAATCCCCGCCAGAATCCGACCTTTCCATCGGATATCTCTTCGAGCACCCCTGTGTCATTAGATCACCTCTCGCATTTTGCTCCCCACACCCCACATTTTGCGGAACAACCATTGTAAGGAAAGAAATATTGGTGGAAATATATCGCTTACGTTAGGAATCTAGGGTGTGATCTAAAGATCTAAAAGTTCAACGGACACCCGTTGAACTTTTAGATCTTTTACTCCATTTTAAATCGATTTTTCCTTAATTAAAATTAAAATTGAGGTCTCTTATGAATACGTTTTACAAATTTCCTTTCAAATTTCCTCATTGTGAATAGAATAGATTTTATATATTAAAAAAATGAATGTTTGTGGACTTGTAATTTTTAAATAAGATATACAATTATTAAGTGCAAGTATTATCTTGAGTAAAAAAAACACTCGAAAAATTGTTTTAGCATACAAATTATACGTCTCTTAAAATCAAATACTTGAACTGATAGTCGCTAATGTATTTTTGGAAATGTGAGATAAAAACAATTTCTTTCTTTCTTATAATTCTGATAATGTTTCTCTCTCTCTCTCTCTCTCTCTCTCTCTCTCTCTCTCTCTCTCTTTCTCTCTCTTCAATCTCAAAAATCCCGAGTATCCAAGTTCTTCTGATTTGCCCTATATACTAATGGGTAGTCCTATATCGATCCGCTGAGTAACACCACCTTACCTGGTTAACCTCGCGACGAATCATCGTCTCTTGATACTTGGGATTAGATTTGTTCCTCTCAGTTACATCGTATTATGCTTTTCGCGCACAAAATACGTTTTCAGATTGAAGAAATATACACTTGGAAACAAAAAAAGAGAAATAGAAAAGCAAGAAAATGTCGAGGCTGTGGAGACGAAAAAAAGAGCCTTATTGTAATAATAAGCTTTAATTGTTTATTAAGTTTTATTTATTTCTTCTTCACTTTATATTTAGATTTATTTAAATTTATAGGGATAAAAGGAAAAGTTGAGTAATTTGATCGTAAATTACGCATATAGGTCTTTCTTCTAGATATCGATTGGTACATGTCTCTATATCAGTACTCGAATAAATTACGATAAATTATGCCAATATAAATAATTGTGTAATAAAAAAAAGATACGGATACGAGTTGGAGAATGAGTCATGTCGATGATGCAATGAAAGATCCATCATCATCGTAAATAGTTACGATACCGTGATCGTATCGTATGCAAGATTGGACTTGGATCTAGTAAACTCAAGTGATCCAATGTGATTGAATAATCGCGATTACCATTTAAAATCGAGATAATATTGAAACAATAATGAAACAATAATATTTACTCCATATCGGGACAATGCAATCGAAGCGAATCAAACAATTGTCATTCATTATCTTGCAACATACAAGTTTATGATTCTTTTCAGATACGGACAGATATAATTTTTTTAAAAAATTCAAACTCGTGCTAAATATATTTTCTTTATCCTTTTTCTCTATGTATTCTCGTTACGTTATCGTAGTCACACATGTTATATTGAATCATACGTAGAATATTTATGTTATTACATGTTGAAAGAATCTTAATTGGCATTTGATGTTGCAAATATTTGGTTAATAATGACAACAACAACAACAACAACAACAACAACAACGACAACAATGATGATGTTGGATTTTTTTGTCATAGAAGCAATATGGCGATTACTTTTGCTTCAACTGTAGATAGCGCGATGACGCACATCTAAAAATAGCTCCGGGAAATATTTCATTCACACGATATACACGCATAAAAACACAAATTTGAAATCCATATTCTTATCTTTAATCAAAAAGATCTCCTTTCTTATTCCTCATTCGACCATCATAATTGTGGAAATCAGCTGACGGTGAACAAATATATATCGTTCTTTAAGATTCATCAAATAGATAAATAAAATAATATTATGAGCAAATGTCAAGCATATTCACAACAAGAAATTTTCATTTACGTTATTTACGCAGAATAATATTTTTGTTTTTATCTATATACGATGAATACATCACATATGAAATAATACACATTCCGTATAATGTTCAAAAATTCTAAAATTCTAAAAGCTGCAGATTTGGAGATTTAAACACAAACATCTACATATATGAAAATTGATCAAGTATTATAAAAATATCATCGATAAGTATCACGTTGCATGATGTTGCATCATCAAAAATTTCAAAAATAAATTTTCCAAACTTTCGAGATTTTTCGCGATTTATAAAAAAGAAAGAGAGAGAGAATTTGTACAGCGTATACTCTTTTTATTGTTTTGTCATTCATTTACATACAAATATTTTCAAGATACGTCTTACGAAACGAAGTAGTAGCCATATTCGGTGCTCGCTGTAGTTTGCGCGTTCGCTACAATTAAACGAACGTATCTTTCGATACAAAATAGTTTTGTCGCTCTCCATCTCATTCACTTAAAATATTACGTTAATTTTGCGGCGTCCTTGAGCTCGTTTCGTCCACTTTCAGAAAAGTGTAAACCGTTCGCAACTTCGGTGCTCACGCGTCATTACAGCTCATGATTTGACTCGCATTTGTACAAAAAATGAATTATATGAACAATCAAAAGCAAAAACGGCAAGACAAAGGAATAGAGAAATAGAGAAATAGAGAAATAGAGAATAGAGGAATACAAGAATATTTAGACTCAAATTCAAATGATCGAATGAAAATGATCGGAAAAAAAAAACGCGCGACAAAATTGAAATGATAAACGAGGAGATCTATATCACCAGATCTCTTAGCACCGAATAAGATCGATGTAGATGACATATAGATGATCAACAAGAATTAACGAGCATACATACGACATGTATACTCGTAGACCGGCCTTACGATTGGATCACACAAAGAGAATTCAATAAAATTTCTTTGTGAAAAAACGCGCTGATTTTATACAGCAACGAGCTGCTCTCGCTCTCTCGGCCGTAAGCTCCGAATCCTAACACACACACACACACATGCTGCGAGGAATCTTCTATGAGAGAGAAATCCCGAGGGTTTGGCAGTCGATGGCTGTTGACGGACGCTGTTTGATTCACACGCGATCATTCAGCACAACATATCACAATTCGAGGTAAAGTTCGGCATGCTAACAACGGCAACTTGATTCGCATGATTCACATGATTCGCATAATGCATCCTCGCATGCACGCGTTCTTTTCGACAGCAATAACTGAATCGAGTTCAATGCGATTTTAATGCTGCGCAAAAGCATACCTTACATACGTCATACAGTTCTTTTCCCATGCCAATAGTTACACGAAGATCATTTTCACGTATATCTCCATCACATTGAAATCCAAACTTATATTCATTTATATCGATTTCAAACAGTTCCCTTCTCTCTTATGTATATAATAAAAGCTAGACAATTTCGACGAGCCATTTGCGCCTCGTAATTCGTTATTACACTTGGCGCGTATTCGAATCGAATTATCGGCGTATTTTAATTTATACGACAAGATTTGCTTTTGTTCTTGCTTTTCATCTTGCGCGAATTTTATTCGAATGATTCAGAAATTTTATCTGAGTATGTGTTTGATCGTTAAAACTAGGAAACCACATGTATCGCGTGCTACTCGCTCGTCCCAATTCACGATGTTACGAACGATTCTTGCATACATCACTTCTATATCATAGGCATCGAAGGCAGGACGAAGCGACATTTAAAAATGAAAGATACCATGAAAGGTACAATTCTTCGCTGCTTACGTGATGCTTACACACACAGCTTATTAATTATAATGTTTACACATGTTAATCCGCAATCATTCCACGCATGTTCCTAAGTATAGTTCAAACACCAACATTTTCACTTGCATGAGTGAAGCCGATGACAATTATTAATAAGTGAACATTGCCTAAGTATTCGATAAAAAATGTCTGCGAATTTTCGTGATATTATTTTATCACGTAATGATTTAATTGTATTATTTGTCAATACGTATAACGCGCATTAATCTTTGATAGAAACGCGAGGAAACAATGTGAAATCTAGAATATATATCGTTCTAATATTGCTGTGTGTGTGTGTAAAAAATATAAAATTTTAGTATATAAAATTTTAAAATTCCCCCAACCGCCTCCCCCATTCACTAAAGATTTGAAAGAAGACGAAACGACACAAATCTTTGTCGTTCGGTTTCACTCATCTTAAATTTGCGCCGAATTTAGAGTTATTTATGTCTATGCGTTCGTTCGTTGACATTTTAACTTCGCGATACACAATGCTTATTAAATGGCCTCGTTGGCGACAACCCTCTTCATCACCCTCTTCCTCGATATTAACCAAGCTTTAAATAACTCGGCCCGCTCTCTCTTTAAATAACTTTTTTTTAATCTTAACACAAACACTCTTAATACTCGCGTTAAAGTTATGATATGAAACTTATAGTTTTGCTATACGCATATACTCAATATACTGTATCTACGTGCAAAAAAGTATGCGCGGCTAATATGCATATCGCAACTTGGATAATGCGTAGTCACATTATCAACATCGTACAGGTTCCAATGACGCGATAAAAATGCATTACGTTAACGAAAACGATAAATAGCCATCGTAAAGAAAAAAGAGAAGCAAAATGCAATTGCACCTATAATATAAATGTATACGATGCTACGACGACCGTGCTTAATTTTAACAACAGATTCCACGAATGATTTAGAGCAGATCCTTCCTCAATTAAAATATGGATATGTCGATACATATTTCTCGGGTTACGAGGGATTAAAGATAAAAAGCTTTTCTCGAATTAAGCGCTTTAGAGAGAGAAACTTAATAAATATAATATATGTATAATAATATAATAATATAATAATAATAATATGTATATTTTATTTAAAAATATTCCTCTATTTCATATGTATGTATGTATGTGTGTGTGTGTGTGTGTGTGTGTGTGTGTGTGTGTGTGTGTGTGTGTGTGTGTGTGTAAAATTTATTTTTATTTATAATGCATATACATGTTCCTTGCCCCTTCTTTCTCTCTCTCTCTCTCTCTCTCTCTCTCTCTCTCTCTCTCTCCCCCCCTCCCCTCCTCCTCCCATCTTTTTCTCTCTTTCTTTAATGTCAAATATAAATATGTCAATAAAACTCAAAACTTTTTAATTATATAATATTTAACATCAAATGTTAAAAATGATAAATGGTGGTTTATTTTCTTTGAAATTGAGGAAAAATTATCTCAAAATTCGATAGATTCTGTCATTAAAATAGAAAGTAAATTAACGTCAAAAAAATTCTACATAGAAGAGAAGCAAAGGGAAGGAACAAAGAGAAGAGCAAAATGTCAAGGATGAAAAAAAAAGTACAGGATATACAACAAGAGAACGAGCTCTGATGTTAAAGGCTAAAGGAACTTTCACAAAAGATCTTGTCATACGTGTTAATATTTTCACATTTTCCCCCTCTCTCACACGTTGACAGCGATATCGCTGTTAAAAAAAAAATAAAGAAGAAAAGAAACAAGTAAAATAAATACACATCATACTGGAAGATCCACACCATATGAATTTATAATATATGTACAAAGGTGATGGAATATAAGAAAAATATACAGTAAAAAAGGACGGAAAAGAACGTGTCAAGAAATAAAGAAGAAAAAAGAAAAGAAGTACGTCTTAATAGTCAAATAGTCAAAAAGACGTAAAATTGCGCACTCACGTTTATTTGCACACGCGTCTCTCGATTATCGATCGGAATATTCGCATACGATGCGTCTCGGCAACGTATCGACAATGCGCCGATACGAATGCAAATCTTGCAAAAGTACAGAAAAGAAATAAATGTTAAATATTTCACATGCGTGTCACGCTTTATTATTAAGATTATAATCAATATTTAAGTGAAAGATAAGAAAAAGTAATAATCGATAAAACATAAATAATAAGCCATGCGACATTTATATATCAAAGATAAGTTTTACCAACGCTTGTTATCAAAATCGTGATATATTTTTCCTCACGAAATTCTCTCTTATTCTGATAATTCGACTAGAAATCATCTTTCATCTAATTTTCGGAATGATTATTGAAAATTTTTATGATTATGCTTATCGTAGCGTGTTAATATGATGAAGTGTAGGTAAAGCGTTACGTAATAAAATATCGTATAAAATTCAGCCTTCAAAATTATGTGAATTGGTGAACGATTACCAACGAAAAACTTACGTACAAATGAGTTTTATGAGTTAAAAAATGAATACACGCACATATGCATACATGCATACATGCATACATGCAAGATATACATGCATTTATTCTACATTACTTGTGGTTAAACGTTTTGCCGGACATTAATCAAACACTTATTAAAAATTGACAACATGTTTGGTATCAAACAAAAGGGCAATGTACAAACAGATTTCTCGCATGTAAAACAATCTTCTCTCTGATAAACGTTAGACTGTGTTACAAAAGATTGTTCTTTTTTTTTTATCTAACAATAAATTTTGTAATTTGTATCAGAAAAAAATATTTTTTATTAAATAACAAATATACATATAATATATGTCATCATTTGATAAAAGGTATTTTTTTCTGATACATGTTACAATTAATTGTGTATATCATACATACATATACATATACATACATATACTTATACATACATATACATATACATACATATACTTATACATACATATACATATACATACGTATACATACATATACATATACATACATATACATATACATACATATACATATACATACATATACATACATATACATACTTATACATACATATACATATACATACATATACATATACATACATATACATATACATACATATACATACATATACATACTTATACATACATATACATATACATATACATATACATATATATATATATATATATATATATATATATATATATACATATACACCACACACACGCACGCACGTGCGCACACACACACATGTAGATTTATCTCGAAGAAAAAAATTCTTTTAATTACTAGTTTGATCGGTTTTTATTGATAGCATGATTCTTCACGAATGTTTGCCAATAATCGGTAATTTGTAGCGTATCTGCACGATTTTTTGACAAAATAGCAATACGTTATCAATATCAAAAGTAATAAAATCAATTTGACATGTGTTGAAACAGCGTTTTATTAAATTGTTTTTATTGTTGTCGCCCTGAAGATGATAATGAAGATCGAAATGTTTGTGTTGCGTGTTGGAATTTTAAAAGTATTAATATTTATTAAAATATATTTTAACATTGTCATGTAGCTTTGGCTCGAATAACCTTTGTTTATATTCTGATTTAGTAAGAAAATCATTCGCGATCGTAATAGTAGAGAATAAATCAAATGTAATTATTGGATATTGCATTTCAATTATTAAATTAATCGAATAAAAATTAGGGCTCTTTGTAACAATTTAATCGCGATAACATATGTGTCGAGAGTGTAAAATAAAGTAAACAGCCTCGAGAAAGAGAGAGAGATAATACAAAAAGCAAGCTACTTATCACATAAATGTTTAACAAGAAATGTATTTTGCATGCGAGCAAATCAAATTCTTTAAACAAAAGTATTCTTTGAAAATAAGTTGGTTAAAAATCGTTATTAATCATACAAAAAGTTATGAAATTATAATTATAAATTCACAGTTTTAAGACATTTTTCATCCAACTGAAGAATATCTTTGTGAAAATGTACGCTGTCTCAATGTATAACAGTAGTTTTTTTGAAGAAGAACTCGTCATATAAAACATGTGTTAAACGTGAATCGAAATTTAGATATTCGATATCCATAAATGGATTAACATGAAGATTTCTTAACTATATATCGTTTAAGCGCAATGAGAAATTCACAATCAACGATCGTGGCATCCGTCTATCGTCATTATTGCTATTTACAATGTTCAATGTGTCTAAGAGATTAGCAATATCAGGGAACGAGGTGCGTTTCTTGGAATGTATTCGCTTCCTAAATTTTCAAGAATCGATTCGCATCGGAATAGAAATCGACAACGTAATGTACTTTACAAAAATTAAGATTGCGGTATGACATCGCGCGTCAGCGAAATAATATAGATAAAAATAAAAATGCAGAGAAAACATATGCCACGTCATTGACGGAAGAATTCTACAGAATGTTCTATGATGAGATCGTTCGTGTATAAAAGAATGTCTCAGAATATAAAAGAAAGCTTGTCTAAGAATACGCAATAAAAAATATATGATGTGTAACTTGAACGTTGAAATAATTGAGTTTCTTAGCAGTTAAATAATCTTCATGTTGAAAGCGTCAATAAAGAAAAAGTTTTGAGTCGATTAATATTAATCTTAATTATAAAATTGTTCATTTAATCGGTCTCATTAATAGTATAAATTTTTTAAGAGAAAAAGAGAAGAAAGAAGAAGGGAGAAGAGCAAGGAACAGAGAAGCAAAAAGAGAGGAAGAGAGCGAGAAGAAGGGAGAGGAAAAGAGAGGGCGAGGAAGGAAGGGAGGGGGAGAGATGAAAGATTATTGTAGATATTTATGTATAGAAATTGATATTATTTATATTATAAATAGTACACCATTTTTGGTCTTTATCGATATCCCTTTAAACTACGAAGCAATATAATAGTATATTTCATTGTGCGTGCATTTATTTTACATATTCTCATTGAAGTATATTTCTCTCGCTCAGAATCTACAAAAGAGGTTATCCTTTGTGTAAAAAAATCGATTCTCCCGTAAAGTAAAATAAATGAAACTCAATTGATTCAACGTTTCGTTACGATTACGTTTCGTTTACAATTATTCATCATATAGTAAATAACGAAAAGATTACGGCCCCACTTAAGACACTAAGATTAATTTACTTACATGTAAATGTCCGACATGTATGAATGTAACCATATATTTACATTCTTGTAAATATATTCTAAAAATCATACGTGGTTTTGAAAGATGTTCGATATCGAACAATCTAGTCACACAACTCTCCTTAACTTTTGTCTCATTCCTTCTGGCTTTGACAGTTCGATTTTGTGTTATTTATCTTTTTTTTTTATCGTCTTCTTTATCTTTTGTTCAGTTCTGTTCTTACAGCTGAAAATAAAAGATCTCATATAAAGTAAAAACTTTTGCATCAACATCTGATAATCATCAAAGAACTTACACAATTATAACAACATACCATCGATAATTTCTTGCTTCATCTTCTGAAACTCTTTCCGCACTTCTTTAATTATTTCCACTTTGAAGGCCTCCATCTCTTGCGCAGTCAGTGAAGTCCCATCATTAACTCCATTTACTTTGAGAAGGGTATCCTCCGAGGCCGAACCAAATCTCTTGCGTACTGATTTTGGTGACTCGGCGCCATTAGAGAATTTATTATTCGACGCATTATTCTTATCCCAAGACTTCTTGTCTGGTGAACTTTCCGGTTCCTGTAAAAAAAATTATTGGATTGGTTTTTTCCTTTCTTTCTCCTTTTCTCTTTCTCTCGCCTGTATTTCTATGCCTTGATTTTTAAATGTTGTAGTTACATACCCAGATAACAAAATGCGCACACAGTAAGTTCACGGAGCACGCACGCCATGCGGATAGTCCGCACGGCATATGTTCACGACAGATGCGTCATCATATGAGACTCCAAACTCATATCGCTCGCATGCATTAATAAGCAATAAAAGTATTTTATATCGCTTATACGCGATCTATAAATTGTACGTTTCTGTATCTAATCAACATATTTTAGAAATTATATAAAAAAACAAGATCAATCACGTTTTGTAAATTTTTTATAATTTTGATAATTTTGACATTTATTATATTTCTGAAAATTTAAAAAAATTTTTTAAATATAGAAAATTTTGATTGTTTCGACATTTTTCAAAATTTGGAAAACTTAAAAAATTTGGAAATTATCAGAATTTTGAAAACATTGAAAAATATGAAAACCTTCCGAAACTCTATTTTTGACATTTTTTAAATTTTATAAAAATTTCGAATTTACATATACATATAAACACATATATTACATGATATATGTATGTATTATAATCATATAATACGGTAAAGTGTGACTTTTATATGCATGCATTTATACCCCTATCACGTGTGATTGCATTGTGCAATATTTTACATTCGCATAATATGCTCCATCACGCGTGATTGTACAGTGACATCTTTTACGTTCGCATTTGTGCCCTCATCACGTTGTGAGAGTGATGTGATGATATTCTTGCACCCACGACGTGATAATCACGCGTGAGAGCAATATGAGCCTTTACGAATTGTTATCTGAGTAATAGATATTTATGTACCGGTGGTTGTTCGGGTTGTTTTTTTTCGGCAGCAGCCCGTCGACGTGCCAGAGTTTTGGCCATCTCGTCCATCATGGAAGCCATTCCGCTGCCTCCACCCCGTCCTAAAGTACCATAGTTGCTACTACTACTGCTGGTGCTCGAGCCACTGTTCTCTACTGGCTGTGATTGTTGCTATCGATAAAAAGATATCACCGTTGATGAATAAACTTTTATTATTCTACTTGCGTGTTTTTATTTTCGTACATGTGAAATATGTCAATTTAAAATAACATCACTTCCCGTTTCTGCAGCACGTGATAAGTGACAATTCTATTAGAAGATTAAAATAAAAAAAAAAAGAAAAAAAAAGAAAAAAGATTTACCTGTTTCTTCTTAAGACGTGCTTGAAGGGCAGCGGCTAACGAGTTGGTGTCAGGTGGAGGATCATTCGAAGAACTGATGGATGAACCGGAGACGGCAGTGGCGGTGGAACTGTTAGTGTTAGGTACAGGTGGCGGTGGTGGTGGAGGTGGTGCGGCAGCCCCGACCAGGGGTACCATCGGAGGCGGCGGAGGTCCGCCACTAACAATAGGAGCATAAGTGTTGCCGCTAACCATCGTATGGTGTCCACTGGTAACGTACTGATTTACCGAATTTGATGGTGTTCCATATGGATTTGTGGTACCTGTAGTGGCCACTTGTACCTGGCCGGTACTACCGTATTGTGCTTGCGCCTGAGACACGATATTGGTACCATATTGCGATTGGCTGGATTGCGCAACTGCGTATTGATTTGTCGGACCGGGTGGCGGACCGGCAGCATACTGATTTATCGAGTTATTACTTCCATACTGATTACCTCCGCCACCATATTGCGTGGCTTGATTGCAAACTGATTGGCTGTATTGGCCTGTATTAACTTGTCCGCCGGTAGTATAATTACTTGTCTGACTGTTAGTACCGTAAAAATTGTTCTGACTGCCGGACGGCGGAAATTGATTCGGACTCTGGCCCACAACGGTAGTTGCACTGCCTCCGGTGCCGCCACCACTGTTGGCAACAGCAGCACTTGCGTACTGATTGCTTGTAGGCGCGGTACCATACTGATTTGCCTGATTAGTAACGTAAATAGATTGGGATTGTTGATTTGCAAGATTCGACTGGGACGACGGCGATTGTGCGTACTGATTCATCATCATCGGTGGTGCTGGTGCCGCAGACGAGTTAAAGTTCATTATCGTTGGCGGGCATGGTGGAGCGGGAGGTGCGATTGGCGGTTGGGGCGGCGGTACCGGAGGACCTCCCGGTCCAGCTGATATTTGCGTAATAGTTGATGCTATACCGCCTTGCATAGTTTGTAATGCTGTTTGCTGTTGTTGCGGTGGCTGCGGTGGCTGCGGTGCCGGCGGTGCTGACGAAGTTCGATGGTGACCAGATTGTTGTTGTTGTTGTTGTTGTTGTTGTTGCTGCTGCTGCTGCTGCTGTTGTTGCTGCTGCTGTTGCTGTTGTTGTGCAGTAGGCGGGCAACTCGGTGATATAGGATTGGGACTTCCAGTTGCTATAAAGAAATTTTATCTGTAAATTGCTTACATACATATATAATTTACATGTAATTTTAACATTTCCTCTAAAATGATACTCATGTAATCCAAATACATTTATGCAATCTTTGCACACATATGCGCCCATTATATTTTATATGCATGATAGTTATTGTATTAACAAAAGAAATATTTTATATTTTATATGCATGATAATTATTGTATTAACAAAAGAAATACCTTGGCTCTGCTGGGACATTCTGCGTTCCTGAATTATTGCTACATCTTCTCTAGTCATGGTTCTGCACAGATAAAAATTGGAAAGTTAGTTATAACATGATATTTTATCGATGCTGAATGTATCGTTAGTGCAAAGCATAGCAAGGCCAGCCAACTAATATAATGGACACATAATCGGTCACCTATATATAATCCTAGATATAAATAATATATATATATATATATATATATATATATATATATTGTACCTAAAATTTTCTTTAACTAATTTAATAAATATTTCCCAACATTGACACAAAAAAATGATATAAACGCACAAAGTAAATTTAATGTTGCACGTTAACATGCTAAAACAATACTGTGTCACAAAGACTATTTTTTATTTCGCTACAAGTATATTTTAGGGATATTAAAATATATTTATCCTAAAGATTAAATTATTGTAACACATTTATTGTAAAAATTGATATCAATTTATGCAAATCGAAGAACTAAAGAAGATTATCTATTATATTTTCATCAAATAACGCATATTTTTCGTGAGGAACAAACTAATATAGCTGCGTAACTAATTTTTTTTATCCCTAACAAGTTTATGTATTTAGGTCAATGCTTATTCAACCGTTTCACATATCGAATTTGTCAAGACCCTAAATTTTGTAACGAGGATCTATAAAGTCGGAGAAAAAATATTGAGCTTGGTCGCGCAATGTATTCGAATTATCTTAAGAGTTACAGGGTGTAACAGAGACGAAACAAATTTGGTCGCTTCGTCTCTGCAATTTTATTTTCGATATCGCGTTAATATCTTTCCGATTCTTGTTTTCACAGTAGCTAGAATTAGTGTCTAGATTCACTATACGAAAGAGAAAGGATGGAAAAAAAGAGAAGGGACAAAAATCGATTGATTAATCACTAAATGGCAACACCTTCTCGGGAACTATACGAAGAGAGGGAAAGAAGAAATGAGACTGCAAGGACAAAACGATGGACAAAATGATTATTCTAACGTGGTTAATGCACGCAGTGTCACTATGGGGAATCAGGCGATCCCTAGATAGATCTGCCTGGCCTTTAACCCATATTAACCTAACACTGATATATATCAATAATATGAAATTAATAACTTGTAGATATATTTTAAAAAATTTTTCTAAAGAGATGTCCCACTAGATTTAAAAACACTTGTTGATAGATATTACTATATACTATTTTGCTTTACGTTACTTAGCAAATGTTGCATGTTGCAGACAGAGATATTTTGATTGTATAATTTAAAAAATTCAGGTTATTAAGGGTTAAAAGAACGAGAAGATCACCTCGAGTGTCCATCGCTCGGTGAGCCACGCGCACAGCCCATTTGAATAACGGTGCCAACAGCACCACTAACGGTCGTATGATGTTCAGGGGTTGTGATGGCTGAGCCTACGGGCAGGGCCGTCTGGCCTCCTGTAGGCAGATGGCTCAGGGACAAGGAGATCCGCGCGTTACGACCTTGACTGCAATCAGCCAGGACAGATGTGTGACTCGCTTTATATGAATGATGGAGAAACTGAAATGGTCCTACAGCCGTAAAGTAAGTTGTCTCCCTATAAGCTTCTCGTGTTTCTATATCGCGTCCTATATAATGATCGTGACATCACGTGTATCAAAACTGCCTCGTATATCTCTACAGCGATTTGTTGCATTTAAAAAAAACATTTCAAACAGAAAGAAACAAGGTCGTCTTTGTTTCGCTCGAAAGCATGGCGTCGAATGGACGTTGTGCACGCCGTATCATATTTCGTGACAAGAAATAATTGCAATACCGAGATAATAGTCACGCTGCAAATTGTTTGAAAGCAAAAAAGAAAAAGAAAAGGAACGAAACGTACCTGTATCCCATGTCCTCCTCGTATTGAGCAGTTGCTTGATTCTGTTGCTGTTGTTGCTGCTGCTGCTGCTGCTGCTGCTGCTGTTGTTGCTGATAGACGGGTTGCTGTTGAGTAATTGTGGTGGTTGTCGGAGCGAGGCTTCTTGATATGTTGCTACCATTGCTCAGTACCTACATAACGTCGCAACGAGACGTAATGTGCAATTAGAAGCTAATTAACGATGATATATCCAATTACGACGATTGACAATTGTAATTGTCGTAATTGAAATCGATGTTCCATGATAACAAACGAACGTTGATTTCCTTTATCTTTAAGCTTCTTTTTTCGTTTCTGATTAATAAATATTCATTTTATCTCTCCTAATGAAAGTTACATCAACATCTTAAATCGTCGTTTAATAACTGTGATATGTCGACGATACCAAAACTGTAAATCCAAAATGCAATAATAAAATTCGAGATAGTGAGCCAGGATTAATTCTAATAATGTAAAATAATGTAAAATAATCACTGTAAGATGAAAGAAACATTATGAATTACATCGAGTGCCTGGAGCATTGCCCGTGCGAAGGCATCGGCGTCGTCCTTACTGGAGAAGTTAAGCCCGTAGACTTGCTTGTTATCTCGCCATTGGTGAAACGTGACCGTGGCCTGATTATACTTGAGTCCCTTGAGGATCGCGCAGTTGATGACAATCTCGTGGTCCTGCAACTTCCTACCGACCACACGGAACGTATTGTTCACCTGATGGTGATAGAGCTGGACCTTGGACAGACCGGACGAGCTACCACTCGGTATCCATTTTTTGTTCACGTCGTCATACACCATCACCGACGCGCGGGCGGATGATATGCTCACTTCGCTGTAAATACAAGATACAAGATTGGTTTTAATCGATTAATTCCTTCAATCGTCTGCAATTATTCTCTCTTTTATCTTCTTTGTTACGTTACCTCGAGGAAGAGAGAAAGAATTGTTCTATCGATCTATGTAAGAAAAGTGCCAAGTTTTTACAGTGATTATTTTATAATTATTTTGCTACAGATACATAAAATAAATTTAAAAAATTGGAATAATTGAAATAAAGAAAATATATCCGCGTGAGTAGAAGCCTCTTATTTCTAAAGAGTCAATAAAATTAATAAAGTAACCGAGCGAATATATTGCAGCCGGTCTGAATCGTGGGCGGTGCATGCGGTACGTGCGGTACGTACATATCGCACCAGTACCACTTTTTTCCTCAGGTTTTTTCCTCACGCGAGAAAGTCGTATAATTCGCGAGTCGACAATTCGCGCGAACGATAAATCGATAAAACATAGATTACACTCCCTTCGACTTGTCCCGACGTTTCCCATTTACGATGATTTCTTTGCATTTCCGATAATCATTCCATAATCATCCCAAGGAACAACGCAAAGCTGGGAGTACATGAAATCTGATCACATGAAATCGTACAAAAGGCATGACAGGCAAACGTTTTGAAAAATGTTATCCTGATGTCTTTTAGAATGTCGCGTCGTTCATAAAGAAACAAAGAAGGCTCTTGCAATATCGGCGATAGCTGCAAGAAAGCGAAGGCCAAAAAGAGAAAATCGACGTGCGTTATGTACCATGATGGTGAACGGCTATCCTGTTGCCAAGAAGATCGTTGTTGGCGATAGCTCGTTGCACGCTGTTGCGCGTTCACATGCTGCTGCGACGCGGCATCGTCTTGCGCCGTTACGGAAGAACGCATCCTGGAGAGTGTGTCTTGACTTTGCGTCTGATTCTCGGACGACGAGTATCATTCGTAGGACCATCTCGTCCTACTGGCTTTGAAGGACGAATTTACAGGAAAGTCCCACATGATCGTCGAGAACTCGTTCTCACTAGCTGATCATTTTTTCGTCACACCGATCGTCGTACCGTCATGGTCAAACTACCGCGTCATCGTAGTGCATCCGCGTACCGCGATCGACCGGTGAAAACAGGGCACACAGCTTACGCACGGTATAATTAAACGTCTACAATTTGATCCGCGAGCGCGGAAGAGCATAGCGAGCATAGCGAGCATAGCGAGCACTCGCTCGCTGTCGCTTTCACCGGGCTGAGAGGCAGTTCGCGCAAGCAGTTCTCGCTTCGTTAGCACAACGGGAACGGAACGAGGTAGGATGTGACGAGATACCGCCGCCACTTCCTCGACTAGCTACTGCTGCTATCGCTGGTAACTGTTGCTGTTGCTGCGTGTTGTCGCTGATACTACTGCTCCTGCCGCTGTGTGTATATATACATATATATATATATATATATATATATATATATATACATGTGTGTGTGTGTGTGTGTACACGCGCGCGCGTACACACACACACACGCGCGGTCAGGCAAAGTGATAACGCGCGACGCTCGGTCGGCCGCAACGTCCGTCGCGATCTATGTTTCGAGGACGTTATGTTGCACGATAAATAGATTACGGTGCGGAAGAAAGAAGAGATAAAAAAAAACTGCTGTCGATCATTTTCCCGAGATTTTCGAGGAATCGAGGATGAGACAATCGCGGATGAATCGGTCGAATTGCGAAAACGCTACATATAATGAAAACATTAGATTTATGTAAAAAAAAAAAATGTTGCAGCCAATTTCTCTTGTTTCTTTTTTCTTTTTCAGTTGTCATAAACTCTTGGTTAATCTCAGGAATCAAGGACTGCGATTTTCGTCGATGAATGTCGAAAGGCGTTCTCAATTATTTGGTTAATTAATCATAGCGCAACGAAAATGTCAGAGATGTGGGTCAGAGACCGACCGGCCTTGCATACGACAATATAACGCGCGTGATGTACTCCAAATTAAATATCATTGTGGCATTGTGATTAGCACAGCGAATAGTTTTCTTGATTCGCAAATAGATTAAAAAAATCATCTTTTAAAATAAACATTTTTTTCTTGTGTGGCCCATCAATCCAATCCAATCCATTTGGCGATTTTTTTCAAGGAGAAACCTCGACTATCATTTTATGGAGCAAGTCTCGTTTCATTTTTTTTTAGAATATTTTCGACAACAATCCAAAAAAATACGTCCATCATTTTTATTTTATTTATGATTTGTCATCATCTTACTTATTTGCATACTTTTTCTTTCCGAGAGATGACTACAAAGTGATGACTACGAGAATGCTTAATGCACTTTCTTAAAGCATTCATCTGGAGTCGCGGATTCGTCACGTTCCCGACCGTGCGAGAATTTATCATGCTCTACTCAGATGTCGAAACTTTTATAGCATAAAGCGCGAACGGCATTGTATCAGCAGTCGGAAGTAACGTCGAGATTCTTTCTCTTCCTCTCTTTTTCTGTCTTTTTCGACCATCAGACTGAGAGCATCGTGTATTACATAAAAGTGAAACAAATGTGTTTCGGAGGGCATTGCCTTAGCTGCTTCTCGCAGGCATAGTTGGCGTAAGATAATGTAAATCTTAATCGCGATTACGTAGTCTACAGCAAACAAAGCTTATCGTACTCCGTTTTATTTTTTAGTTTTATTTTTTAATGCTCACAGAAGCGTAAACCAGCTTTCACCAAACGTAATAATAATATAATCGTGTAATCACTGTTCCGTGTATAATTGTATCTCGACTGTTCCCGGAAAGTATCGCAGTTGGACTCTCATCAGTCATCAGTAGCGATAGAGGCGATGGAACGGTGATGGAATCGTAAAGAACAAAATGCATTAACATCACGAGTATTCTTCGCAAAATCAATTTTTATATTCAATGATGAGAAAGATGAGGCATATAAATTTTTCCTGTATTGCTAAAACTCGTTCAAATGTCAAATTTGACAGATCTAAAGGAGTAATAAAAAAAATCAACAAATATAATCTTTTTCTACCTTAAATCGTAAATATGTAATAATTTCGATATAATTATAAATTATAAATTATAATTTGAATATAGAGACTATCGTCTAAAGAAGAATGCATGCATATTTAACGGCAATTCTGTCGTGGTTTTCGTTGTCGGCATTTTTGTTATCTCGTGGCATTGTATCGCAGTAGAGAGAACAAAAGTATTCCGCGCGAGAGGAAGCAGTGACGAATGAAATGACGGCACACGCGACATTGGATATCGAATTTATTCTATGCCGTAGAAACGAGCACGCATTACGTTTCGCTTTCATACGGCTAGTCGGTTTATACTCGAGTCTCATCGACAATGACGAATCCGCGCGCGTTCGTGACGACGATTCTATTAATTCCCGGCTTGGCGGACTTCCGCGACCGATGTTTTATCTCTTATCGAAAGAAAACGTTTAGCTGGAATGTTTCCAAAACCGGTGCGTTTTCCGTGATACTTGACTTATCAGAACGATACGTTCGAGCGATACGTTGATAACGGGAAAATTGATACAAACTTTCAGACTGTTTCTATAAATTATTTTACGCCATCAAATTCCATTATTGTGAAATATCGTAATCATCAGTATACTTCGCCCTTAAAAAAATATTTTACTTTTTAAAATTCAATCCCTGCGAATTTCTAATTTCTTAAATATTATTTTGCGTTATAAGACATAGTCGCACGTTACTACTGCGAGAATTTATTTACTTAAAATCATATGATGTAATATAAGCTAGTTTCTTGGAATAAATGGGAGTTTATTATTAATTGAAAGTACTTTCAACGCATATGGCTTCATGGTTTTCGCTTTGGTGAAACGAATACGATCACCAAAAGTAGCATATGGCGAATAGGTAGTTATGCGTCAACGTTAATTGGATAGGTAAGTCAAGCCTCGACATTCGAGGACAGTCTCTTCTTTCTCTCGTAACACGAACCCTAAATCTTAAGATCCTAACGTCTGGATCGATCGTCTCGTACAATCCGGAATATCGTTTCTTTCGGTGTTAAGTTTCAATGAAACAAAATAATACAATGAATTCTAAATTTTACAGTTCAATTCTCAATAGGACATTCCGACAATATTGTTCGTATTTTTACGCGAACAAAAATTTATAGGATAAATTCTCCGGTCTTGGACTTAACAACAGTGAGCCAACAACATTGTCTAACCAGTTTATTAAATAGGCAAAAATTATCTTTGCCTATTTGCATGAAATTTCTTGAGAATATCGGATAAATAAAATGACATTGTTTGTGCTGTCGTTGTTTAGACAAAAATGTCATATACACGTATAAAGAACATATGTAAAT
This sequence comes from Pogonomyrmex californicus, assembly GCA_024349325.1. Classification (NCBI taxonomy): domain Eukaryota; kingdom Metazoa; phylum Arthropoda; class Insecta; order Hymenoptera; family Formicidae; genus Pogonomyrmex; species Pogonomyrmex californicus. Next base: position 8,619,960 of record JAECZD010000013.1, on the reverse strand, counting down.
ACAAGTGCGAAAGAAAGTAGCCACGGAAAAATCGTGCGTTCTCGGCTGATGCAAGGTGCAACACAATGAGCGCGACAATGGGAATTTAATAAAAGAGCGTGCAACCTTCGGTTACATGTCCTACATGAGTGTTATGCATCAAGTCACAACGTGCTTACAATCTACGTAACTAAAGATACTTGGAGAATAGGAGCGCAAAATTTGAAATATTTCAAGTTATCAATGTCTTATTTTTATTAATACATACATTGCGCATTAAAATTAATTGTTCGAGATATGAGGAACTTTGAAATATCTCGTATCGTATTTACGCGTGTTGTGATTTTTATATGCGATATAATATGCGTAAAGATGAGAGCTCCCTTCAAATCCGAACTAGTTAAGCAAGGGTAAAAGTGGGTTACTCGAGCAATCTGCACCACATTGCAGCATTAAAATTAATTAAGCTTGGTCATTGAAGGTGAAATTGAAACCCATTACGTAGGTTTACCCACGGTTTAGCGAATGACAGTGGGATACGATACGTCGGTTTGTTCTCTCCTCAGTAAGAGAGCTAATAGTCGCGCATAATACACACCCACCCACCCACACACACACACCCACACACATACACACCCACCCACCCACACACACACACACACACACACACACACACACACACACACACACACACACACACACACACACACACACACACACACACACACACAAAAATGCGCCGGATCATCGTACTCGCTAATGCACAAAACGCAACATTTTCGACAGGTATATAGGTGTTCCATCACCACACACACACACACACACACACACACACACACACACACACACACACACACACACACACACACACACACACACACACACACACACACACACACACACACACACACACACACACACACAACTGATCTGAGTTGATTTTCTAACATACATTAATATTTTGATAATCCTAAAGTTCCAATTGATTATTAAGAAAAAAATGAAATTGAAATTAATTGATGAATAAAGTACCGTTATCGGAATTTAAATACGTAATTTGATAAAAAAATCTTTCCCGCAATACCGAAATTGTCACGATGCTTTTACGCATTGCGATTCAGGAAGCTTTGTTCCCGATAATCACAAAGTCGTTACGAGGATCATGCATACTCGCACATGTATATAAATACAAAATAGATATTCGTTTCATATGCGTTCCTTGGGTGCGATTATTAACTTTGCTCGACGGTGAAAAAATTGCCTGGAATCATTGTGAAAGATCTACGCATACATATACATATATCGAGCGCAGAAGGATCGAACGCGGATCAAGACGAGAACGAGGAGGACGCTCGGCTGCCCTTACTACCTTCACCTCCCTCACTACCTCCACCGCCTCCGCGAAAGCAAAACGGAATGATGCGGAATTGAGCGGAAGTCGTTCGCGGCCTTCGCCGTGCTCATTTTTCGTCTCACACGCTCGATACTCGGTGACCAAAGTGAAACTCCGAGATTACAATCTACTGATGAGTTTACGAGCTGTTTATGAGGATATCGCATTTACTTATGATATTGATGATTTACTTATGATATTGAAAACATAATAATTGACATCATCGACGGAACATCTCATCGATCCGTATCAGCAAAAAAGGATTATCGGGATGAAGTCATCGCACGCGTTTTCGCCGAAAAGCGATCGATCCGTACCTCCCCTTGATACGAAGCGTGTTGCATGACGAAATAAAAGTTCTGAATCATAAACATTTCGCACGTGTTCATCGTTTCATCAATATCGTTGTGTTAACACTGCGTTACGAGAACGCGCGCGCTTTAAGTTTCAAAAAAATATCAATTCGATATCAGATTAAAATCTCTACCATGTACATTTGTGTATGCCTGAATGCATACACAATCAGCAAACATTCCTTCATTTTCACACATGATAATGTGACAATGATAATATTATTAGACCAAAAAATACGAAGATCACTGATCACTGAAGATGAATTTTCTAACCACATGTAATCTTTTATATATACTATCTTGGTTATTTTTTTTAAGGGGAGAGATGCAAAAATTCTTTGCTAAGTTCTCAGTTATGGCATATAATGATGATTGGACATGTAATGCTGGTATAATTATAAACTTATGCTAAGCAAGATACATAAGTAAGATTGCAAATTTGCATAGCATCAGTTTGTTCGTTATCAAGTGTTAATATTAATTGTCTATTTAAAATTGATTATAAATAATGCGAAGTGTCGCATATTAAAAATTATGTATATTCTTTTTCAACAAATACGTGAAAAACTAATTAAGATCTAAAAAGACAATTCCAACTGTTTTCTTCTTTAATTGGTTTATTTATTCAAAATGATCAAATTAAAACTAGCAAATTTCTACTGAATTATGAACGTTATTCGAAATATGTATAAAATGTGTGTAAAAATTGTAAATATGATTCTTCGATTCTCTCTCTCTCTCTCTCTCTCTCTCTCTCTCTCTCTCTCTCTCTCTCTCTCTCTCTCTCTCTCCTGCATTTTAAATTTTCCTATGGAAACCCAGAATCGTTTTAGTCGGATACACTATAAGTCATTGCGATATTTTCAACCTTCGCATTTTTAAAGCGTCATGCAACCGCTTCGCGACAGCGATACACATCGATGTAATCTGATACGAGTGAGTAGAATTGAAACAAAATATTGAAATTGCGTGTATTCAAATGTAGCTTTTCAGTCAATTTTGTTTCTACCTGGCATAAGATTAAAGGATTGGACAAACATCTGCAAATCAGAAAATTTTAATATTTATTTAAACAACCTGTGATAATTAACGGGATTCGTGTCAAAGAAACAAAAAATATTGTAAATATTATTGTAAACGACTTAGGGATTGAAAGGTACTCGAAGTAATATTGTAGTCGAAACAATAGCTTGCTCGTATCGCAAAACATTAAACTATTAATACAATGTTAGATTTGACTTGATCGTGAGATGTGTTGTTACGAAAAGTCCCTGAGATGAGATGATAAATGATAAAAAAATGAATAGAGAAACAAGTTGCGTCGCGATAGTCGAGGCAGAACCTCGGGGTTGAGAGACGCGCAGCAGATGCACCTAAGATGCCTCGGGCACAGACGGAGCAGATTCCGGTGACGTACACGCACGCACGCACGCGCAGCACGCACGCACGCACGCACGCACGCACGCACGCACGCACGCACGCACGCACGCACGCACGCGCGCGCACGCACGCGCGCCAAGGGAACAGAGGAAGGAAGGAAGGAAGGAAGAGAGAGACGCGAAGCGACGCGAAGGAACGCATAAACGCAGGGCTCATTGCCGTTTTTGAAAGGCAGGGCTCCACGAAGCGCTCGTAAAAAAGCAACACGCACGCATACGCATACGCATACGCGTACGCATACGCATACGCATACGCACATGCATCACGCATCACGGTCATACACGCGCACACGCGAGAGAGCATCTTTTCTGGAGCGAAAGAAAGCGTTCCTTCGTGGCTTGTCCTCTGTCCGATGCTACCGAAATCCGCGCTGTCAAAAATCATTACGGTCCTTGCCCTCCTTCGAAGCGACGACCGACGAGCGACGAAGCGTGAAAGGCAGACGAGATGCCAGCTGTCTCTTGCCTCTCGATGCCTCAAAATCGAGTCGGAAACTTTTAAAGCGCGGTAATTAAAAAGAAGAAAAATTAAAGAAACAGTCCGCACCCACCCTTTGACATGTGATCGATATCGTCGCGCGATCTTTTTCGTCGGAATGTATATCGCGCCCTCGCGGACGCGAACCCAAAGGAGAGATATCGGAGAGATGTCGTCAAAGAACGAGGCCGTTGAAGCCGACGATGAGGAGAAGAGGATCGCGCGACGATATTGACCGTTCTTAGCGTCTATAGCGTCCAGGAGGCGCGACGAAATAAAATGTCGCGAAAACGAGACGAGCAACGGTAAAGAGAAGAGCTCGTCTGTCGCGGTCATTCGTGACCGCTTGTGATGGTAGCGGTCAGTAGCGGTAACCATGCTCGCGATCGCTCGCGATCGCTCGGTCCATCGACTCCACTCTCGCGGATGCGCTCTCTCTCTCTCTCTCTCTCTCTCTCTCTCTCTCTCTCTCTCTTTCTCTCTCGTTCGGCAGATGAGACGTGTGTATTACTCACTTCATGTTTGCTTGGCCGGTGAGCGTATGCTATGCTCTCATGCAAACCGTATTCCTGCTCCTGCACAGTATATCACCGAGCCCATGAAAACACGCAAGATTCGGACAAGACTTTCGGTAATTCGACATATAAATAACGAGAATGAGTCTAGCGCGCGGCACTAATACCACTGTGACACCCTGCCGCTGCACATCTGGCCGGCCATATTGCCGATTCCGAATTCCTACTCCCTACCACCCACGACACGCACATATCCTACGTGCATGTATATACGAGCTCCGTAGTCCCGACTCCGGAGTCCGGACTGCCGGACGCTATAGCGGTCGGTACGAGGCGGTACGTACGAGTAACGAGTCTGGCGCTGCACGCGCTACAACGCGCTGCAATGCCAACGAGATTGCTCGTTGCTCAGCGAACCAACTTGTGCATCATTGTGCAATTTGCAAAAGAGTTGCGATATCCGTCGGCAGAGGGCTGCAATGCTAGACATTTGCGTCTTCCATCTTCATTCCGTTTTAACGATGTTCCGATGATATATATATCCCAACGCTGAAATCCAAAAAATTAAAAATTATCACAACAAAATCAAAAGTTATAATTTTCCGGATTTTTATTTAGATTAGACATTAGACTCTTAGACATTAACTTCTTAACAATTTAGCTCATATAAAACGTTGACATATGGATTTTGAATGTATGATCTGACAAAATAAGATACCATGGATATAAGAATAATAGGATAGCTAATGGCAAAGAGAAACCTGAGAGTGGTCATGGACGCGTTTTAGCTGTGTACCCTTATTCGTGTAAGTAATGTGCACGTTTTTGTGGTTCTCTTGTGCTTCAGATTGCCATATTAAAATTTTCAAAACTAGGACTTACAAGCCAAAAACCCCGGACATTTCAGTTGCAATCCTGGACAAAAATGCGCTTAAATTTATAAAATTGATTAGAACAATAAATGAATCATTATTTCACATCTAATTGTTTATTAGCATTCAGAGCAAAGAGAAATTTGAACTGCTAAATAAATACAGACTATTTTGATTTAAAATAAAAAGTTTTATTATAGGTTTAGTTTAAGTTTTATTAGGTATTAAAATTAAAAAATTTTAACTCTTTTGTTGTGATATCTGTGCTATTTGATAATGCAGAATAATGCGAGAGGAATCAAAACAAAATATTTAGAAGATTTCTTGAAACTCCGGACACTTATAATTATCCCGGACGCTTTCAAAAAATCCCCCCGGACGTCCCAGGACGCCCTAAAAAAGAGGACAATGTCCGGGGAAAAGAGAACGGATGGCAACCCTACTTGTGCTAGACACAAGAATAATAAAGATGGACAGTCGTGTCCATATTCCCCCCCTTTATCACTCTTGCATCTAGCACGGAAGAAAACCACAAAACATGCATATTATCTAAGGGGCGAATAAGGGTACAGTTAAAACCCGTCCATGACCACTCTCAGGCTTCTCTCTGCTATCAGCCTATGGGACGTAATGCTGCGGTGAAGAATAAAGCGGGGGAAGAACAAAATATAACGAATAATAGAAAGAGTCGCGATGGATAATTTCATGGAATGTGATTTACTGAAAAAGAAAGATGAAATTTTCTCAGTCGAACAAAAATTTTGTCATTATTTTGCAAAATATATATTAATGATTTCATCATCAGACTTATTGTGTCATTGTATTTATATTTTATATGTAGCAATCTTTAATGCACATTACATTCCGATGTAATTTAGGTACAAATTCGCTATATATTATTTTATAGTTATGTAATCATATTATTTATTTGTGCAAAGAATATATTTTTTAAATATACTGAAATATGTCAAACAATATAACTTGCATAAGCGTAATTTTGGTGCATTGACATCTAGGCGTATTTATGTAGAATAGCTGAGACGATTTGAGTGACGTAAGTTACGCTCATGCAAGTTAGGGTGCCGTCACATACGGCGTAACTTGCTAAACGTAACTTGCGCCGATCAATCACATCGTTTCACTTAAACACAGATTCCGCCTAGTTACTTTATGCTGTTTATGCTATTATTGTTAGGCTGGTGTCCCATGGCGCGGAAATCTACAGCAAAACGGAATGCGCGAATCAATCATAGCAAAAGAACGAGTTTTCTTTTAGTTCTTTCGCTGTGATGTGTGTTTCGCAAAATAATGACACCAACCTTACGCTGAATCTAATTTTTTTTAGGAAGAAACACACATAGTGAATAATCAGGGGGATCATGTAACTTTTCCCCTAGGGTGGAAACGTGAAAAGTGAAAAGTTTCACGTGAACTTATGATTATGTACGATTTTGCGGGACATGTAACTCTCATGTAACTCTCTTAAACATGAAAATGTGAAATTTTTCACGTGAGTTTTTTCGCCATGTATCTTGGTGGCGGAAAGACGGAAATCTAGGGAATTAATAAATATGCTTCGGAATTAAAGAAGATTAGGGCTGCGTTAGGATTAAGTACATTACGTAGTATATATACAATTGGTTATTAAAAGATGTATATAATACTGTATCAATAAAATAATTTTCATTAGCTATAAAACCTATGAAACTATGTTTCATGATTTCACTTTCCACGCATCCAAGCTACATACATAATCGCTGTACGTGAAAAGTTTCACGTGAAATATCAAGGTGTGAAAAATGAAAAGTAAAAAGTGAAAAATGAAAAGTGAAAAATTTCACGTAAAGTTACATGATTGACCCTCAGAGCTTTTCGGCAAAAAATAAATAAAGATCAAATCAGAATAAGTTAATTAATTAATATAATAATGATTAATTCAATCATCATATCAAATTAATTAATATATATATATATATATATATATATATATATATATATATATATATATATTAATTTATGTTTATATATGATATATATATATATATATATATATATTAATTTATGTTTTTCAATGCGTGGCCCAACAATATCTAACAATTGATTAAACATTTCTACAATAATTGTAGAACATTTCGTAATCTTCAAATTCCATTTCTTTGACCAGATTGTCACCCTGTCACCCTGTAATAATCTTCGTTTTTCTGTGAATATCGGACGCACCCACATTCTATGACGAACTTTTTCCTGTTGGTACGATCAGTTTTCATATTCCAAATAATTTTAAAATATTATATCGTCTAATTTTCTTTTTCTTTTAATTTTCTGTTGTTGAGATTATTTCATCTTCTTCCACTTTTGCCATCACTTCCATATTATTAATAACAACAAGGTCAGGATCTATAATGACTTCTGAATACATTCTCACAGATTAAGTTCACATCTACTTGACTTGTTCGTACACATACTCGTACATAAAGTCTTGGTTCTCCATGAAGCGTACTTTTCCAGATACGCAGATTACAAAAACCAATCATAAATTAATTTAGCATTTCTGTTAGAGAGTATAACAGAAACCCTAATCAGCAATTGGTTGTATTAATTACGCATTTCTCGAAATTACGCGAAATACGCTCTATGTAAAAAAAAAGTTTTCAGAATGTAAAAGTTTTCAGTGTAACGTGTTTTAGTAAAATACTAGAATACGCAGATTACGCTTACGCAAGTTACGCCACATGTGACGGCACTCTTACGCCACTTGGAGAGGCAATCTAAAGGGCCGTCTATAATGGGAGTAATTCGAGTGTGAGGCGAATAATTAACTGTGAGCCTGCATTCTCATGCAGACACCAGGGGGTCAATCATGTAACTTTAAGTGAAATTTTTCACTTTTCATTTTTCACTTTTTACTTTTCATTTTTCACATTTCACGTGAAACTTTTCACGTACAGCGATTATATATGTAACTTGGATGCGTGGAAAGTGAAATCATGAAACATAGTTTCATAGGTTTTATAGGTTTTATAATGAAAATTATTTTATTGGTACAGTTTATATACATCTTTTAATAACCAATTGTATATGTATTACGTACACTTAATCCTAACGCAGCCCTAATCTTCTTTAATTCCGAAGCATATTTATTAATTCCCTAGATTTCCGCCTTTCCGTCATCAAGGTACATGGCGAAAAAGTTTACGTGAAAAATTTCACATTTTCACGTTTGAGAGAGTTACATGATCCCGCAAAGTACATGATCGTAAGTTCACGTGAAACTTTTCACTTTTCATGTTTCCGGCCTAGGAGAAAAGTTACATGATCGACCCCCAGCGCTTTGACACAGATGCTGTTTGGTGAAAAATGAGTAATGGGAAAACGGCGAATGAATCTTTACTATTTACCTATTATCCGTTTTCACCAAAGTGCTCGATATCAAAGCGCCGATGTCTGCATGAGGATCCTGGCTGATTGATCAATTTCTTACGACTTACGATTTACTTTACCATATCGTAGACGACTCTTAAGAAGATCCGTAGAGCATAAACTTTGCAGCTATATTGCGGTAGCCGTAATGTTATAATATTGCAGCTACATGCAACAATGTTACTTATTGTGTATTTGTTATTATTGTGTATTTTACATATAACAATGTTAGCTATTGTGTATCTGCAAGATTTATGCTGTATATGGGAAGGAAGAAATCGTTGCAAATGTCTCGGTTAACGTCTGGCAATACCCAAGAGACATGAAAATATATAAAAAAAGAGTATGTACATATCAAGATGGTAGGAATGCTTTTCCCCTTCACCCTTTGAGATTTCACTCCTCGTGTCTAAAAGAGTACTTTACGGCCGGTATTCATAGTCAGTTGTTATATATTTAAGATCGTCTTAAGATAATATTTCAACAAATAGGATAATTGTATGAGCTTACTTAAAACGATTTTAAATATATAAGAACGAATTATGAATACTGGCCTACGTTCCATTCCTGTGATATGCATTGACAAATAAGCTATGGATCTAACAAAATGGAGCATCAAGTATTTTATATTTTAGCATTGTTCGTTTTGTCTCTCGGGAGCTGCTCTGAGTCGCTTCGAACGAACCCGGCACACTTAATGGTTCTTAGTGTCGGTCTACAATAAGTATTTAATTTTTAAGCCGTAAGAAATTGATTAATCATAGTCGATTATTCTTTTCATATTCGATTATAATTGATCAATTTCTTATGTCTTAAAGCTTAAATCACCTATTGTAGACCGACACTTATAGACGGAAGATATGAGAGACAATTGGGGATCTTCGGGATAAAAACTTGGTTTTGTTCTATTACCAACCGTCAGAGCGGTTGAGAGCCATTCAGGTAAACTCGGAGTTTCCCTGTAATGTTCTCTCGCGAAACAACAGTTTGAGGCGGTTTCATTCGGGTTACAACTTATAGATAACCAAAAGAGCCTTGTTCTTTTTAGTCGAGTGCTTGCATTGTTATCTTTCCTTTTTTTCTCTCCGCGTTAAAGAGAAAAAGAGGAAAAGTGTTCGATAAAAAAAAATAAAAATCAATTGTTATTTTTAAGGCGGATAATAATATTACACCAATTGATTGATTATAACACAAAGATATATATCTATGGTAAGTAAGGAACTTGTACAGAGTGGTCTCTTTAATCCCACGGAGAACACGAGCTTCGTGCTCCAAGCTTCAGGGGGCTTCGATCGTGTAACTTTTCCCCTAGGGCGGAAACGTGAAAAGTGAAAAATTTCACGTGAACTTACGATCATACGATTTTGCGAGATCATGTAACTCTCTCAAACGTGAAAATGTGAAATTTTTCACGTGAACTTTTTCGTCATGTACCTTGGTGCGGAAAGGCGGAAATCTAGAAAATTAATAAATATGCTTCGGAATTAGAGAAGATTAGGGCTGCGTTAGGATTAAGTATACGTAGTACATATACAATTGGTTATTAAAAGATATATATAATACTGTATCAATAAAATAATTTTCATTAGCTAAAATCTATGAAACTATGTTTCATGATTTCACTTTCCACGCATCCAAGCTACATACATAATCGCTGTACGTGAAAAGTTTCACGTAAAATGTCAAGGTATGAAAAATAAAAAGTAAAAAATGAAAAATGAAAAGTGAAAAATTTCACGTAAAGTTATATGATTGACCCCCAAAACGGAGTCCCCCACGCATGGAGCAATCACGAGCGCGAGAGCTGCTCCGAAATCGCGTAGCGCCAAACATTAGCGTGGCGCTTCTAAGCGCGATCGTTATGAACATACATAACATAAATAAATTTTTATAAATAAATTTTGTAAATTTTGTAATTTTTTTTATAATTGCACTAACCAATAGTTGTGTAATGTATTGATTGCGAAAACTGTAAAATAAGTTGATTAACAACATCTCTTCTTAATCTAAAATGCATTACAAATTCTTTTTCACTGTATTTAGAAATGACAGTTTCATAATTTTCTATGCAATGTCTATTATTATCGCTTTTGTCTTCAAAAAACGAAGAAGAATCGAAAAGCATTTCCCGGCCGATAGATTTCTGATGAATCGAATGATAATGATGAGGACGAAGAACTCATAATCAATTTATATTTAAATAAAATATCATACATCGAAAAACGAATGTCGTGTTTTTTTTTTTTTACAGCGGTCTAAGTGGTCCCGAGCTCGCTTCAAAGTCGTTTAGAGCATAATAAGTAGTTAACTTCCTGTTCTACGATCCACTTCCGGAGTTCGTTTATCTTATCCAAAGATACCCAGGTCTGCTCCGAGATAGACTCAGAATAGACAAAACGAATAATGCTTTTATAAACGTTGCGGCCATCTTGCTACCTTTTATCTATTTTCACGTCTCTCGAGTATTCGATGTCGTCCGATGTATTCTGATATATTATATGAATTTAAAAAATATATTCTTTGCATAAATAAATAACATGATGAATTAAATAAAGTAATTAAATAAAGTGATATATAGCGGATTTTTTCACCTAAACTACACGAGATTAATGTGCATTAAAAATGAACAGTATATTTATATCGATACCAATACCTAGATATTGGAGGAGAAAAGAATGAAAAACCAATGTAACATGTAAAAAATGTAAATAAATACCAAGAGTACGAGTAAAGATTGTTTTCCCATTATCGACATCTCCTCTATATCTTGTACCGACCGATAGCAACACTCAGCATCGCGGTTCGCGATATTGCCGCGTACATTGATGATCGCGTAACATTGAAAAGAATCGCAAATGCGATATCTTGACGCATGTCGCGCGAGTTTCACGCGAGACTACCTGGCGTGAGAGTTGAGAGTTGAGAGTACCACGCAGTCCACACAGTACCGGGAAAGTCCGATAAACGTGTGGCCGGGGTAACCGCCGTCGCGGTGCAACACGATACGACACGGTACATACGACGCACGAGCGATGCTCGTTCGAGATCGTTCATCGTTCGCTGTTTAACGCTCGAAATTATAAAGAGATTTGAGTTTCATTGGCGCATTGAGTTGGGACTAAGACAGAGTTGGGACTAAGGATGTCGCCGAGAAACGCCATTTTGTGATCGCGCTGTCTGGACGTAAACATCGAACTTTCCAATTGTATTCGACGCGGTGGGAAGATATCTCGCCGATTGATCCTCATCTCGGCGGCTCGTTCCCAGCCCGCCGGCATCGTTCATACATTTTCGCCAATCGTCGCGACACGACACCGCCCCATGTTCAACTAATGCAGTGACGTTTCGCGCCAATTCCATCAAGACGCACACCTGGCGCACGCCACGCTACGAGAACAGCTGTCGTTGCGTCGTCGATTAGTGTTAGCGTCTCAGCGTCGGCGTCGGCATTTTCGCGCGATTTCAACGCATTCGCTGGTCAGGTAACCGGCATTGATGTCGTTAACGGCGCTCCAACGATTCAATTGCGAGCGATCGATGAGCAATTGTATCGTGTTTGGAGCCGAAACCGAAAGGCCAATGCGCCGTACACCGATTTCATACGAGCGTTACGTATCTCATTGTTTACGCGTGTGACGCGTCATTTCGAAATGGCCACAAAATTTCAAGACGCCGAACAAACGTTTCATCGTCCTGCGCTCTGTTATCTTTTCAGACATTTTAAAATCTTTTATTTTTATGTTTTATATTTACTTTAAGTTGCAAAATTATGCGCCTCTGTTTACTCTCTCGATTTGAGATCATTAAATGTTTAGACGACATATATCTGGCATAGAATGTGAAGTTTGTTTTTAAAAAAGAGTGAAGAATTCCACCATGAAAAATTCCTGGCAATTTATTTTTTTAAATGTTCTTGAAGTAGAATATTTTTTTAAATATAAGATTGATTTATGATATTGTTTTTCAAATTTATTAGACTTTTTGTAGATAGTGAATATTTGAAGAATAATAGTTCAGTTTTCGCATCTGCAGATATTTGCTACGACATAGCCAATAAATGTGCTGGACAAAATTTAACGATACCATGATATTTCAGCTTAAGTCGTCTTTGATATTTGTTATCGACTAATGATATTTTTTTTCAGAGTTATATAATAGAACAGATGCAAGCTTCATTATCAATAAGTTGGACATTCAGGCAAAATGATTCTGGCGATTATTCATAAATGAATTTTCTATTGGTCAAAGTTTGAAGATATGCTTTTTATTATTGCAAAAAGGCTTGATGAGTAAACAAAAGTTTAAGGAATGGTATTCTATTCGATTCAGCTGGATGTTAGATAAGCTGAAAAATGTCTGGTGATTCAGGATGGAACGCCGTTATTCATCATCCTTCAGATTTGGAATTACAGAATTGGAATTGGGAAGAAAATGATGGAGAGCAAGAGAAAGAGCTCCCTTCAACCGTTGATATGGATGCAATAAAAGGTGGTGGTAGTTGGGATCCTGCTACTGAACCTAATGGTATTTGCAAAATTTACTTCGTCAGACATAACTTCCACAACTTTTAAACTGTCTTTGAAATAAATTTTTTTAATTTCAGGGACAGATTCGGTTGATTCCGAAGAAGACTCTGATTCTGACGACGAAAGCTCTGGTGGAAGCGAAGGCTCTTGCTCTTATTCGGATTCTAATTCAGAGTCAGACGACGAAAGTAGCGGCGACGAAGAGGAAGATAGTGGATCCAATTCGGACTGTTCGTCTGAACATAGCGAACAAACATTTTCCATTCAAGAAACTAACTTTGAACAAGTACGTTGAAAGACAACACTTCATTCCGTACTCGTTATTTTTCAGATATTCAAATATTAAATGATCTATTTTTTGCAAGAATATATTACAAAAAATATATTACAAAAAAAATATTACATTGCACATATCATTAGTAGTATTGGCTTTTATATAACATTTGTTTCTTGCTTATTGCTATTTTTCGTCCTATTATTGCATATCTTGTAAAAAGATATTTTCCTTTTGTTGCAGGGAGCACTGAAATTAAAAATCACTATGAAAGGTCCTAAAAAAGAAGACTCTGAAAAAATTAAATGTGAAAAGAATAAAAGAACTGTTACAAAAAAGGTCAAGAACAGTCAAGGAAATAAGGTAATTTTGCGACAAAAATTCTAAAAATTTATGAGAAAAAAGAGATTAGAGATTATTTAACGAAGGCTTATTTACAGTTTGCGCGAGAATAGCATCAATCAAATCAATATGAGAATTACGCAATGCTAACATTTGAATTTTCACTCTAATCCAATTTTGTTTTATAACAAAATATGTATTATTATGTAGTAAATCATACAAACTGATCTAGTCCTCAGAATGTAGTAGTGAAGATTCAGACTCGTCTGTGGGCAACGCGGCGTCACAACAACCACAACAACAACAGTCGCAACAGCATCAACATCACCATCACGTGCCGACACAAGAAATCAACCAGGAACATCACGCGACTACATTGCCTACCTCGCAAGAGCAGGAGGATCCGCCGTTCGATGGATTTGAGGATTCGGAGAGCGGTCGGTTGGTGTCAAAGGCGATCGAACGCATGTCGCTCGGCGCAGACTCGGACACGAGCGAGAACGGCGATCAGAATCCCGTGCCTGTATATAGCTCCACTCTGTTGCAACAGTTTGTTGAAAAGACTGCTATGTTGTCAGAGCCACGAAAAAGGCGCAGCAAATGTGGTAAAAAATTGAACAATGATAATGAGTATCCATGCGTGTCAAACGTGTCGCCCGATTCCGGCATCCAATCGGTGGACAATAGTCCGTTACATCTGGCTATCAGTCCCGTCAGTCCTCCAGCGCCGACCCAATCTCCAGTCCAACCGCCGATCGTTACTAAACCGGCAGTGAATGTCGATCGAGTTCTGTATCCTCCGAAGAGAAAACCTGGTAGGCCAGCAAAGACAGTGTCTACGCAACCACGTGGACCCGGTAGGCCGCGTTTAAAACCGGAAATTGTTGAGAAAATTCAAAAGATCGAAAAAGCAGAAAAAGAAAGAAAGGAATCTTTAAAAAATTTAAATAATCCCGATTCTCGATTATCGGAAAAGAGAGAAACTGCCGGAAAAGAATCGATCGTAAAGGGAGCGAAAGAAGACACATTTCCACTTAGGAAACGGGGTAATGCAAAATCCGTTGCATCGAAAGAAGTGAAAGACGATGCGAGACGGTCTCCTGCAAACAAAAGAACGAAAGGTAAACCGATGGTATATCAAAAGACACGTTATACCGCAGTGAAATCTTCGCAGGAAAAGACAAGCGTGGTCAAGAGGACGACGGGAACAAGTTCGTCGATGCGAGTAAAGTGCCTAAACAGATCCACCGCAAACAAACTCGTGCCACGGTGCGACGGTAGATCCTGTCGAAAAGTCAGGCACGACAGAACATGCGTGTCTAACAAGACCACAGTTCCCTTGACGCGACAGAAGCAGATGTCGTGCGAGCATCAGGTATCTAACGATCAAAAGATGCTGAGCATTGGTAAGAGAACAGGTTCGAAAGAGAACAGAAATAATGCGGCCGCTGTTGCACCTAGAAGGCAGAATTTAGTGAAAAAGATCGCGCCTCCAATCACTAGGCGAGTTCTAAAGGAAAACAAGTGCAACAAAAAAATTACCACAGCAGGCTTTGAGACGAGTGGTGTGGGCGTACAGACATTAATATCACTACCAGTCGGCGATATATTAAAGACAGAAAATGTGGAGCGTACATCCAATAAGTGCGACAAACTGGTGCAGCCAATACAGCATAATTCTTGTCACAAGCAGCATCATCATCATCATCATCATCATCATCACCATCATCATCACAAACATCGTCGGAGATTGCTCGCGCCACCAAAGAATCCCATTCGCATCGATCCATGTATTATCCAGGAGCTGGAAAAGCTGATCGAGGAGTTTGAGAAGTTGTGTAGTTTGGGCAAGAACAACACTTGCGCCAATCACTCCGAGCTACCGCAAATCTTTCGTGTTAAGAAGCTTACGAAAAAGAGGAAAGGTGGCGACGTCGGTGCGAATGACGATCAGAAATTAAAGCGACGATTGAAAAAAGAAAAAATATTGACGGGCACAGATTCCAAGAGCAGTGCAAACACTAGTACGAGTTCCAATCCGAATGAACAGCGGCTGCCATTGAAGAAACGTCATTACCACGTTTCGAGTCCGCATAGTTCGCAAAGCTCGAACGCGAGTTGCGCGGATGTGACAGCGAACGAGTCCAATTCCACGGAAAGCCATATAGAGGAAGCGATCGAGGCCACTATTACGAGATATGGTGGCGGCAGCTCGACATCCTCCATTCACGACGAGGAGACTATGCCGGTTACTCCTAAGAAAAGGCCAAGGGATGTTGAAATCGCGGCATCCGAAAAACAGGGTAGTGATGAAGATAAATCAACCAACCAAGTGGAAATTCAACCACGCCGAAAGAAAAAGATTGTTAAGGATCTTCGTGTTACTGTCACAAAATTGTCCTCTGAAGGTCACAACTTTCTCGACAAGAATGATAAAGAAAAATCGACGGACAAGAGTTCCAAAATTGCCACAGAAAAACCTGGCAAATCGGAAAAGACTATGATGTCGGATAAATCGATCAAGACCGATAAAACGCAATCAAGCGACAAGATTGACGTCGAACACATTCGCACGGAAAAGAATATTAAAGTTGATTCGGAAACGAACGTGTCTGAGACGTTTGATGACGGTGAGACTGTGACCGAGAGTAAGAAATCTCCGATCGATAACTCAAACGTGCCAAATCTCATGAATAATACAGCGATGATTCTCACAAAGAAAAAGATACGAAGACGGAAAGCCATCAATCGTACAGGTTTTCCGACTTTGAAGAAGAAGAAGAAAAAGATTGTAGATTCTTCTAGAGTGATCAAATCAGCGCTATTGGGTAACACTGATGGAACGTGTAAAGTTCAGGACACAGTCGAAGACGCGGAAGATAATAAAGCATCTTTGATAGAAAATAAAGTTCAGGACAATGTTGTAATAGAAAACAACGATAGTGTGGAACATGCTAAAAATGATGTGAAAAATGTAGACAATTCTAGTACAGTGCAAGAGACATCTAGCCGAAGTGGTTCGGATGAAATAACCGAGTCTTGTACTGGTCAATTGCGAGTCCGTAAGGATCTCGTGGAATCCGACAGCAGTATACTGTCTGAAAAACTTTATCCGAGTCCGGTCAAGTACGAGAAAATACCGGACTGTCGGATCTACGACGAGAATGCATCGCTGGAAGAATCTCTCGAACGTTACAATCAAAATCAACGTATCGCAGAACTAAACGAAGAGAACTTGAGAAAATTGGAACGCGCGAACGCTCAAGCAGCGAATGTCAAGCTGGAATTATCTAGTTGCTTTAACAATAATCACAAGAAAAGAAGGGGTTCGACCAGTCCTTCTAATCTGTATGGAAGAAGCACGAAGAGACTAAGGAGCGCGGGCTACGATACGGAGAGCGAGGCACCGCCTAGCAGTGATGTGGCTAGCGAGGATCAAGAGGTCAGCAGGAAACCCATAGGTCCTGTTCATAATCGGAAAAAACAATCGAGGTGGAGGAAGCGATACTTGCAAGCTAGCAGCATATTATCCGAGTTCAAAAAACTCGAATCTAAAAAACTCACTGGTATTGATACCAAACAAAAAATTATCGTTTGTCCCAATTCAGAAGAGCATTACGCTACAGAACAATTACCGACCATTATATCGACTGGGAAACTCTTGCGACAGAGGAAAACGTCATTTCAATTGCAATACGACTTATTATGGCTTCATGCTCAATCAAGACACTTTGATCGAAATATGGTACCATCATGGAATTACAAGTAAGTGGAATGTTTAAAATAAAATTTCTATTTATAATTCTAGTTAAAATAATTGTTATACATTTTTTACGTTACAAGTTTGTAACTAAATATCAAGCGCATATATAAATATTATAAATAATAAATAATACAAATTATATGTAATAATTGGATATTAATGATGTGCGATAATTTTTTTTTTTTTTTTTTCAGGAAAATTCGAACGAACATTTATTACGATGTTAAACCGACTACTCTATACGAGGCGCAAGCCTGTGAATGCAAACCAGAAAGCGGTTGCGGAGATGATTGTATTAATCGAATGGTATTTAGTGAATGTTCGCCACAACTGTGTCCTTGTGGTGAAAAGTGTGAGAATCAAAAGATTCAAAAGCACGAATGGTCGCCAGGATTACTGAGGTTTATGACGGAGAATAAGGGATGGGGAGTAAAAACGCAACAAGCTATCAAATCCGGGGATTTTATTCTTGAATACGTGGGTGAAGTTGTATCAGAAAGAGAGTTCAAATCGAGGATGGCAACCAGGTATAGTATATAGTTTGTCCTATGGTTTCCACTAGATATTAAATTGTTTAAAATTTTTTTCATTTTTATCGTGAAATTTGAAAAAATATGAGGAAAAATATATAAAGATAAAAAAATTAAATGTATATTAAATATACGATATAGATATGCCAATGATACGCATCACTATTGTTTGCATTTGGATGGTGGTTTGGTAATCGATGGTCATCGCATGGGAGGTGACGGGAGGTTCGTAAATCATTCGTGCGAACCCAATTGTGAGATGCAGAAATGGAGTGTCTTGGGCCTACCACGTATGGCGTTATTTGCATCAAGAGATATTAAGCCGGGGGAAGAGTTAACATATGATTACAATTTTGCGCTTTTCAATCCATCGGAAGGACAGCAATGTAGATGTGGTAGTAGTGTCTGTAGAGGTGTTATAGGTAAATTGATAAATCTGACTGAATTGTCTTAATAGAGAGTGTGTTTGAATAGGATGTGTGTCAGTTATTTTAGTTATAAACTTTCTGTATAACAGGTGGAAAGAGTCAAAGGGTAGCTCGGACCATTCCTTCTCTACCATCGCAAATGGAACCTATTGAGAGAAGATCAGTAGGCAGACCGCGAAAGAACATTCGTAAATCGAATGCAGTGCAATCAACCAACTCCAAGAACATTTGCAAGTCTCGCAAAGTGGGAGATCCAACTTTGACACACAATACGCCACAATTGAAACCGATGTCTTATCAACAGCGATGCTTCGCGCGTGAACATCATTGTTTCCTATTGAGGAATCTAGAGAAAGTGCGACGATTGAAATCAGCATCGGTGCAGCAAATTCAAGTACAGAATGGCAAAACAAAATCTAGTAATGCGAATATGACAAAGGAAAAGAATTTAGGTGACTCTAAGGCGCAATCTGATGCATTTTTCTCCCAATTAACTGCATTGACAAACATCAATGCGCGTACTGTACGAACACGTAGACTTGCGCAAGCACAGGATGATCCGGAGGTACATAAGACTGCAAAACTAGCTAAGGTCAGGAAATAATTTATATATTTTAAAGAAATAATTATGAAAAATAATATATTGTAGATTAAAACAATGTCATCATTTTGTAATATTTTATTTTCTACAGGTATTAAAAGATTTATATACAACTGTCATAAAAGCTAGTGATGAAAATGATCAATTATTATGCATGCCTTTTATGACTTTACCTTCTAAAAAAAAGTTCTCTGATTATTATGAGAAAATCACAGAACCCATCGATCTGATAACAATAGAACAGTGTATTGGTACTGGTCATTACAAAACTGCGGAACAGTTTGATCAAGATATGATAAGGCTCTTTGACAACAACGTGAGATTCTTTGGTAGAACGTCCGAAATAGGAATCGCCGCGGCGAGATTACGGAAATTATATTTGGGATTCAAACCTGATTTTGTGGATGCTATAACAGAAGCAACAGGTTCTCCTCCATCTCAAGGTTTCTTACCACCTCGTGGATCTACGGCTGGAGAGGAAGATGTAATCAGATGTATTTGCGGACTACACAGGTAAACTAACCGCTTATCGAATGTCGATCCAACGTGTATATATAATTATAATTATTGAAAGCAAAATAAAATTGTAAAAACTATAAATAAATTAATTTAGATATGTAGATGTAGTATAATAGATATTTTTACCAAGAAAATCCATTTTTTTCTTATTGATCACACATCTATCATACAGAGACGAAGGTTTGATGATCCAGTGCGAACGTTGTCTCGTTTGGCAACATTGTGACTGTGTTAAGGCAGATACGAGCGCTGAATCTTATCTTTGTGAAAGATGTCAACCTCGTGAGGTTGATTTGGAAATTCCACTAGAAGGCGAGGAGGAGGAAGAAGGCAAGAAACATTATGTAACATTGATGCGAGGCGATCTACAACTTCGGCAAGGGGACACAGTCTACGTTTTAAGAGACACGCCTGATAAACACACGTACAAAACTATACAGAAGCCCGATTACGAGCAAATGGATATTTTCAGAATCGAACGTCTATGGAAAAACAATGAGTAAGCAATTGTTTTATGATAAAACATTGAGGTCTCGTATATCCATTTAAAAAGATAGAATTATAGGTTTCAAAATTAAATTATTTGTTTAATAGGGGCGAGAGATTTGTATTTGGACATCATTATCTTAGGCCTCACGAAACGTATCACGAGCCAACGCGAAAGTTTTATATAAACGAAGTTGTGTGTGCTCCGTTGTACGAAGCAGTACCTTGTGATCTTGTAGCCGAGCGATGTTGGGTATTAGATCCTCATACTTTCTGTAAAGGTATAAATTAGCATTCTATCGATTGTATCAATGTAAATATTATTGCCCAACTTGTAATTTTGTATGCTTTTGATTTAAGGACGTCCCGTCGGTTCTACTCCCGAACATACTTACGTATGTGAATATCGTGTTGATCGTGCAGCAAGACTTTTTACAAAGGTGGCTAGAGCCAGGCATGCGGTATGCACGAAACCTTATGCATTTGAAACTTTTCCTCAACGTATAAAACATTATCGCACCTATTTGGTAAGTACATCTTACTGTCTATCGAGAAATGTTTTTTATATTAATATGTAGAATATCTTGAATACAATATTTTATTTTCAGCCTCATAGTCTCGACGGAATCAAGATGTCTAAAGACAAGAAGAAAAATAACAATCAAGAAGATGGGAACCAAAAATTGGAGTCTAACGATAATATAAAAACACATAATAAAGAACATAAATATGGTAATAGAACCAGACGAAAATTAGGCGAAATCTTAACAGTTACACCATCTGTAACATTGTATGCTCAGGTAATTATTGTGAAAGTTTATTACTTGTTATATGATTATTTGTAAATGATTGTCATTCGCAGCGAGAGGAACAGAAGAAAAGATTAAACGGCATTCTACTAAATCTACTGCAAAGAATGCCGAATAAGAAAGATCCATTAGATCTATCCTTTCTTCTAGAAAGAAACAGACGAAATCGGAAAAGACCTGGTGGACTCAATCCGTGACAATGGGTAACATCACGATAATATCATATTGTACATATAGGCTAATTTAAAACTACTAATTTCAATCTTAGATTAATAGGCTAGCTGGTTCCAATCGTTCTAAACTTGATTCTCTACCATGTGAATCAAGATAATTGTACATTTACCTTTTCCCCCTTCCCTTTCTTCCCTCTCTTCACTCTTAACGAGAAAAGCGTGAGAGACAGTTTTCCTCTTCGTACAACCCGTCCATTGGTGTAATTAATATATCTATATAGTATAGTTAAAATAACATTTAACATAAATACATTATTATTGATCGATATTTTTTTTATATATTTTTTTTTGCATAGATATTGTATCACAACTAGATTTTAATGCATATTTTTTGTTTATTTGCAACTTTTTAATTACCCGCATTAAAAGCATCCTTGATTTATGATAGCTCCAGGAATCATGTCATAAGCAATCAATAGATACTTATTAATAGAAACTAAGTAGAGTATGCTCATTTTATCATGATTAGAATATTTAATAGAGGAAAATTAAGAGAGTAATTGATTTTTCCCAGAACTAGGTTATCGCACTGATATAACTGCAAAGTGCGGTACTTGTATAGAAAATCTTTTGTATATTTTTTTTCATAAATAATATAGTTAAATGTACAGATTATACGTTTTCTGGAGTCAAAAAAGCTTAAGCGTCATGTCAGTGCGAGAGGAAAAAATCAATACTCAAAATCATATAATATTATGAATAATGAGCGTGTATTCACATATGTAATGCTTTATTGCACAGAAGTAATATTATATTTTTCATAATCCCTCGATATTATATTTAAATGACGTGTAACATATTTTCTTCACTTTATAAAAAAATCTTTACTATTGTATTTAATTTATTAATATATATTGAATAGTCGAACGCGATCGGATAGGTCGCAGTGATTCCAAAATTGTATATATGTGTACTCAGGACTCTATATTTATTATTGCATTACACAGTATGATAGATACATGTGAGGACAATTATGTTTAATACAATGTTACTTTTTCTTTTCGTACTCTAAACTATTATTCATATACAATATCTACTTTCATAAAAATTTTTATTATTATGTTTGTTTCAACGTAAGACGAAAGTATATTAAAAGGAATATTACTAACCCTTTATATACTGGCCTTAAATTTAATATAAGATATATTTATTCATTAGAATAAAAAAATCTTTTCTATTCGGAATATCAGCAATGAGTAAATTACAAAATATTTATTATATTGTGTAATTCAAAAATAAAAAGACTTGAAGCTGGTCTTCTATGTAAGCTGATTTATCGTAGAAAGGGTATACGATATGTGAGCGATTTTAACAAAAATAATGCTGCTTTAATTTTAATCGGTGAATTATAAAGGCGTGAAACAATTACATGCTTTTACCATGACATACAATTACATTATCTTTATCTTCGATTATTTTTACGATTTTTATTTGTTAAGAATGTGTAAAATGCAGTTTATATCTGTATCATATTCATATCGAGGATAATGTTAACGAGAAAAAGAATCAGAATATCATTATTTTAATGCAACATTACGTTCTTATATATGGTTTTTATTTCCACGTATGAATGTATGTTTTGTGAGATATTTTTAGCCATTTAGAATTGTTTTATTAGTTGTGTGTGTGTGTGTGTGTGTGTGTGCGCGCACACACACACACACACACACACATACATACATACATACATACATACATACATACATACATACATACATACATACATACATACATACATACATACATACATACATACATACATACATACATACATACATACATACATACATACATACATACATACATACATACATACATACATACATACATACATACATACATACATACATATATTTCTGTTTGCTTTTATCTACTCATGCATTCATATATTAAATAGTGTACATATTGTTATAAGAATAACATTCATCTATGTATAGATGAATAAATCTTTTTCAGCTATAATAGCATTATAAATAATAATAATGACATTGATAACTTAGAAAGTTGCAACTTATGCAACACACAATTCTTAATCAAATATCTTTAATGAAATCACAAGTTAGGATGCGTATAAATTATGTTATTAAATGTTTCATACAATCGTATAATATATAGATATTATACAGTTTGTAATTGCACGAACAAACAAAAGATTTTTTGATTATGTATAATTTTATTCATTTATATTAGGCAAGATTGAACGAGATCGAAATATAATATGTTGTATCACAATAAAGGAATCATTGTATTTTCTCACTAAAGAGTGACAAAATTATTTTTCTCAGATCTGAAGTAACTTTCGTCTTACGTTTATTGAATCATTTTAATCGTGAAGAAGCGCAACTTTTTATATTTTATATTAAGCGATTTTGTTTTTGCACATCACGATTAATCGTTGGATTGTCATATATGCATATATCAATGCAATACGTTAGCAACATTTTTCAGCTCAATTATTCGTAACAGTAGCTATGTAATAACTTGTTTCCTGAGTTTGCTTATACATATAATTAACATTATTATAATACATTTAGATATAATAAAAAAAAATCCTGAAAAAATACGATGTTGCGATGACAGCTTCTATACATATAGTGCATGTACAGACTATTGTATTCTGACGAACAAAAATATACTTAATATGAAAAGTTTCCTTACACGAGTCTGTCATGTCTTATTTTTGCTTATCTATTTTTTTTAAATATTTTTGTAAATTTAATAATTTTAATATAAACTTATGCTACACCAGACTGCTAAAAAAAACAGTGTAATATAAGTTACACATTATCTATAAGTGTAAAAATATAGATAAAAGCCAAATAAGCCAAATATAAATAAAAGAACCCTTTTATTTTTACGAATATGTTTGTACATTGTTGTGTCAACAATTAAGTTTATAGATTATGCATCAATCTTAATAAATCTTGCATCATATAGAAAAGAAATTACTATGCGTGATTATCGTCATTACACAATGCGGTCCACGAACATTGTGGCTTTTTAATCTTTTTTGCTTATGGTAACACAGAGGTACTAGCATATGCTACGTGTACATTAAATAGAACTCTTGATTATTTCTTAAAAAATAGCTCACCTCCTTCTATGTCCTCTTTCTTTCTTAATATTTCTTAATTATATCTAACTTTGCATATCATTACACTTGATCATTCCTTAAATTATTTTCGATTTCACACAAAAGTATTTTAACTCGGAACATCACACACTGTACAATATGTACGGAGAAAAAAACGAGCTAACGCGCAACAATCATTCTTTGAACATAAAAAAGGATCCTTTCTGGGATGAATAAACGGACGAATAAAATCATGAAATGAAATAGATCATCCGTTTTGTTCGTAAGATTTTTTTCAAATATTCGCTCTTCCAATCAACAATCAAAAGTAATTTACGTTACAGATCTCATACAATTTGCATTTATTATTATTAAATCGTATAATCTGATTCGTCAATCATGAATCTGCATGTAAACACAAGCGACTGATTTGTGTGATCATTAAATTCTCTTAGAATCAACACGTTGTGTGTGGGGGGGGGAGGGGGTGTATAAAATTGACAAGTGTAGCCGAGATAGACACGATATGAAACGATCATTCTTTATGTGTCCTCAAGAGAATATGACAAAGAAATCTAATTATTCTAGCAGAGGAAGTACGTAGGGTAACAAATGCATTATGAATCAAGTACCATAGAATACAGACGAGACCAATGTACAAAACTAAATATACAGAAAACGTTCTCTCGTGTAATACATTTAAAAAGTATACAATTAACAAAATTATACTTATGATTATCAATCATATTAAAGAAGTGTTTTATGTAACTAGAAGATACAGTAGGTACAAACGCATTTAGAACTGTTTAATACAGAAAATTAATTATCATAATAAGATACTTTATTCATATTGTGTTGTGCAATGAAAAATCTGCATGTATAAAACATGTGTCCAAGAATAATTTATTTGCGCCACAATATTTTCCTTTTTACACATTATCAGTGATATAGAAAGATAAAGATGTAAAGATAAATGATATACAATATTTATTTTTCCTTGCATATTTTCTCTCTTTCTAAAAGGGCACTGCTAAAAGTTGGATTATTAGCGAATTCACTAGTATGCACTAATGTAGATTAAAGCTTGTCGCATCGGCTAATCCGCCGAGATATAAAATTATAAGATTACTAGATTAAGAACTAGATTAATGAAACATGTGTGCTCAATAAGTAATATATATATATATATATATATATATATATATATATATATATATATATATATATCAAGCGTGATAATTCATATCGATCTTTTCGGAAACCATTTAAAATCAAACACTTACCGTATATCGCTTACAGTACATCGAGTACATCGTTATGTCATTTGCATACAACCTTTAACGTGCACTGATGCATCCAAGCAAATCCGCTAAATCTATTCAATGTATAAATAGATCGATATTTTTCTGTGTAATTTCTTTACTTTAGATCTGTACATATTTACATGAGTTTTTGAAGGTGATTGCTATCCTTTCTTTCCAACTTTTAATACTACTTGCGTGACTTGTACCCATACGTAGTACTCTTCCTCCTTACGGATTTTAAAGATGCGATAAAAAGTTATATTCTTTCTCGCGCGAATGTTACATTATCATTTGAATGCACTTAGATTATTAGACCTGTATTTCCGATAAAAATCGAAATTTACTAGTCGATTATATTTCAAGATTGATTTTTCTCAACTTGTGTTTGTTGCAATAAGTCTATTGTACATATAAGGGTCTTACTTTATAACTCTTGTATTGGTAATATTTTGCTTACAGAGATGAAAAAATCATGTGCGAATCTTTGTCGGAATTAAGAAAGCGCAATCTGCTGTTATCGACAATGTCGATATAATATGTATTCTATGTATTATGACTTATATATCGCGAAGAAACTCAAACATTTGTGGATATATTTATATATATCTCGTGATGTATATAATAGTGACACAAGAGTTCTTTTCTCTACTTATGTGAATGAGACTGTTGTGTAGTGATTGCTGTCGTGTAGTACTTAGGGCGGGTACGCTCGTCCTCGCGTATAAGTTTGTTATCCTTGTGAATAACTATATCCTGCTCCCGTATTGGTAGAAGTAGTTGCAACCATTTCACTTGTAATCTCCTGCAAATGTACACGTATACAAAATTTGTATATAATTATATGAATCTGGCAAGACGATTCTGACAAGATGTTGATTAAATTAAAAATTGTAACTTTCGGTCTACAAAAACAACGTTTTATATATCTATACCTTACATTCATTTTCCGTTCTCGTAAGATTTACGGTGGTGGATTATTGTTTGCTTACAGCTTGGCCGCCAGCTGCAGTTGTCTGTCCACTCTGTGATTGTTGACCCCAATACTGGTTGTTGTAATACTGTTGATTCCAGCTATTCCAATTACCGTTGCCATATCCGTGTTGATTGTATCCTGTCTGGCTATATGTGCTTTGACCATATCCTTTCCAACCACCTCCCCACTGTTGTTGACCCCAGCTTTGTTGGTTCCAATTTCCTTGGGCCTGACTACCTGACCAATTGTCCTGTTGACCCCAACCAGACTGTTGTGATCCTTGATAATTCCCGCTAAAATAAACACAAATAAAACGAACACAAATATATTTTTAAAAATCATTTATTAAATTGATTTAAATATCAAAAAATGTGATTTTTAAAAACAATTATATAGCTATTATTACCTCATGGGACCCCAACCACTTTGCCTTGGTACAAGTCGGTTTCTATCATTTCCCGGTCTCCTATCGACGCCACCGGCTCTTCTGTCTGCACCTCGCACCATTGCGGGTCCGCCTCGTCCTCGTAATCTCCATGGGACAGGAGGTCCATAACCACCAGTGTGTCTCATATAACCGCCTCTTTGTCTCTCTCCTCTCCAACCTCCCATATTAGCACCGCGCCAAGAATTGCGACCTCTGTCTTGATCTTGTCCATAAACACGCAATATAATATCAAATACTTTACAATAAATAATCATGAATAATAAAAACACTTACAATTATTTCTTCGATCTCGAGTGTCCCGATTGTTTCGTGAATCACGTGTTTCTTTGTTACTCTCAGTCTTATCGAGACGTGGTCGTTTTGCCGTTGGTCGCTGATTGAATCCAGCCTCTTTACCCTCCTTGTTATACTTCTCGATGAGCTTTTTAGCTTCTTCTTCACTAAGACCGATCCATTCTATTGCGTCGAAAGATTCTCCCACCGAAGGTGCAGTAAAATTTGCTATACAAATTATGCGTGATTACTTGTTTACGATAATCGATTTCTTTAAATGTGTTTATATGTATATACGCCAGTACCTTTCAGTTCTGTAAGATTGGATTCTGAAACATTCCCTCCATTTGCATTGTACGTGGACAAACGTTGATTATATTCCTCATCTGCTGGCACAACAACGACTGCTTTGCGCTGATATCCATAGAAATTTCGCATTTTACGCCTTTGTACAGAAGAATATATGTTGCTTTTCTGCATACAAAATTGTTTCAACAATGTTTAAATTTTACCAACAACTTAATTAATATATATATATATATATATATGTGTGTGTGTGTGTGTGTGTGTGTGTGTGTTGTTTTTCACAAACACCCAACATACCTGGTCTAATATATAGTTACGCCTTCTGCCACCTGCCATATCGATTAATTGATCGAGTGCACGATTGCATCTATCAATAACAATTTCTCGCCGACAGATATTTTGTTCTTGATCTGATAAAGCAACATCCTAGAAAGGAAATATTGCGCATTAACAGTAAGTATTGTATATACAATTTTATTACTTCATAATTTTATAGCTTTTTAACTACATACTCCAGTTTTCTCAACCAAGCTATGGAGTGCTAAAATATTGTACAATTTGTCTGGATGATCAATTGCATGCTTCCTCGCCCATGTAGTTTTCCCCGCCGCGGGCAAACCGCACATCATTATCACTTCACAATCTGTTTTTCGATCTGGCCTACGCGGGCCTGCGATTCTTTCCTTTGGTTCGACATTACCCACTAAAATATATTCCGGGATTTGCTCACACCATGCTTCTTCTTGGCCAAAGTTACAGACAAATGTGCAATTTTTACTCAAAATGTGTGGGAATAATGGTCTGTCACCGAGTTCCTCTTTGGAAATATTAAACGCCGATCCAATATTTTTGCCATTTACTGTGTAAAACATTTCTACAGTATTCTCTGGAGTCATGTCAAGATAGCATCCTACTACATCGTCCTTGCCAAATGGAAATCCATAGTCTGTAAATTTCATGTCGGTACCTTGCTGTCCAGCACTTGTATATGCATAACTTAACTTTTCCTCGCCAAGTTGCATAGATGTGGAGGGTACTGACCAACCGACTCTAAGTATGTGCGAATGTTTTTCATCTTTTGTAACAATAGAATGTTGTGTAATTCTGATTTCGTAATAGACTTTTCCATGTAGGACACCATGAGATGCTCTTGCACCAGCCCACATATCACAGAGATCACTATCGTGCATAGGTGTAGCTGACAGAAATCCATTTTTATTGATAACTAGATTCAAATCTGAATCATCTAAAAAATAAAAAAAAATATTTGCAATATTTTATACAATTATGTGTATGTTATATATATATATATATATATATATTTTTTTTTTCAAGTTACAATCTACTCAACACTCATGTACATATGTTGAATAAAGATTGTCATTTGAAAAAATATGCAATATTTAATTAAAATCTTACACCATGATAAAATTACAGCAGATTCATCAAGATCTGGTTCATCCTCTGTTTTTTGTGATACAGGAGATGCTTGATGGAGCTCTGCTGGGCTAGAAGATCTTTTCCTTTTTCTGTCATTGCATTCCATTTGATTTGAATCTTCTGTAATCTTTCATAGAAATAAAAATAAGACAATATAAATTAATGCACAAGTAAAAATATCGAATGAATTTACAAGGCAATACTTATACATTACCCTAACACTATATTTATTTTATGTTTAATAAAGCATGAATTATATACCTGTTTATCCTCTGGAATATTAGTGCTATCCATTTTTTCATCTATATGTTTTACATTAATTAAAATGTCCATTTTTTCATCTTGCACTGTATAATCATCATTAATAGGTTTTTCGTCATGTTTTAATTCAATATCACACATTTTATCTACCTGATCAGGTATCACATGTGTTGATTGTTTAATTTCCGGAATGTTTATATTATCCTTAATATTACATCTATCCTCTGTATGTTCAATGTTTTCTTCAATTGAAATATCCTCTTTAATACTTTTCTTAAAAGTATCTTGTGTTTTATTAATGTCATCCTTAATCTCTGTTTTTTCTTCCAATTTTGTAACATTTTTTGTTTCTGTTGTCTGGACTTCATTATCTTCATCTACATTAGATCTCTTTACTTGATGATCTTCTTGAATTATAGAAAATTGATCTATATGTGTAATTGTACTAGGTTTCTCAGACAATTCTATCGCAGGTACTTTGAGAACATCTTCACAATACTTACTACCTTCTACAATATCAACATGTTTTGCCTCTTCCTCTTCATAATTATCAGATACTGACGAATAAATTTTATTTTGAACAATATTTGATGCGTCTTCTTGTTCCTCTCTATATTTTTCAGGAGATAATTTTGATGTTTCCTCCTGTTGCATTACAGATTCTTCAGAGATGGATTCTGATATTGTCATCAATGTTTCATATGCTTTTTCACCATACTGAGGTTTACTCGGAGTGGATTGCTTTGAAGAATTCAGAGTTGTAGATGATCTTGATGTATTTCTTGTGGAAACTTTTGTCGGAGTTGTCATCGAGGAACTCCTAGATGCTCTACTAGGTGTTCTCGGTGGTTGTGATAATCGCATACCTTCTATAATTCTCTCTTGTGTTTCCTTTAAAGTTGTATCACTTATATTTTCGGTATGCAAAGCTGAATCATCTGCAAAATGTAGTATAGATGTAAAATTTTATAATTTTAGTACTATGAATCATCATATAGAATGTCGATATATTAACAAAAATAAATTCAAAATAAAAGTCACAAATTCTATAAATTAAAACAAAAAGAAAAAATATGATGCTGATGATAGATTATGCCTAATATAAAAATAAAAAAATTTTTCTAGTAAATTATCAGCACATTAATCAATTGTGATATCAGCTAAGTCAGTTATGCCCATACAGACTGACAATGATTACCAGGTAGGGTAGCTCACTACGATGCATAGCGGTATAGCCTATCTATCATGAGTAGATAAAATAACGCGTAATCGCGAAATAAGTTAGATGAGAGGCATTTGATGGTACACATGACAGATACGACTTACACTCCTGTGTTTCCTCCTCCAGCGCTTTACGTAGCCGCTCGACGAGCACTGGCTTGTTGCCCTTGGTGTCGAGGCCGCGCTCGCCTAGCGCAGCGCGCAACTCTACCACTTTCAATTTAGACGGATCCATGATACACGTGCGATATGCCCTGTTGATCGAACAGACAAATTCATGCACTCTACGCGCGTTTGACGTAAGGAAGAAAATATTCACGAAAGACCCATATACACGCGCCACTGACCCGCGCTGCATACACAATATGGCGGAACAGTCGCAAACAGTTGATTACGTAGCGCACGCTGTAATCATTGGCTAGCTGCGCAACCATTTCGAAATGACGCCGACTGCATGGCCAATCGTGACCGCTGTTTCATTCGCAAACAAGTACGGCGCGTCCGACGATTGGTTTATCCCAAGGCGGGATGTACGGCCATTGGCCAAAATATGCGCCGCTTCTGCGAATCTAAGAGGGCGTACACGCAACATACGTATCTTGCTTTATTATATATGTAGTACTTATGTATTAGGACCTATCCAGCAAACTTGCATAGCAGCATAACCATATGCATAAGAAAAATTATTCAATCGCATTTTACATGTGTCCTCATGATAGAAATGCGATTAGATAATTTTCCTTATAATATAGTTATGCTGCTATGTAAGTTTATCTGAATAGGCTCTTACGCTCATGTTTCTTGTGACAATTTAGTGAATATTTAGTGAATTTGATTGCTATGAGAAAGCATCATACGAATCATCGAATGCTATTTACTATACTATAATATTTCTTATAATTTTTATAATAAGTGATAATGATATTTTGATAATATTATATATGTACCTGAATTTAAATTTCATATTTCAGTTGTTAACCAATAGAAAGCACTTTTTCACGCGTGATGCTCAACGCAGCTTTCCAATTTGCTCCATGTATGTACCTAATATCGTTCTCATGAAGGATCGCTGTTGCATGTTACTGCGTACTACGTACGCGGTCGATAATGTAAACGAATTGATGCAGATTGATTATTTGTCTGATTAGTTTTTATAGATGAACTGAAGTGTATATTCATTGAACTTGAAATAAAATAAATATATACTTGTTATAACTTTAACTTTAACAAAAGCAAATAAACTTCAGTGCAGCCTTGAGCAAGAGTAGAAAACAAATCTATGATCGCCCGATCGACATTATTAAATTTTTAATGCAAAATAATTCTGCAATGCAAAATAATTGTATCTACACAGTCATATGGAATTATGCATTTTACTTCATCGCTTTTTATCCTGCAGTGATCGAATAAGCATGAATGCAATTAATATGAACTGGTTATCTTCAGCAGAAGGAGAATCCTTAGTACATCATTTTTATGTGAATTCGTCTAAAAAGAGAAGATTCTATGGTGCCATTTATTTCTGTTAATTTTATAATGTAAAAAGGCACATTAGTCTTCTTTCAAGTTCATTGCTTTTATATATTTTAGGCATTCTGGAGAGACCATCGTTGCCTTCATCTATCGAGGAGGTCACTTATAAAATTTTTGTAATAGGTAGATCTGGCGTAGGGAAAACCTCAGTAATAGCAAGACTCGCAGGAGTTCTAGATTCCAATAATTATATGGAAACCAATGGAATAAGAAAAACAAATGTTTACTGGCCTGTAAAGATCTGGGATAAAGTCGTTCTATTTAAATTGCAATTCTGGGACACCTCTGAAATCAGTATAAAAAAATACAATCATATTCTGCCAGTATGTTTGAGAAATAATATATATGAGCTCTTGCGGAATTACATTCACAATGAAAAACATGAGATGCAGAATTTCTTTTTCAGGCATGCAAAGATAAGGTTGATGCAATATGTTCTGTGTTTTCCTTCGATGATGCATCAAGTTTCAATGACATTCCATATTTGATGAATACAATGACAACTGTAAAAGGAAAACCAGCAAATATAGTGATTGGCACAAAGTAACACTTCTGTTAGTTGTATCGCAAAATGAAAAAATTTTAAATAAACTCGATCCAATTTTTTGCAGGTTTAAACCTTGGTCAAGTTCCATGATAGATGAAGCACAAATTAAAGAATTCGAGGACAAATGGAAAGTTAAAGTGATCAAGATTGATGCTAGTAAATTGTCAGTAAGATCTGAAATATTTGATTGCTCATATCAATTGAACGCTATTTGTAACATTTTATGGAATAGAGACAAAGAGTTTATATCTAAATTGATGGGACAAGTTTAATAATTGCAAACAGATGTATTCTTGTATATTTTATATAAAATAAAAATGTAAAAAAGTATAAATTACCACTTGAATCTTAAGTTTTGTTTGTGGTATCTTCAATCACATATATTTGAAAGTTTAAACAATCTGTTCTAATATCTTTCAGTGGCAATAGATTTTTATCAGTCATCTCCATTACATCATCTTTAATAATCCATGGAAAGTCTTCACATTTTGGATTTTCACTCAAAATGATATGTGCAGTTTCATATGTCTGAATTTCAATAGAAAAGGTTGAATTCTCGGGAATAGGTTTTAAGTATGTGCCACATATTGATAACTTTAAGCAAATTGTCTTCAATGCTTCTTCTGTTTTTAAATAATATGGATCCTTCCTTAGGATAAAAAAAGGATTAATAAAAAAATTGAAATTTCAAAGAGTATTTATCATTGTTCAACACATACTCCGTAAGTTCTGCCTGCAGTTTAATCATATCAAAGATAAATTTTTCTATCGGCAACTTGTTTTTGTTGTAAAAAGTGAGATTAATAGTTTTAACACTGTTTTCATCTTCCCTTATCAATTCTCTAATGGCATTTAGAACGTTTAATAAATATTCATTCAATTCTGGATGTTCTGATACATATATCGTAATTCCATATATCTTTCTCTTAACAAAAATTTCCTTGGGATAGATTTTGCGGAAAAATAATATATGATTGAATGCTATTTCCAAAAATTCCAAAAGAATGTCGACACCAACTGCAAATAAAGTTTATAATTTATTTCGCTGAAATTACATGTGCGCATATTATTAACCTATTATAGATGTATCATTTGATATCAAAATAGGTTAGATTATAAAAATATACCTATCTTATCTTGAGACATTTGAGACAATGATGTGTATGTACATACACATTATCATTAAGAGGACAAAATTAGCAATAAGATGCTAACAAAAGAGATAAACATAGGACGCCAATGTAGTTCCTCTCACTCGACACAGCGGGCGCTGTTGAGTTTATCTATCTGCAACGCTCAGTCTATTACATATATCGATGGACTATACAAATACGGAGTCCAGTAACTCCCACTTATCCTACATAAGCGATGCGAAAAACAGGAAAGAAAACCAATGTTTTCGACAAAATTTGAATCTCATCCTGATGATCAAAAAATGGGAATTCAAACGTCATATCAAAATTATGTTCAAATATTGATACGGAATGCCACTGATATTGGTTATACTTTACTACTGATAAAATTGTTTCAAAATGATTTCATTATCCAAGCAATCTTTAAACTATGCTTAAAATACCAGTTTTCGTCTGATTATTAAAGTTAAGTAGCGTCAGTTAAACATAGTCAATTGGAAGAGTGACCGACCGCTTGGAATATCATATAATGTCACATTTTTTGCATTTTTTTCATTGCTTATTTTGCATTGTTTATTCAGTTAAAAATCGTTATAACATATTATATTATTTAAAATAAAGAAAATTTTATGAGATAATGAAAACATATAATATACATTAAAAATTAATGCTTTATTTGATATCGTCCAAACATTAAAAATTTTGATTTATAAATGGATAATTATTTGAAACATCATATAATGTTACGCATACATTTTTTCAGTGAAAAGGATAAGTAACTCGGGTTTTTGTACGATTAATACTATACGCGTTAATTAATCAATTAATACATTTTACATTTCTATTTTCATAAGAAATAGATACGAATAATTTTTTACACGCCAAACACAATATGATGTTCCTAACAATTTTCTTAACACGGTACGTTGATAAAAAACTGTTTAATAAAATGTTTAATATTCAAGAAAATAATAAGAAATAAATATACATTTCTTAAACTATTCTTTTTGGAAACACAACTGAAGTGAAAATTAGGCAAATATTGCTATTTTTGGTATAATTGCGACAGTATCATATGTCAATAATTTTTCGCTCCTTCCACTTGATGCTGATATTCTTCGTCATCTGGGTTTATCTCGCAGTCATTGCCATTATTCGGTACTCTCACTTTATTGTATCTACAATACACATAATCGAAATATGTACATGAAAGAAATTCATTTTAATATCTTTTCTTGAATTACAAATTGTTAATTAAAAGAAATTATTTTCAACATAATAATATCAACATAATAATCTTTTGCAGTTTAAACGAAATTATATTCAAATGTTCTGTAAAGACATTCCGACAATAAATATTGTTTCTTTAAATGTATTCAGAATTATGTAATAAATACTTCATAATATATGAAACTCAAAAAAATTCACATTTTATATGCCAGAATTTTTTTTCTGAAACTCATACAGAACTAAAAATTTGATGAAAACTGGCAATTGTCTAACCAGATTATGTTGAATTTTCCTAGAAATCGATGAGATTTTTTTGAAAGAAGATGGTAAATTTTTCTAGCTATAAGTTAATCATAATTTTCTGGTTGAAAACAAATAAGACAAACAAACAATTATACAGGATACTTAAACATAATGATACTGCAAAATTTTTTTGTATTCTGGCAATCAACTTGAGTTCTACATAAATATGTATTTTGGTCCAACAATTATCGCCAGATCTTATCTGACCTAAAAGTTTTAGATACTTCAGCAGAACTCCTTTCCATGTAGATACCTTTTTGTCAGGCCATAAAAATTATTTAAAAAATATTAAATGATGTTTACAATCAGAATTTTTTAGGAAATGTTTCATATAAAAATTGTTTTTATAAATTAATTAAATCTCTGTTGACTATTAAAGAAAACTACTTGAAACAAAGAAGTTTAAATCAAATATGTTGTTTTCGTGTAGAGATATTTTTTTTAAGAAAAAAATACTCCACAAAAGAATATATATATATATATATATATACACATATTTTAACAAATAAATTCACAAAGAGAATACAAACGGAACGTTTATTAATTCACATTCAATTTGCGTTTAATTCGCATTATATATATATATATATATATATATATATATATATATATATATATACATGAGCGAATCGAATTAAACGCAAATTGAATATGAATTGATAAACGTTCTGTTTGTATTCTTTTTGTAAATCTATTCGTTAACACATCGCTGAAATAAAATTTTTATATTAAAATTGTTAAAATAACATTGTTAAAAAATAAATATTAAATATTAAATTAAAATCATTATTAATATAAATATCTCCAAAATATATTTGATCTTCGGTCACATATAGAATCGAATTTATTTATTGTGCGTTTTCTGTCGCGCGAAAATACGTACCTGGTGAAATCACCTTTGCAAAGCCGCCAAGGGAGCAAGTCGATCTTATCGTGCAAAAGAGGCGAGATATCCGGACTAACGATGTATGGAGTGCCAGCGCCGGAACCACGGGTCAGCAATTTTCTATTGTCATCGTAGCAGCAATGCTGCGCGACAGCGCTCTCGCTTTCCTGAGAGGGTAGAGTCTGCACGCAGTAAGCGGCACCAGGTTTGTAGATCGTGAGTCGGTCTGTATCATGACTCACGTCTCGCCATCGAAAGTTCTTCTCACGCTTCCTGTCCCAGATCTGGTTCTCGTAGAAGATGCCGTTCGGATACTGGCAGGGGCACGCTGGCAAGTCAGTGACGGATCCTGCGGACACGTACACCCACACACACACACGTCGAACGTCGTTCGCACGAGGACTTTCGCGAAATTCATTTAGCGAACTCGATTATCAAGTTTTTACCCGGAAAGGCTTCCTCGATTTTCTCCCTGTTGTCCAGCCACTTCTGACAGCGATCTTCATCGTCGAAGATGGTCGCGTTGTTGATGGCACTTGAGTTCGACTTCGCCGTTGGTGCGACACGATCGCTTTCTCTGGTATCGTTCTCCAACGCTTTGATCAATCTTGCCAGAAGAGATTC
Source organism: Pogonomyrmex californicus (assembly GCA_024349325.1). NCBI lineage: Eukaryota > Metazoa > Arthropoda > Insecta > Hymenoptera > Formicidae > Pogonomyrmex > Pogonomyrmex californicus. The sequence continues at coordinate 8,583,445 of JAECZD010000013.1, read as the reverse complement.
CAAACCTCCGTGAAAAGGATAATGATCGTCGGAAGATTCGTTATCGAAAATGTTGCCCGCGTTTACGTTTACGTTAAGATTAGTCCCATCAGAAATTGGCGTAGTAGTAGCTTTCCTATTATTCTTCATCGAAATTTTCGATTTTGCATTTGGTCTTGTACGAGGACGATGCGTCGTACGGCGTTTGGTCCTTAAGGGAGGATAAGGTCTCCTCCGGATTTTGTATTCGCCTCCATATTCATTGAACAAGATATGCATCATTGAAACTGGATTTTCTAATAATATTTTAAAATCTGACTCGTATACCTCATGTGAGCTATCTTGTGTTGTCAAGGAATTTTGTACCTAAGAAACAAAAAAAAGGCAAGAATTCAGGCATAGCAATTTGTATCGCCGTATAGTTGAGAAAGAAAATAAAGTCAAACGAAAAAGGATTCAAACATATACTGTACATATTGTTTGCTTTATTATAATATATGCTTGATCTGTTCGAATAATTCAAAGAAGATGAACATCAAAAGATCTTGTATGGCGATGGTGCAATGTGACAACAGAATACAAAGTTTTCTTAGCAGTGGGGTAGATAGCGTTAACAAAATGTGTGGCACTGAAAAAATTTGCGCTCGGTGCAAACCATTGAATTCGCAGTAAGGTAGCGATGATGACGCGGCAGCCGATAAGACGACACGCGGAATGTCGGATCTATTTCCTTTCGAGGCGCGTAGATAAATCCAAATGGAAATATGTATCTCGCATATATCAAGAGGAGATCCGTCAAAATGGAGAGATCGATGACCGGCGTGACTGCGCGCGATACGTAAAAGGCTGACACGGTCGCAGCGACATCAAAGGACGCCGGCGTTTGACGCGTGGATAGAAAGAACGCGGAGGCGGAGAAGAAGAGGGACGACGATCCCTGGCAGCGAGGGACAGAGCGTTTACTTCTGAGAACAGATCTCGAGGCATGCCGCAAGATCGTTTCCCGTCAATGGCGTAGCCGCCTGCTGGTAGCGAAATCAGATTTTCGAATGAACCAAGTGAAAATGAAAATCACGAGAGGAAAGATGGGAATGTCACCAGTGTGAATTCTTCCAGCCACTTGGAAAGTGATAAGTGATGGATTCAAGTTCTACAGTTCTTACTATTCTATTTACTCTTTAAAACATTCGGTTGTATAAAAACTCGAATTGTTTTGAGTCGAAAATCGAAGCAGTTTTTTATAAAAGTTTCCTAAGAAAATCTGGATGATTTTTAACATCTCGAAAGTTTTAAAAATCCAAATAAAATGTTTAAGATCTTTAAAAACAAATTTAATATTAATATTTATTATTTCCCTGTATAAAATAGAAGAATTGAAATTTAAAATGTTACAAAAATGAAATTACATTTTCCAAATATTCAAGATTTTCAATTTTAGATTAGATTCGAAATTTTTAAAGTCAAGATATCGTTAAGTTTTAACATTTATTATAATTAACATTTAAAATAATTGAAGATTTTCGTAATATATTCAAAATGCACATTCACATGAATCTCGAATTCAATGTATTATGGTAAGTTTTATCGCAAGTATAACTCCCTCCACTCCCCCCTTCTCCCCACATCTCATATGTTCAAGAAAGAGATGCTCAATAAAACCATAACGAATATTGATAAAAGTGAAAAAACTCGATTGATTAGTTAACAAATTGAAATATTAATGTCAAATAATTAAAAAAATTACATTCGAGAAATGACAATAAAAAATGACAATAAAAAATGAAAAATGCGATTTAGATCTCTCCTCTTGAATGTCTCAATACATTTTCAAATAAAAGAAAAAATAGACCGTTAAATACACAAGAAGACGATATCAAATTAAAATTGTTTGATAATAAACAGTTAATATGATGAATAATAGCATGACCTGAAAAGCATTATGCACTGGAAATATGCAGGAAGTGAGACTACTATTAAGAAAGGATTTCAAATAAATCAGATTTAAAAATGCGAAACTGTGCGAAAATGCGCTACCGATTTTCTATCTTTCTAAATCTCTTTTTCCATTTTCTTTTACAATAGAAATTGTGACTTTATTCCTGGTACGTTGGTAGAATGACTTCAAGATTAGGAAAATAACATACATGTGGAAAAATAATTCAGATTATAGATCCGGTCTGATTTAAAAAAAAATCACTTATTGTCGTTTTTTGGCTACTTACTTTATGATCCTCATCACTCTGCGAAACCACGAAAATTGAGTGACAAATCGCGAGGCAAATTAAGAATAGCGTACTCATTTTGTCACACCGGATTCCGATCTCGATGGGACAGCGTTCCATTTCTCTTAGCTATATCCGCTGTTACGAACATAACTAACGTGCCTGCACACAATCGATACCCAAATACGCGACGAATCACATCCTGTTGTATCCGTTACGGTCTCGGGGGACGTGACTTTCCTATCTTCTCCGACGAGCCAGTCTGTTGACAATCTCGGGAAATCGGCGTTTGACTGTTTGTTTACCAGCCGCATTCCACTCGCGTGGACGCGGATAACAAGAGTCGTCGAGAAGATGCGTATCCCGCGGGGAAATGGAGTCCGATGACGCGTGATGTAAGACGGACGATAGGCAAAAGAACGAAGAGCCGAGGGTTTAGGAAGATCCCGAGCGGGGGGAAAGGTAGGCGCACACGTTCAAAGGCCTTACCACTAGGCGCATAGTTGTAAACCGGTGAAGTCTGTCCCACTGTAATAGCCGGCGGTGGACAGAGGGAAAGATGAAAAGAGAAGAAAAGGGGGGAAAGAGCTAATCTACAAAATAGCTAAGCTTGACAGTCCTGGATGACCCATGGAATATCATCGTGTCGTCGTTGGACGCGCTATGACGGACGACCACCTGCATTAACCCTCGATCATGAACGCGGAGTCTACATAACATTTCTACCACTTGTTTTATAATTTTAATAAGCTATCAATCATTTTCTTTTAAACAAAATAAATAAAACCTAATTTTCTATGCATACTTAAAGTTCCATTCGATGCTTCCATCGTCTGCGTCATTCTTCGATCCATTTTATCTTTGTTGTTTACTGAAACTTGAACGACTGATGATATTGACATAAACGTCAAACGTAGAATATACTGTAGTGTGTATCTCTAATAATATCTATGAATTTTAATCTTGATTAAATTTACTCTTTATTTTTTTTTTTATTCATAGAACTAAGAGAAAATAAAAATAAGTTAAACTGTGAGATTAAAGTTAATTTAGATTGATAGAAATAAATATTAGAGCTGAAAAATTCAGCAGATAAGATAATTCAAATTCAATGTCAGCAGTAAGTTTATGTACAGAATAGAAAATAATTTGTTTTCTTTTATATTTAAAAGAAGAAATTTTTGGGATTCTATATTTACTATATGTATAATATTTATAATTAGCAAAATAATAACAGAAAATGAGAAGAAGATACTAAAAATATACTAAAATATAAGATACCAAAGTACATTGGTATTTCGTATGCCTTCTATGGTATATATGGGCCTTGTATGGTACGTTGTATTGTTGAAAAACCTGAAGTTGATATTTATTCCACGATTTAATGCTTCTAATTCAATGAATAAATATTAATTTAACATTTTTAATGTGTGCTTGTTTATGACTCTTTAATTTATATATTTATATTATTTTATTACACTAACGAGCTGAATCTTTTGAATGTTTTCTCTTCTGATATGAACATTTATTCTTTTTCTTATCCTTTTTATTTTCATTTTGTGTACGATTAGTCCACCACTTCTTTTTAAAATTTATTCAAATTTGCTTTAAAATTAGAATTACTCTCATTTAATATACAGGATGATTCAAAACAACCGTTTGTTCTTAAAATGTCATATTCTTGAGACGATTCTAAGACTTACTTTTTTCTCTATCAAATTTTTATCAGAAGCTTAATTTTTGAATTATAAGGGAAAACAGTTTGCGAATTACGGGCCGCGTACAGAAGATAGGCAGGGGCGATGCAACTCAGTGAGAGTCCGACGCGGATGATTGCATGTGCGTATGTGTGCATCCGCGCGCGTGCGCGCGCGCGCATATGTGTGGTAAGATGCAAAACATGCATGTGTTGCATGTATCAATACTCGCGTATAGCTATCAGCTGATTGCATCGAGTGCCTCATAATCGCCCGCGTAATCGCCCGCGTCGGATAGTGAGTTGCACCGCTCCTGCCTATCTTCTGTATGCGGTTCGTAATTCGCAAACTGTTGTCTCTTATAATTCAAAAACTAAGCTTGAATGAGCTGATAAAAATTTGGTAGAGGAAAAATCATCTTAGAATCGACTCAGGAATATGACTCAGGAATATTTTAAGGACAAACGGTTGTTTTGAATCACTCTGTATATTAAATATTGTATGTATATTAAATTATATATATTAGGGGCAATATTTTTATTCTTGTTTAAGCTTGAACAAGCGAAATATTTTAAATCGAGATGTTTTAAATGAGAGTTTTTAAAGATAGGTTGAAAAGATGAAAAAAAAAAAGAAAGTGAATAAGGAAGAAAGACAATACAAGACAGGAGGAAAAAAACAAGAGGAATAGGAGAAAAAAAGCTAGAAAAGAGAGAGAGAGAGAGAGAGAGAGAGAAAATTGAAATTGAAAAGAAATGATAAGATTCTGTGACAGAAGATAGAAGAGAATATAGTTGAAAGAGGATTCACCATAGATGGCACCAATAAAAAGAAGACCGACAGAAGGTAAGAATAAAAGAAAGAAGAAGGTAAATCATTAGAAAATTTTTGTTGTGGGAAGAAAGGAAGCAGGGAGAAGAGAATTCGAAAGAATAATAATCGATGATATGAAGAAAATAAGAAAAAAGATGAGAGAAGAAAAAACAGAGATAAAGGAGCAAAACAGAGGGATAAAATAAAAATAAGAAGAAAAAAAGAAAAGCAAGTAAGAAAAATAGGAAGGAGGGAGAGAGGGGGAGGGAGGGAGAGAGGGAGGGAGGACGAGAGAGAGAGAGAGAGAGAGAGAAAATGGAAAAAATGGAAAAAATGATTAAAATACTGGAGAGAAAAGCCGCAAAATTAGAATCGGTAAATAAAAAGAGGAAAAAAAGAAAAGAAAAAAATAATATAATGTTAAGAGGAGTATACTGTGGAACAAAAAATTTAAATATAAGATAAATATAAGATAAACGTAAACGGAAACATAAAAGAAAATTTAATTACCACAGCGAGTAGATATGAAGAGGACAAGTAAGATTACGGATATAAGAATATAATAATAGCGGAACCAGAAAGCGGAATGAGCAAGAAAAAAATTGTAAAAAAAGAATAATAATAGAAGGCAATTTTATGTTTATTTTATAATGTGTAATAATTAATATCGTTTTTACTTGTACTTTATTAACTATGTTTATAGATTAAATAAACATAAAGCATATATGTAAAATATGAATAGTATAATTGAATTGAATTATAATTGGAAGCTCCATTTAAAATCGAAAAGCAAGAATTATGAACAAATATTATACTAATAAATTATATTATTATTATTATTATACTAATTAACTATATTAAATTATTATTTTATTACGCATAAAAAAGATTATTGGACAAATTTAACAAATTATTTGTTTTGTCAGATTCTTATTTAAATTAAACTTAATAATTGACCAAGATTCTTTAAAATCTCTCTATGCGCGACTTTTATACTTCTCTGCATTTCTTCGTTTGCTTTTACTTTTCGGCAAACTTGCCAATCTGTTATCTCCAGAATTTCTTTTCTTCAGAATAATCGAATAATTTCATTAATTATGTCATTAATTATCTTGTAAATATTTTCGTAACATCTCCCGATTATCTTGATTTCGTAAATATTGGTCATTCTTAAATCGGTCGCATTACTAATTGCCATGCATTCTTCAAGATCGATATTAAAACTCTACTAAGCTTCGATCGAGAGATAAGATATCTCAGAACGCTTCATTAAAGTATAGCCCTATAAAAATCTGGATGGTTTACAAATGATAAGAAAGAGTTGTTTTGAATTTACAAAGTGAATTTTATTCATCATCATCGTCATCGTCATCGTCATCGTCATCGTCATCGTCATCGTCATCGTCATCGTCATCGTCATCGTCATCGTCATCGTCATCGTCATCGTCATCGTCATCGTCATCGTCATCGTCATCGTCATCGTCATCGTCATCGTCATCGTCATCGTCATCGTCATCGTCATCGTCATCGTCATCGTCATCGTCATCGTCATCGTCATCGTCATCGTCATCGTCATCGTCATCGTCATCGTCATCGTCATCGTCATCGTCATCGTCATCGTCATCGTCATCGTCATCGTCATCGTCATCGTCATCGTCATCGTCATCGTCATCGTCATCGTCATCGTCATCGTCATCGTCATCGTCATCGTCATCGTCATCGTCATCGTCATCGTCATCGTCATCGTCATCGTCATCGTCATCGTCATCGTCATCGTCATCGTCATCGTCATCGTCATCGTCATCGTCATCGTCATCGTCATCGTCATCGTCATCGTCATCGTCATCGTCATCGTCATCGTCATCGTCATCGTCATCGTCATCGTCATCGTCATCGTCATCGTCATCGTCATCGTCATCGTCATCGTCATCGTCATCGTCATCGTCATCATCGTCATCATCGTCATCGTCATCATCGTCATCGTCATCGTCATCGTCATCGTCATCATCGTCATCATCATCATCGTCATCATCGTCAATTTCATTCCGCAACATCGTTCTGTAGAATGCTTCCAATTTTCGGCAATGAGACTCACACACGCATAAATACGTATATGTATATCGCCGTACGCGTGCGGTTTTGCGTATGATGCGTGCGTGCGCATACGAGGATCTAAATATAACGATGGAATGCAGCGAAACGCGTTCTGGTTATTTTTAGCCGAGCCAATTCGAAAATATACCTATCGTGGATTAAATATAGCTGAGGGATGCATACGTGTGCGTGGAATAGCGCGACGGCATACGCGAGTGATTATACGGAACGAATGTCATACGGAATGATATACAAATTTGTGCGTATCGCCTGTGGATATCAAACTATATTGAAAAACGAATTCGTGCTACATCTCAGATTGGTATCAGAATATCTGAAAATAGGAAACGATTCATAAATAGTCAATAGAATCAGTACTATGAAATGTAAGTTTACCGATTTATAATTAATGCGAGTGTGCAGAAATAAATAATTTATCATTTATTTCGCCAATAATTTCATCATTTACCTCTAGTATATCTAGTGTATCTCAGAAAATGTTTTGTAAAATAATTTGGAAAATAAAATATTAAAATATTATTTGAGTAATACTATTCGAATTTGAAATCTGAAAATCTTCTTTTTCTCGTTTCTTTATGATTTAAAACGTTCCTACGTGTTCCTACAAGCATTTTGAGAAAAATGAGGGATGGAATGGATAGATATAAAATTAGAAAACTGAATAATGAGAAACCTTCCCTTTACACTGGCACGTGTGCTAAAAACTAAAGAGGTTACAATTCATGTGGAGGACGAAAACAAGTCCGAGAACGAGATGATACTTTGCCGAGCAAACTCATAGCATGATCATCCGCAATTTCGTTCAATCTTGCAAAATTGCTCGATTTCACCGCGGGACAATTACCCAATCAAGAGCATACTATCTTATTTTATTCAATTTGATATGGTCGCAGACGGGATCGACTATGATATAATAAAAATTCTGCGTGATTTGCGTTAGAATTCCAGAGCTAATATATATTTTTCATGGATATTTGGCAAAACAAATTATTATGTCGCCGACACATTTTTTTGTGTATATTTCTCTTAATCTTTAATAATGGCTTGCGACTCGGGAACATTACAAACCCGTGCATTATATTTTTTTAATTTTTATTTTATTACCTTTAAATCTTTATTGACTTAATATTTATCAATGTTCAATCATCAATATTTATCATTTAATTATATAATATATTTTTTTATAAGCAAAAACATTTGAGAGTTAAAATCGTCGCGTATTTTATATTGCCTATTTAGAATTATCTTGGAAAGTATAAACGAACGATTTGTCATGCAAAGTCATATGACGATATGATAGGCAAAGGAGATATGATGGTAACAATTTTCGCATTTCACAATTGCGAACGTGCAATCGCATCTTATCGCTGTTTCTTCAATCTGTCTCTATAAATTCTCGTCTCGATTTCGTACGAAAACAGGCCTCAAAGAGAAGAAATTCTAAGATCGGTCAATATAAGTCGCGACAGGCAAACGCGCAAATGCAAGATGATATTTCATCGGAACGTATTCGTAAGTGCAATTCGGCAACGAATCTATTTAATTTTCTGCGTTTGTGAATACATACTGGATCGAATAAAAAAACAGCAGCAATGCATCACCACGAATGAATACATATCCTGCGGGATTAAATTCCGTGATAGTTTTGAACTTTTTCTTTTGGAAGATTCTTCTCGTCGTCTTACGGAGGGATCGACAGGCGATTAATAATTCATAATATATAATGTCGTTTAAGTATTATTTATTTCTTTTTTTTATATTCTCGCTTAATTATAAATAGAGATTATAAATAGATTCGGCGAGATGCCGTTTATGTATGTACAAGCACAACTGAACACCCCGTCTAATCTTACGTTTACAATTACGTTAGCAATAATTTAACGGCATTACAACCTAACACGATACACTAATACAGATACACATCGTTAATTAGATATATTAATTATATACGTATAGACTACGTACAGACTTCGGAATGTTCTTATGTACAAAATAACTGCATGTGGCATTGCTGATTTTAGGATCGTCATGCTAAACTTAATTAGGAATGACAATATAATAATTTTTCGTTACTCTATTAAACATGATAATTATAGAAGTTCAGCAAAAGAAAAAAGACTAAAATAAAGAAAATCAAACTATTATTGCATAGAATTTTTGATTGCACAATTGAGTAGGAAAATTAAAAGATTACACGATCGATTAACAGCTTGATTATTTACAACGAGAAGAAATTTTCTCCTTCAGCGGCAAGCAAAAGCGAGCTACTACGATCAACTTGTTACTTTATATAATTGTAGAAATATTAATCTCCATCCTATGCGTGATAATATATTTCATACAAATACCAATTCTCATTTTTATCTCAATAACACGACAATATTTTTTACCGCAGCAAAACAAGAAGGATTATCACGAATCAAATCAAAGTTTAGACCTACAGAAATTTTTGTCTTTCGATCCTTTTTCTTTTTTTGAAATTGTTATTGAATCATCACCGTTTTTCTTTCACGAAGTGTTTAATTATGGCCGATATCTCATCTCTCTCTTTCTCTCTCTCTCTCTCTCTCTCTCTCTCTCTCTCCTTTTAACGGCATCCGCAGCGATCTGCGATCATGTCTTCGTACATTTTCAGCACAACATTCTCATTGTCATCGTAAAAGAGAATACTGGTGCTGAGCAGTTTGGTCGGCACGCAGCACGGCCTCTCGACGCCTTTGACCATCTTGTGCACGATCGCCTGTATCGTCGCGTGATTCGTCGGTCGTTGATCTTGGCTGAGGGGTGGCTCGCACACACCCTTGCACTGATACGCGGAATAACCGGCCGGCGCGATTATAGAAGATGACAGCCCGATGTCACGAAAATCCACATAGAGCTCATGCCTCGTGCACTCGGTCGCATTCCCCGGTTGTCCCGATGCCATCGCATTCTGGTTGTTCGCTGAGCGTGTTGGCCGGCGACTCTGTTCCACGACCGTCGTTGATCGTCTCGTCGATCTGTCTCGCGCCGCCTGTTCCATTTTCTCGCGAAATGCCGCTCTTTCATAAATGTCCATTGATGTGAGGACCCGCGTGATCCCGCGTGAGCGATCCCTCGATACGATACCACCGGAGGTGATACGTCTTCGAGAGAGTGCTGCGTCGCGTTGACGGCGCCTCACCGCCGCTCCTAGAGGATCGTCGTAACCGAGCATTTCATCCTCCTCCTCCTCCTCATTGTCCTCGCGTCTTCTCTTTTGCCGCTGGAAGAATTCTGGCTCGCGTCTGATCGCCAACGGAACCTCTTCGAGCTGACCGACATTTCTCCGTTGCCTCTTGTGCCTTTTGTAATACTTAGCGTCGTCGTAACCGTTCTCCAAATCGATCTTCTCTATGTCTTTCTCGTACGATACATCTTTTTCACGATTTCTCTCGTCATTAGCCTGATTCCCATATGCATAATATCGAGGTGCAATTTCCGACGTTCCGCCGGACCGATCGCTATTATCATCATCGAAAAGCACCAATATCGGTTGCTTACTGTGATGATAATTGTTTCTACGAGAGAACTCCACTAATACCTCGCCCTCGAACAAATTCTGAATCGTTACCAAAAGGCCCAGATTCGGCTCGCCGTTCATCCATCCGAGGACTGCTTCTTTTACGTTGAATACCTGGATGTTTTTTCAACAATAAATTATAAATAAATTTATTAAATTTTGACGAATAAAAATCAATATTTTCTCGATTTAAAAGACAAAACTTTTACAAAACAATCTTAATAAAATTTTAACCAATAATTTAACGATCATTTAAAAATATGACAATTAAAGATCTAAGGTACTCTTAAAAATAAGAAATTAGAATATGGAAAAGACATAAGAGATTAAAATCAAATATTTTAAAAAGATTGTATTACATGTATAAAAAGAACAATTTTGCTGAAATCTCTAAAAATTTGGCCAGATGTAGATTTAAAAATAATTTTGTTATTAAAATAATTATATAGGATTTATTTATAAATTTTATAAGTTATTTATAAGTTTTCAAATCGCATGCTAGAAGTAAAAATTTTTACGGTAATATCATCATGTTTAAGTGTCTTACATAATAATTTTGGTGGGCAAAATTTTAAGATATTTTATCGAAACGATTTTTATCACATATATTTAATAGCGATGAAATTATTATTACAAAAAAATGGATATTAAATTTTGATATGTTCACCTGCCAACCGGAAGCGTGCGCGCCCACATAACGAACGCTTAGCAGTCTATGAAGATCTGGTACGTCGAGGTTGCGATCATCCAATACTTGGTAAATTTTTATCTGCGTCATACATCAAAATCAATACAAAGTCAATACGCGATGTCGCCTGATTCGCGTGCATTAGAGATTGACGCACTGGTCAACGATGTTGATCGTGCCAGGCACTCACTAGATAATAAGGCGACGCGGACGTCAATGGACGTGTGTTCCTCGTTGGTGTTTTTTTCCGGTAAAGATGCAACTCAGCCTCCAGTACCGATTCGTTTATCTCTAAACCCGAGACGTTGAAGAAATAAAAATGCGACAGGGAAATATCTAGATGCGAAACAATGAGAAACATTTAAGTCGAGATATTTGTCCGACAACGAATTCTAGAATTTCGCGAATTTGAAGAATCACGTTTATCGTTCATATTGATTAAAAGAATTACCCTTCTCGATGAAGCTACGCACTACTCTGGCGTTGTAGGGATTCCGGCCACGCGTAACCCCACTCGGATCCGCAATGGTGTTGTAGAGTTCCATCATGAATTGCGGTGGTACTTTACGATGAGCCAGATTCTCGTTCTGACTCCGAATACCGAGAATCTGCAATTACGTTCATCATTTTACCATTAATACGGAATTTAACATATATGTGACGCTTCGAAAGATTTATGATGTCATGGATAAAGACTATATCTCTCGGAGACATCATAAATATTTTCATTTTGCTCATTTCATACATTTCAAATGCAAACAGGACGATATTATACATAAAATTTAATTAATAAAATAGTATAAGCTGTGGTGGATAATTTTTAAAATAAACTTTAGTAGCAAATGTGTCAAGTTTAAAGTGATGTTATCAGCATTGATAGTGGCGATATTATCAGTATTCTCCGAAGACGACAAATCATAAATTTGAGCCGCATCCGAATCAAAGAAAGAAAAGAACTTCACTTCGTTTGAAAAATCACGTTTATCGCAACGCGGAATTGTCGTTATTACCTCTTGTATCTTCTGCAGAGCCTCCTCACGAGGCGCAAGATCGTTATCCTCTGCCGGCCGATCGAAAGACCACGACGAACCTTTGAGTTCTTGTTCGAGGTCGTCTCTGTCTTCGACCTGGAAATCCGATTTCAGATATGTGTTAACATCGCACAGAATTGTCAATGGGAGCTGCAGCACTAGGAAGTAGAACGGTGCGCTTTTCGTCATCGTTGCGTTAGATCCAGATATATCGCGATGAAAAAGAAACAGGATTCACTCACGATTTCACTAAATCCCGTTTCCTCGACCGCGCGACAATTCACCTTTCAACTTTGGAAATTCGCACGTGAAAATCGGTCGGTACCGTTAACGTTGTCGTTGCGCATTGAATTGTTCTTTTGATTTATTCGAGAAGGATCTTTTCTCTCGATTGTTCTTATCGGCGCGTTGTTATCAATGCGAAAAAAAGAATAAGAGAAAGAGAGAAGTGCCGCGCACACAGGAGACTTTACCAAACCGAACGGGATGCTAAGTGGCATATGGGAGGTTTTGGCCGCGAGGAGTCACCTTTATGCTACGCTGGGAGTTGCCTCCCCCGCAACTCGTTCGCCCTCCGCGATGTTTGGCTCTCTTCTCGCGTCTCCCTCGCCCTCGCGTCATTATCGTCATCGGATGGGAACTCCACGGCTCGACTTTACGAGATCTCCGCATTTTAACAACATTCGTCTGTCCATATTCGATATTCCTTGACTTTTTAGCCCATTAAAAAATTGCTCGCAAAAACAAAGATATACACAAGTGTAAATTTGTTTGTAATTTCGTTGCAGAAGTTGTATAAAAGAATTTTCAGTCTCGAGCAAATCGAACGTTATTATTTTAGATGTAAAAAGCTCTTTTAAATTTACATATAAAAATGCTTGTTAAAAAAATTTACATTCTAAAATGACTAGAGGTAAGAAGCAAAGGTGAAATGCTTTCTCATAGACAGAAGTGACAATTGATTCCACTGATTGAGATTCATAAAGGACACGACGATTTATGAGCGTTTTCTTTTTCTTTTTTTTTTTTGCGATGACCGATTAATCGGTCGAGATCGATGAAAGAAGCGAGACTTTAAAAAGACCGAGAGATACGAGGTCGCGTTCCGACGATGACACTGCGTGGCTATTAAAAACAGCAAGCGCTTCCTAAATTCCGCGGATTCGTAAGTGCCGAGTTATGTGATTTGTCACGCGGTGATACTTAGGCGGATTTGATGTCAACGATATTTATTGCTTTCTAACGAGAGAGGGTCGAGTATTTATTCCGGTAAATTTTTCTTGTCACTGATTTTATTTTCGTACAGTTTTTGTTTTTTTTTTCTTTTTAATTCGCGATTTTCTGCGTTTCTGCCTGTGCTGTATTGTTGACTAATAATCGCGTTATGCAAATATGTATCGTTCCATTATCGATATCATCCGCCCTGACCTGACGAATCGTTACATGCCAAAGTCGCAAAAAATGTAGCGATAGAGATTTGCATATTATTGAGTGCGTGATAGATTGCATATCATATTTACCGGATAATTTCTAATTAACGCATGATTGACTCTATTATAGTCAACAGTTTCTCAGGAGATGCTGGGAAATTGGGACAATCAGCGCTGGAGAGAGAGATCGATTTGTCATCTTAATATAGACATAACGTAAGGGACAACATGAAGCATCAAAAAATTTGAATTTATTTTTTTTCTATAAAGGTTTCGTTATCATGGTAAATATGCGAGGATTAAAAATAAAAATGAATATAACAAGGGAGATTTGTCTTATTCAAGAAAACATCATTGATTTATTTTGCGACATGGATTTGTACATAACATATCTAGGAACATAAGTATATGCGCAAAGCAGGTCTGACATTCTGTCCTCCTTTTTTTCTTTTTTCTCTTTCTTTCGTCTTCTTCAACTTGATTCGTAATCACCCGCGATGAAGTGATAATTTCAGTCTAAACGCAGGCACACTGAGTGATTTGAATTACTTCCCTCTTTGCTCCTCGTCGAGTTCTAAAAATTCCAAATGTGACAATGTTAAATATACTTCATATATGTATAATTCTTTGATTAAAATGTTGAAACATATTTTATCAAAACTTTCTCGTTGAGATAATGATGGTTCATTAATTGGAGAAATCGTGGAAGTGACTCTACCTATACTCGTGCACTTTAAATCTGGCCGGTGTACAAGTGTGTTGTTTCGAATACAGACCAGCTAGACATCTATATGGCTCTTTTTTGTCCCGCAAAAGACACGTTTCCGTCTCATTTCCCGGACACGTTCCAATACATCGACCGACGTTTATTTGCTATCAATAGTAAAAGAGATAAAAATTAATGCCATCAGATTGATATAGGCGATATGAAAGAATTTGTTTTAAGAATTTCGAACAAAATTGCAAAATAATATTTATCACATATAAGATTAACATTAAACGTAAATTAAGAGTCTTTAATTAAGAGTCTCTTCTTGCTAAATTTATTTGACTTTCTAGTTATTTTTTAATTTTTTTGTTGTCGAAAAATTAATTGTTGAATTCTCTCTTACTCGGATTACGGGCCTCACATCAGTCGTGTTCGTGCCTTCTTGAATCGTTACCTCGCTATAATCCAGCACAGTCTCCATGTGGTCCATCCGATGACAATTACCGACGCAGCCACATTTTTCGACTACTTGGTAAATCTCGTCACCTTGAAAGCGGCACGAGTCTTAATGCTGATATACTTACAAGTGACTTTGATTTCCAACGTTTTAATTTCATGTTCATTATTGTAAAACTTACATACGTACCATTTGGTCCTTTAGCGCTGATTGTGTTATTCCGAATCGGTTTGCAGCCCAGATCTTAAAGCAAAGCGAATACAATCTTAGTTTTATTTCTGATTTATTATACATTCGATATATCTAAACAAACTTTTTAGAATAAAATTTCGATCACGCAAGAATATGCCAAAGATAATCGTAGTTAGAGATCATTGTTTTCTTTTACATGAATTGGAGAGTTTTTGTGAGATCATACCTTTGGCGCAATGGCCGATGCAAATCCCAACATCCACAATTGCCTGGTGCGGCGTGCCGGAATGCACATGATGCATATAGGATTCTCGTTTGCAGAACGTCTCTGGCGAACACTCACAGGCATCTATAGTCTCGATGACGCGAACACCTTGCAACGTGGACACTCGCTCCAGTTTTGCGGCCCTTGCACGACAATGGAAATCCGACGAACATTTCTGAAAGACAGGCAGAAGTATTTAGGAGTATCATAAAAAAAGAGAGAGAGTACATAGTTATATGTACATTTTACGCACAGATTAAGCCTTCGATGTATTTCCTTATGGATTCTGCAAAAATTTGAATAGTAGAGAAGAATCATTTCAACAATTTTATGTTAAACACTGTCGAAAGGCACTCTTCAAGTCTCATTCCTGAAAATTACACGGAAGAAATAATTTTGCTAGAGTATCTAAAAATTTTGCTAGACATATGGAAATAATTTTGTTGGATTATCACAATAATTATGTAAAACTTGTGTTATGTAAAATTTGTATGATATGTGTACTGCAAAAATTTTTGATACTTTAGCAATAAATTTGAGCATCCTACATAATTATTTTGATATTTTAACAAAATTTTTTATATCCGAAAATTTTTTAACAAATTTTTAGACACTTCAACAAAACTGTTCTTTCCGTATATTTAAAGATATAAAACAATGGTATTGGAAGAATATAGCAAAAAAGTAAATATTGTAAGGTCTTAAAGATTCTTTTACACAAGATTTTTTTACATGGTTTAAAGATACACTGTCACTAGTATCATGGATCATATCGGTCGTTTCAATAAATCTCTTTCCCTTTCCTCTTTCACCAGCGGGATCCATACAGCGCGATCCAGCGAGCGTATAATTTCGTGATTTAGTGGTTGAACGCCCGACCGGCGCCGCGGAGAAGATCGGTAACCGTTATGCCGATCCGACCTTCGAAGGACGTAAAACGTTTTGCCCTGATCGCCTCGCGTTTCGCGAACAACGTCCTCACCTCGTCTGGTGGCTTTCCTTTCCCCGATATCCTGAACCATCATCGGACATATCACCAATCATCGCGCCATCGTGGCGCGTAGCGCGGCTGCTGTAAGAAATTGTTGTATTTATGCGATATCGAATTACGTCACGTAACGAAAATAGTCTTCTCCGCCTGACTAGCTGGCCGAATTAAAAATTCGAAATATCCAAGAAAATGTAACGGAAGGATCGAGCGTTTGTCTTAACAAGGAATCTTTGCTGCGTAAGTTGTTTGTAAATCCTAGCTTATTAATATTAATTATAATAACAATGTCATCTTAGAAAAAATGTTGCAATATAATGTTCATCAGAAAAGTTATAATTTCATTCATGACTTAAATAAATTTTACTACTTTTTCTTTCCAAAATACAAAACAAGATAATAAT
This sequence comes from Pogonomyrmex californicus, assembly GCA_024349325.1. NCBI lineage: Eukaryota > Metazoa > Arthropoda > Insecta > Hymenoptera > Formicidae > Pogonomyrmex > Pogonomyrmex californicus. The sequence goes on along the minus strand of JAECZD010000013.1, from coordinate 8,566,914 downwards.
TGGTAACCATATATAAAACAAATAAATAAATAAATATTATTCACCTCTAAATAAATATTAATGTTTTCATCGGTTTTGTCTAATAATATAATTTTTATGAATTTTATACATTTTTATAAAATTATATTAATTTCTTCTTCTCAAACTCCGAGAGAGACCGACAGACCGAGAGTATTATCGAGAGTAGATAACAAAATTTACATTTAACAAAGTTTCCACAATTGAAATTGCAAGATCAGCATAAATATTCGGCCGAATATTATTATGCCGTAAAAGTTGCCAACATCATACGATTACGCGTAACCCGACGTAGCCACATCCCAATTTGCGACCAATCCTGCACCTCATAAATCTGCACACGACGTTCCTTTGAATCTTTTTTCCCTTTGCATAGCTCTCGATGAGAGAGAGAGACAGACGAAGCGATATCACTTCGTCTTACCAAAATATTTCAGTGAAATAACAATAGAGATTACTTTTATGATAATTCTGTCAAGCAATCTACTTATCATTCTACTCATTATTGTCAATCTCTCAATTGTTTTTTCTTCAGTTTCTTAAAAAATGTACATATCATGTATATCGAAACATATCATGTATACCGGCTTTGACGAAATACATATTGATCGACGCAAATTTTTTTTCGCATTTCGATATTTGCCTACAAGAATGCGTACATAGCGAAGGAATGGCGCAAATCATATTTTTGGCATAACTTACGTGACGAATATGAATTGATCGATAGCACAAATTCGCATTATGTTACATAAAAGAACTGTTTTGTTGAAATATCTAAAAATTTGACTCGATTTAGATCTGAAAATAATTTTGTTACAATAATTATGAATTAGGATTTTTAAACTTAATAATTATTTTCTTTGAATCTCAGATCTCTAAATCTTAGATAAATTCTTAGATATTTCAGCAAAATTATTCTTTCTATATAGGTAACGTCGATGATAGATTAGAATTACAAGAAAGTAGAGATTTATTCGATCAGTCAATCAGTATATTATGCTTAATTTATCTCTCTAGATTATGTCTCAAATCGGACTCTTGAATTTCACTTGATATCAAACGTGACGATTGAATTTAAAATTTAGAATCTTGCTCTCGTGTGTAGAAATTTGTATTACGATGATTCCCAACACTAACAAGCGATGATCAAACATTGAATGTTTCGTTGAATGTCTTCGGATCGTTCGACAAAAATGCAATACCGAAGTTGCGTGACCACGCATGACTCACCGAAGTTGAACGCACCTGGAGGTGCAAAAAATACAATGCGAAGCCGATTCACATATTATCAAAACTAAAGCTAGCACCAAATTATGCACGATTTATGTCCTTTAATTTTGTCAGTAAAAAATTATTAGCGAATTATATATAAATACTAACAAATAGCAATTTCGATGACAAATTTGTCCATTCATAAATTTTAATTATTCATAAATCTTATACACAAAAAAAACGGTTCTGCTGAAATATTTAAAAATTTAGCCAAATACAAATCTGAAAATAATTTTGTTGAATCATTAAAATTATTATGTAAGACACTTAACCAGATGATAATACTATAACACAAAATTTTTTTATATTCCAAAAATTTGAATGTTCTATATTATCTTGATGAACTAACAAAATTATTTTCAGATCTGCATTTGGCCAAATTTTTAGATACTTCAACAATATCACTTTTTGCCCTGTTCGCTCACTATTCTGAATCCTCTTTTATCGATAAAACCACTACCTCACAGCCAATTAGAAGACTTCTAAGATTTTTAGAGGCATTTTTATCGATAAAAGAGAGTTCAGAATATTTGTCTTTTAACATGTAAAGTCTAAAATATTTGTTGTTTGCAAAAGAAATTTGCCGATCTCTATCATAAAAAAACAGCTTTCGAAACAGCCTTCGGTAAAAAAAAAATATCTATTCAAAATTACATTACAACTTATTTCTAGTAGTAGAACAACCGACTTTTTATCTTACGATAACACAGTTGTCTCGTTGCGTCATCGACAATGAAATAATTTTATATTCGAGAATTTTAGCTTAATCTTATACTTTATCGTAAAATGTACAGAGTATATTTTTCTAATAATATCGGCGCAAAATATATATTTTTCGTATTGTAGAAGAAAAAGAGTATGGAAAGAGCTGCATACGAAAATCTACCTGCACCGCTGGTCGGCTTGCATCTCCAGGATCGTCGGATACGTGACGTGGACATAATTTTCGGCAGTGTCCAGCATCAATCTGGATGATTTCTCCGGATATCCCTAAACAAGATTAATTCGTAATTATATGCAACGTTTTTGTTGTATTTATATATATATATATATATATATATATATATATATACATATACAAAAAAAAATCCGCAAACTTCAATCTAATTAAAAATAACTTTATTGCTTTAATGCTGAAAAGATTTTATTGAGTCATCAAAATAGTTATGTTAAATGTTTAAATTCATTGTTGGAATATAACAAATTTTTGTAGTATTACTTAAATGTCTTATGTCTTAATTGTTTTAATGGCTCAATAAAATTATTCTTTCAGATTTGTATCCGCTCAAATTTTTAAATTTCAGTAAAATCATTTGTGTAATGTTATTGATGTCATGTTTTTCCGTAATAAATAACTAGTACATATGATCACATATTTTCGATAAGTATGGCTTCATCAAATACATCTGAACGCAAGTGTATTAAAATTAAAGAGACAAAATTAAAGAGAGCAAAAGAGAGGAGACATCGGAATAAAGAGGTGGCATCTAGAAAAAAATCAATCGATCAGTTTGTGTACAGCTTGTTTTGCTATTTTTTTCAAGTAATGAACTCAGAATGCGGGAGTACTTTGACATTGACGTTGTCATCGTTGCGTGATTCATATTTTCTCGTGATTTTCACATACATATACATGTACACACACACACACACAACACACAACACACACACACACACACACACACACACACAGAGCCATTTTTCCTTCCACCACTCGCGTTGCAAATATTTTTGCACGCGTTATGAATGAGGTGTTTGACTACATGGCTGAGAATTCTTCGCGACGAAAGATAGTAACGTGACATCAGAATACGGAAAGAACAATTGTTGATTATAAGTCTGAAAAATAATTTATGTTAAACCGTCAAAATAATTATGTAAGATGTTGAAATTAATTGCTAGAATATAAAAAGATTTTGCAGTATTGTCATCATGTTTAAACGTCCTATATATAATAATTTTGATACACAATAACACAAATATTTTTCAAATCTGTATCTAAGCCACATTTTTAGATCTTATAACAAAATTGTTTTTTCCGTGAAATAAATGCGTAATTTATATTGCAAATAAGAATACGAGTCGAAGTTAAGAAAAATATTATAATTGCCCGAAGTATATGAATCAAGGGACAGTTTGTTCAGTGGGAGGCATATGGCGTTTTAATCGAAATATTAATTTTAATTAAAGCACTAGTGAATAATCTTCTCCTTCGTAAGCAGTCAAAAGTCAATTGAAGCCAATAACTCGATGAGAGCGTCTGACGCGGGCGATGCGCCTTGCACGTAAAATTTGGACTCCATTTAGAAGATAAAAAAGTATTTCATCTAGTTGCACGCGAATGTTTAACTATGTTACTCATTACTTTGTGCCGATTAAAAATTATTACAAAGATTTTATAAAGATGCTTTGAAATTTATTAATTTGATTAATTTACAAATTTGAAATTTAATTCTATTATTAATTTACGTAGAATCAAATTATGAATTTTCATATATTTTATATATTATACTTTTTTCTCTCATTGCAAGAAGAAATTTTTCTGAAACTCTCCGAATTTTGAATTTCATACAAAGACTATTTAGTTGCACAATTATAAATAGCAAAAAGTCAATTATTTAAATGTAATTATATTGAAAATAAATGTTTCTATATAAGAGAAAGGTCATCATCTGTAATGTTAGAGAACGCCTTATTAATCAGTATGGTGTAAATTAGACGAACGTGTTCGCACTGCGCAGATATGCCGGATGTTCCGTTTTCTTCCCCCCATTGGCACATTTATTGATTAATCATGGGGCACAGTATCAATTCATTATATCATATATAAAAAGAAGATCATCCTCTTCTAACTTATCGCTCATTAACAATGTTACATATATTTTCTCAAATCTTTTTCACAAACATCACATTTTCTTTCTTTTACACACACACACACACACACACACACACACACACACACACACACACACACACACATACGCACGCACGCACGCACGCACGCACGCACGCACGCACTGAACTGATATCTAGAATTACAAAAAATTATTTTTGAGGCACTTACCGTATCCGACATCGATCATCTTCTCATGTCGAGCACAACACGTATGTTGTCGCGATTCTCCCTCGTTTCCCGATTCCTTTTCGCAGACAGCTAGATAACAAAAATCGCGAAACGATCACGAGTAGAACTGATCGAAAAATTCAAAGTTTGTGATCGCGACTAGGCAAGATGCGCTTCTTTGATGTAGCATTAATAATGAAATATACCGTTATTACGTTACTTTTAAGCCGAATTAAAAATAAAAAAAAATTTTTAATTGGATTTAATTTGAGTTCAAAATTTGAATGCACGCAATTAATTTATAATTTATAATTTATAATTCAATCATCATGAAAGATAGCAAAGATTGAGTATGTAGCATCAAAATTTTAACTCATTAAAAATCCATTATTATTTAGTTGGATATTTAGAATCGTCTTCAGCACAATTCACAAACACTGTAATTATTATGTACATGTGAAAAATTGTAAACTACATTTCAAACATAAATTCATTTTATACATCTTTTATCATAATCGGAAGAATTGCGAATGAATGGATTCCAAGAGAAAGTAAAAGTACGAGAAGTTATTATCTTATATTCTATTGTTCTATCATATGCTAAATATGTAGAATCGAATATGAACTACTACGAATATGAACTACGTGCGTTTAAACGAAAGGCTGACGAAAGATAAACGAAGCGAGAAAGAAAAAGGGAGACCTAATCGGCGTTACCTAATCGTAAATTAGCCATACAAACAATGGCAAAACCAGCGAGGATAGTCCAGCTTCTCCTCGTGCTTTGTACGCGCATATCGGTGTCGATTACCGAGCGAACAACAGAGCGACTACAAGCGCGCGGACGCGAGCAAAGTATGTCTAAATATAAACGATTGCGATCGCGCGGAAATGTTCACCGATCGGAAAAAAAAGGGGATCGATTGTCGTCACGATCTCCCTCACGATCGTGACGAATCTCGTCCCGAATCCTCCGAGTAACTACGGATGGGTTTCGGATGAGTATCTGGACGTGCGATATCGGTCTCTCCTGGAAAATGCGAACGGAGTATACGTATTCGAAACGGCGACCGATCGGAGATATCGAAGGAAGAGCGATCGCGTATCAGGCTCGTGCTGATGCCCACGCGGCTTGCGATCTGCAAGAAGACTGGTCATCTACCGTAGCCGGTTGGGAGATGTCCGGCTGACAACGACGAATCTCTATTAATCTCGTTTGGTGGACAGGGTTCGCCTTGTGACGGATGGACCGTCCATCACCGTCTCTCACCGACCGGTCACCATCGACGATCGGTCTCGCTCGCCTCGGTTTTACGCCTCTGACGTGTTTTGATTGACTATCCCGCGAGTCTGTTTTTCATATTTACATCCCTACGAATGAGAGGAATGTACGGGGGAATCCGCGGTGCGGGAACTTCGCGAAAGAACGAATTTGTAGTCAATATTTGTCAAGAAGCTAGCGATCTTCTGTTTTTCTTCGTCCCTTCGTATATTCAGCAGCGATCGAAAGCTCGACTGACTTGAAGAAACCTTGCTGTTTATCTAAAAGGGATTTATATTTACTGAATTAATATTGAGAACTTCATGTTCGTCTCCAATTTCTGATTGAGGGCTAATTAGAATTTCCAATTTCGGGAAATTGACTTAAGTCCATATTGTCAATATCATCGACTGTGATTTAATAAATCTTTCTCGTGTCGTAAGATTTTATTTTAAAACCAAATCTGTTTTTTCATAGAAATAGATATTTAGGAATAGAATATTTACCGATTGTCGTAATAAATTTATTATTCGCGCTATTATTACCTCATCGTTAGACAATCTAAAATTATCAATAAATATAAGTAAGATAGAAGCGCGAATGGTTATGGTATCTTGTTCGCGATATGATTTATCTGACCTGGTAGTTTCTGGCTATTTATTGATCAGAAAATATTGCTTTTTAAGTTAGAAATTATTATTATTGGCCAAAAAATTAATCAGAAAAAGAATAGTCTGAATTTTACTAGTCAAAAAGACAAGTTAATATTTACTGATTAGTTTGACTTGACTAACTTTTAATATTTTTAACCAATTTTATCAAAAATTTCTGGCTAATTACTGTTCAGAAAGTAATAAAAAAGAAATAGTAAAAACTGATTAATTTTTTATCAGTTTTTCTTAGATATCTTTCTACTTAGGAATTAGATATATTCTAAACAGAATTCGTCATTAGACATCTAGTTGAATGAAATAAAAAATGCTATAAAAATAGTGTTTTATTTCTCTGTACTCTTTTGTCTCTGTTAACCGATATTTGCGTAGCTGGAATTCTAGAGGGGAGAAAAGAGATCAAAGGGAAAAGATTATCTTTCGACGGTTTTTGCCATGGTGCAGGGATATTCGTTCGTCCGGTTTCAGCATCAATACATCTGATTGCACTTCGCTCCCCTCATTACTATTTGCGTTGCTATCAGGATTGTTGAGAGATCTGCGTGAGAGGTCATTATCATTACCCATAAATTACCGTGCGCGCGAATCTCAATTTTCGCTCGCCGCAATTCGCGAAGAGAAATACTCGACGGAATGTTCAATGATATACTGAAAGTTGGCACAAAACGAACGAGAGAGAAGAGAGAAAGAATAATGCTTTTTTTATTAAAGAAAATATGGGCAAGATATGGCTAAATTTTATATTTACTTGTGTCCATTGTTATGTTTAATCTTTATTCCAAATTTTTATTTCTAAAATTTAATATTAAATAAACTGAAGTAAATTGATTTATATATGGGTACACACATACAACGCACACGCACAAATCTGTTTATTCTTATTCCTAATGTCTCTTCTATTATGCGCAGGGCCTTATATAAGCTGAATTTCGAAAAGCGCATATGCGCGCATTTATTTATAGTTCATGTCACGTATACTTTAACAAAATGCGCACATATGCGCTTTATGGAATCCAACCTTAGTCATGATTTTTAAAGAATCAGAAATGGGATGCAAAGTAACATCGATTGATCACTCATCATACAGGCACATGTCCAATTATTTGTCAAACATTTAGGAGTCAGATCGCAATCTTATTGAATATAAAAGTCGACACGACGTAATAGTATTGAATTAAAAAGCACATGTGGTAACCACGAGTCAGGCCGGTAAAATGACGGGATGATGAAAAAACACTTATGAAGTCAAATAGATATAATACGTCAGTCACAAACAAAGACGAACAACAGCGATACAAAAATATTTACAATTTCTTTATTATCGAGGTATAAGCATGATGTCAAAATTCGATATCTTTTTGCAAGTTGAGACTTTTTTAGTTGATTTAGTTGATTTTTAATGTGTAACATTTTCAAGACAAGTCTCTTCCCTAGAAAACGCTCCCTATCCAGGATCTTGACATTTTCCCAATCAAATTCATGATTGTATTGTAATGGCAGAAGAGGTGGCAGTGTTTCTGTTAATGTGATTTCGATGTTCAGAAATCCTTGTTTTTAATTGTCGAGATGTTTGTCTCACATAAGAGGCGTTGTAATTCTTACAAGAAATTTTGTAGACTACATTTGTGTGGTTGGAAGAGGATCTTTCTGTGTTTTGATTAATCTTCCAAGCTTATTAAGGCTGAAGAAGGCTCCATTAACTTACGGTTAAAAAAATTTTTAACAACGAACTTCAACTTCAAAAAACAATGATATTACAATTGTGGAAGGAGAATCGAAGAAATTCTCTTGGTTTACTGTGCCTTTCATAACACAGATTGCGGACAGAATAAAATTAGCTATCGCCAACTTAAATTCTAAGCTCTCCTCCTTCAACCTTAAGCTTGGATTAATTGATTTTGTTAATATTATATTATGTTATTATGTTATATTATATTATATTATATATATAATAATATAATATATAAGATAGAATATATATAATAAAATATATAAGATTTTTTTGTAAAATCAGTAAGGACCATCAAAGTTATTGCAATCCCACGCAAAATTGCAATCCGATGCAAACATGGTGGAAGGAATATATGGTATGCGCAGTTCGACAGTGTCTCTTTCTAAATATCTGCGCTCTCCGTCTATTGCTTGTAGTAGGCAAGAGCTACCAACTCTTTGCTATATCAAACATTTGCTATTTTTGTTTTTTTTAATGCAAATTTTTTTTATTCTTCATCTCAGCAAAATGGCCAAAGAATACATGTGAACTCCAAAATACTCTATTTAGATATTCGTCGGAGTCATGCTGTTTTAGAAAAAAAACTGTTTAAAATGTCATAAAAAAAAGTTTATTATAATTTTTATAATTATTACATATAGTATTTTAAGATTTATTATTATTATTTACATGCAAAGCATCGCAATTATTTACATATCAAAATATTTATGTAATCTATAATCATTTTTTTCATGCATATCGTAAAGATTCGAAGTTCGAAAGAATAATCATTCGGCTAAAAATCCTCCCAATAAGATAATAAAGATTATAAATTATTCTATATTGATTATCAACACTGTCATTGTTTATTTAATTTTTTATTCAATATTTAATTTAAGACAGAAATCATGAAGGTTAGAAAAAAAAACTACGATGCATTATAAAGGGAGCTTTCCAGCAAGCGACACAGTTGACACAGTGTAACACAGTGTAACACAATGTCGCTATACGTGCTTTCCTTTACTACACAACACAACACATTTCAACACAGCTACGAAGCAGAGTCGGACTGTGTGTTCTACATCATGACTGCCAATTTTTAAACTTTTATGTTCGTAGCACTGAATAGTGAAAAAGAATTCTGTCTTTTTCTGTTTTGAAATTAATCATGTATTTAAGGTTTGTTTAAGTGTCGATCCACAATAAGTGATTTAAGCTTTAAGAAGTAAGAAATTGACCAATCATAATCGAATATAAATAAAATAGTTGACTATGATTGGTCAATTTCTTACGGCTTAAATACCTATTATGGACCGAAACTAAGGCATTCTATAGACCTATTCTCTAACGACAATTCGGTGTCGTTATACTGTTGTTGCGCAGATATTTTATATGATAAAAAATCTGCGCAACGACAATATAATGCTACCGAATTGTTCTTAAGAATTACAGACTAGGCTAGCTGGACGAAGAAGAAGAAAAGGTTATTTCTTTGATTATTGCTGTGACACTGCAAATATTTTAAAGGTTATGCTCGAGAATGAAGCAATCAAAATCTTCAACAAATTTCAGCTAGCGTCAATTGTAACTATATCTAGAACTAAAAGACATTCCATCAAGCCCCCAGACATTGTATTTAATTGTGACACAGTGTCTATCTGTGTCAATGACAGTATCTATCTTCTTGCTGGAAAGCTGCCAAAGTGTGTGAAACAAGAAGAGATTCAACATACCAATTTCTTGACGCGAAATATATTCGTATTTCATAGTTGATAGCTCTTGTCTACTACAAGCAGTCAATAGACGGAGAGCGCAGATATTTAGAAAGAGACACTGTCGAACTGCGCACACCATGTATTCCTTCCACTATGCGCTAGGCGCATAGTAACGTACGTAAGTGAAAATGTAGCCAAGTATGCCGCTTGCAATCAACAACTCCACGCGTGCCTAGCGATGGCGAATGCATGTCTCACTGGGTGGCTTTATCTCACCGCGCTGCAATTTGACTATTTTCATAAATTAATAAGTCGTTAATTATTGCAAATATCGCAAAATAATACAGAACTTTTCGATTCAGTTTAATTTGCTCTACCTGCATATGACCGCTTGGCCATTTTTTTGACACCCTGTATATATAGCTGCAGATAATTTATCGAATCGTTATAATAAGCCGCAAAATTTCATCCACCTCGTCACACACACATACACACATATTATTGCAAATAAAAATTATATTATTTATATAATTATAAATATTATTTAGAAACTTACATAACTTATTGTTTCTCTCATTACAAAGAAATTTTTGTATTACGTTTGTATTATTCAAGTATTTTTATACTATTTTTTTTAAATATCTGTATTTTAAATACATGTAACCATATATGATTGTTTTGTGTTCGAATAGCACGAGTGTATTTAGACCCAAATTTCATTGGTTCCGTTCATCGTGCTGCCATTGCTATGCGCAATGATACACCTTTCTTTTTACATCATGACTGAGTTGGGGAGCGCACTATTAGAACTATCGCATCATTCTATCCTTAATTTCCTTAAACATATAATGAGCAATAAAGATGAAATGATGTGATAGTGCTAATAGCGCGCTCTCCGAACGCAGCCCATGTGTACCCCTATCTCCTTACCGCAAATAACCATGAAATGAAATTTCGATCTGATTACGGTTATAGTCCGAAACTATTTTCAAATTTCGGTTTTGATTCCGGTCCTTCTACCGATAACGGTGACTGTGTGGCGGTCCCCCGCTCACACAACTAATACTTAGCAAATCATCCACGAAAAGAACCGTGGCCCGCATGGCGCAGTGATAGCGCTCGAGACTCATACACCTGAGGACCTAGGTTCAAATCCCACCGCGGCCAACATCTTTTTTCCGTCATCAAAAATTCATCATATCGTGGACAACGCTCCTTCAATCACCAACCGCCACAACTGTAACCGTTTAAATTTCGGTCTTTTTCGGTTTCGGTTATGGTTATGGATGTATCTATTGTAAAATTTAATTGTTTAAAAAAGAATACAAGTATAATAAGTCGCATTATATAAAATATTATAAAAAAGTCACGTTTATTATACACGAAGAAAAAGTTAATCACGATAAATCATGGGAGGTTTCTTCTTGAAACTTGTAAATGGGCAATTTATTCGGAAGCGTCCCAGATGCGCACATTTTCAATCGGACACATCACTCACATTAGCTGATGCCTAGAAATTTTCTAGTGAGCCACCTATCAAAAATATTTTTGTTTAATCGATCATTGGCAATGTATCCGATTGGATCTCATCCATTTATTCTTACTATATCTATCTATAGAATACTCTACAGCGCGGATTAAAAGAACTACAGATTTATAGAATAAAAGTGCACTACTCTGTTTTTAATTTCAAATGCACAGGAGCGCGGAAATGTTCGCATCGCCATGTACATATGGACATGTGGGCTTCGAACAATTTAATGAGCTGCCATTAGAGATTTCCAATTCCTCCAAATAATTTTTAGACGGGATTTACAATAGATCGCAAAGTTGCAATAGCGGTCGTAATATTAGTCGCAACGGCCAATCAGAACGCTTTGATTGACTAGAGACACTATAATAAGAGATTAGTCGAAAAAGCAACTTTTGATTGATCCGCCATCTTTTGACTATTTCCACTTATTTTCAAATACATTAACTACATTAATCTTAAATTGTAATATTATAATTTAAAAATATAAGCATTTTAAAGGTAATAAAATGTGTATATTTATAAAACTTTATTTTACATAATTATATTACATAATTATATTATTTATTAATATATTTATTAATATATCATATTTATTAATATATTTCCTTTAATATTAACAATTTTAAATTTATTACTATTTATTTATTTATCTTTTTTATTTATCTTTTTTTTTGCTATTTATCTTTTTCAACACAAGAGCAAAAATTAATATAATACTATTATACTACTGTTACACTATAATATCTTTTAACTTTTTGATACACAATTGTCAAAACGATCTTCTGTAAAATCAATACAATGACAGCTATTCACAAAGTTAGCGCAGCAAGAACCCATCGCGGAAAAGCGTCAACAATAAATTTTGAGGAAATTTCGAGAGATGCAAGTATCGATGTCATGCCTTTTTTTAGAAAGGATTATTATACATATTTATTATTATTATAAATAAACTTTATTACAATATAAAATAAAATTTAAGTAAAAAAATGAACATCCACCCATTTTTTATATTGATTTATCACAATTAATTTATGACTATATTTTGCAATTTTAATATCTCTATTATTTAATAATATATTATCACGCTTTCCACGTGTTTAATACACATGCACTTAATCAATGCACATGCAAAGTAAAAAATATCGCTATTAATTAGAATGAGATGGTGTATATTTCTTTCTTTCTCGTAGGATTTAGCCAAAACATGGCGGATCAGAGTCTCTGATCAGAGTCGTGACCAGTCTCTTATTATAGTGTCTCTAGTCTCTAGTAGTCACGAGTATGTTATAACCACAGTATATACAGTAGCGCAACTTTCCCGATTTTAGCGTATGTATAATATGTATGTATAATATAATATAAAAATGAACTGCACATGCGCGAGCGAGGTATGTAATCAATCAGGGCACGGATATTCCGTCTCACTTCTTTTCTATAATTTCTCCGTTTATTAGCATGAGATGCCTATATAAAGCATTTAACGTTCAATGGAAAGTGACGGGAACATACATCTCGTAGATGTTATAAAAAAATTAAAATTTTAACTTTAATTGTTAAATTTCTTTCTTTATTGCTCTTTCCTTGGTTCGTATCGAAATGAATTGACTAGCTGAGCACGAACTAATAATTGATGAGTTGTATGGAAGAAATAAATAAAATATTAATTTATGAATATTAAAAGTTAAGCATCTTAATTTGTTTAATATTGCATCTGCATTTAAATTTCATGTTTATTGTATTATTGTATCTTTTAATATGACATACTTTTAATTATATTAATATTTGTCAATATTTGTTTCTTGATTTTTTTAATCTATAATGTAATCTATGATTTATAAACTTTTTATTTCTATTATATTATTTCTATTCATTATTTACTTATTTCATTCATTCATTATTTACATAATATAATACTTGTTTTATATATTTTATATATTTTATAGAGTTAACATTGATGAAGATACACTAACAATATTTTTTTTTAAATTTATTAACAATTAATATACTATTTAAATATTCATAATGTGTTTACATATTGTTTTATCTAATGTATTTTTTCTTTTTATTTTTTTAATTTGTATATTTGCATATACATTATCATATAATAAATTAGTTTTATATAATATTTTATAATAAATTTATATATATGTTTTTTTAAATAATTTGTAATTTTTTTTGTTTCAGATATAAATTGCTAATCATTATTAACTTTGTTAATTAACTTTTATTTTTAAAAAAACTGTGTATAATTTTATTTGTGTAATACGACAATACATAATATAACATAGCAATACAAATTGATAAAATTTATCTAAAATTATTTTTTTTATATTTAAAATTTAACTTTATTTCTGTATGTATATTTCATTGAAGAATATATAATGAAATAAATACCAAGAAATAAATTTCATGCGCCTATGTACATTTATATTCTAAACGTACATTGGTATGTCAAATTAGAAAGAGAAATAAAGTTATAATAAAAAGAGAAAATGAGGCGAAATATCCGTGCCCTGATTGGTTACATACCTCGCTCACGCATGCGCAGTTCATTTTAACATACGCAACATCAAAGGCATCGACGGAGAGTTGCGCTACTATATATATTGTGTTATGATCTATTACGACTTTGCAACCTTACTGTAAATCCCGTCTTATAAAATATTTAACAAACCCGAAAACTGGACTGAAAGTCGGACCGAAAACTGGAAAAAAAATTTTCGGTTCGATTACGGTTCCGGTCCATCAGCCTGTCCAATATTTCAGTCCAATATTTTCAGTTTCGGTCCGACTAAAATAATGGTTACGATCCGGTTATCGATTTTGGGTTCAGTCCGGATCTCTGGTTAAATAAACATAATTTCATCAATATAAAATGATCAATATAAAATGAAACTAGCTAAACTAAATAATTACCCTTATAAAATAATTATGAATCTGAAGTTTACAAATGTTACATAGATATAATTGTAAAATCAAAAGAGTATTGTTTCTGTATAAGCATCTTTGTTATAAGCATCATGTTTCAATATACAATTATCCATTGTCCTAAACTATTTATAATCATATTATTGTTCGAATATTTTAATGAAATTATGTTCTTTTTACTCAAAGAAATTATGTACTTTTACAGGATTATACAATGTCTGCTAAATCAAGAAAAAGTTTATCGTCATGGCAAAAATGCAGCAAATGTCAATGCTTTCTGATACAAGAAGATGTCTCTGAGCATGAAACAATATGTCCATCTTCCATGGAAAATTGGAAACATCCTTTCATCTCTGATAAAATTTTGTATAGTACAATAGAAATTTTCCAAACACAGGGTACTTAGCTGTTGAAGTAATTAATTTTAACTTGTATTTCTATCTAGTATGTAATATTATTCATGTTGTAGAATTATCTAAAGACATTTCTGAAAAGAATGCTAATGATATGGTATTTATATCGCAGTCAGCTATGCAATTATGTGATATTTCAATTGGATCATCGGTTGTTGTTGCAACAAAAGATGGAATAATTGTCAAAACAGCCTATCCAATTAAAGAGAAGAGTTTGATGAATGTTTCCTTAACAAAGCATAGTAAAATAATTTTCTCTGTAATTATTTATCTAACAATCTTATTTAAATGGATGTAAAATCAACAACAGTATCATTTTTGTTTTAGCTATTGAACTAAATAATCTGTCGGGATTGGTGAAAATACATCCGATTTGTTCCAATATTCATATTGCTAAGGAAATTGTAATTAGTCAACAAGGAAAGTATTTGATGTCCAGTGTGGAACTTGACAATATCCTAAAATGTTTTAATGAGCATAAAATATTTACCATGGGTAATAAAATAAGTGTGCCATATTATGGAAAGAAGTTGATATATAAGATTATTGAAATCAAAACAGAGGAAAGTAAGAAATCCCAAAATGAAACGGATAAAAATAATTTATCGAAAATTTTCGAAAATATAAATCTAACAGTAGATTCTACAAAAATAATCCTTTATAAAGCACTGTATACAACAAAATGGACAATTCTGAATAGTACAAATAAAGATGAAGACAGTGTGAGCTCAAATAAAAAGTACAAAATAGAAGACATAGGTGGATACGATGCTCTCATATCTGATATAAAAGATGAAGTTGCGATTGGCATTGGCAAATACAGAACTGTTAAGGGCTTTGATATTAACAAAGGAATATTATTATACGGTCCATCTGGCGTAGGTAAATCCATGATAGCTAAAGCTATAATCTCGGAATGTAACGTTAACACATTTATTGTGCACAGTTCGGATATTTACAGCAAATCCATTGGTGAGACGGAAGATAAGCTCAAAGAAATATTCAACAAAGCGATATCGAACGCTCCTAGTATAATATTATTGGAGAACATAGATAGCTTATGTCCGAAGAGAAGCACCGCCAGTACAGATCACGAGAAGAGAGTTCTCACGCAACTAGTGGCACTTTTCGACGATCTGTACAGCACTGACATAGACGTGTTGGTGATAGCTACTACCACAAAATTAGAACTTGTGGACAATTCTCTGAGGAGACCTGGCAGAATAGATAGAGAGTTTGAAATTTATGTCCCGACTCCGAATATGCGCATGGAAATACTGACAAAATTACTTTCAAAAGTCTTCAATACTCTTTCGCGTGAGGATATACAGAGTATCTCGTTTGATACTCATGGCTTTGTTGCCGCAGATTTATATGGTTTGTATACCAGAGCGATAATCAATGCGATGAAGCGCCACGAAAAAGCTAAAGATACGCCCGACAATGAACTAAAAGTGACAATAGCCGATTTTCATTACGCCATGACCATTACGAAGCCTTCCGCCATGAAGGAAATTCTGGTGGAAGTGCCGAATGTAAAATGGTCGGACATTGGTGGGCAAAAAGATTTAAAGCTGAAATTAAAACAAACTATCGAATGGCCGCTGAAGTATCCCGAAGCATTCTTAAGAATGGGTAGGACGCCTCCTAGAGGCATTTTAATGTTCGGACCACCGGGATGTTCTAAAACCATGATTGCGAAAGCTCTCGCTACTGAGAGTAAAGTAAACTTTCTCAATATTAAAGTAAGGCACTCGAAACGCGTATATTTATATTTCCCTTATGTTATGTTATATCACGAAATTGCTTGCAGGGTCCGGAACTATTCTCAAAATGGGTCGGCGAATCTGAAAAAGCTGTAAGAGAGATATTCCGAAAGGCAAAACAGGTCGCACCGTCCATCATATTTATCGATGAAATCGATGCAATAGGTGGCGAAAGAAGTTCGTCTTCCGGTAGTAGTGGCAGCAACGTGCAAGAACGTGTATTGGCTCAGTTATTGATTGAACTCGATGGTGTCGTCAATTTGGGTAGCGTCTCGTTGGTAGCGGCTACTAATCGACCAGATAAAATTGACAAAGTAATCATATCATTTCATATCGATGGTGTGATGAGATAAAAATTAATTTGAAAAATTAATCTTAATTTTAATTTCTTTTATGACAGAAAACACGACTAAAGACAAAACAGAAAGAAAACCTATCTTTTCAAAGTAGTGTATTAAGTTTTCCCCAACATTTTTATAAGATTGAATAAATTTTGCAATATACAAAAAAAAGATGAGAAGAAACGATAATTTTCTTAAGATTTATTATAAACAAAATAATGAAGAGTAATTTAATCATCAATATCTTATATAAAACATTGTAATATAAAACAATGTAATTGAATACTTTAAAATTTCTTTTTTTTTAAATTATCTTTTCTTGCCATATCTACAATCTTACGATCATACGCGAGCAATAATAATTATACTAATTATACTAACAATAATTATATTAATTATACTAATAATTTTATCAGGCCCTTCTTCGACCCGGACGATTAGATCGTATAATATACGTTAAACTACCGGACGAGGAAACCAGGCAAGAAATATTCGACATACAATTGCGAAATATGCCAATCGCGAAAGAAGTAAATATCGCATATTTGATCCATCAAACGGAAGGATATACCGGTGCAGAAATTAAAGCGATATGCGATGAAGCTGCTATGAAAGCATTGGAGGAGGATCTTGATGCTGCTGTTGTTACTGAAAAACACTTCATCGCTGCATTTGATGCCATTACTCCCAGAACACCCGATTCCCTCATCAAGATTTACCAAGATTATATAAATAAAGCCTTATGAAAATCATGAAAAGATATACGAGTATTTTTTTGCAAAAACAGACCTCAAAAAATCTTTAGATTACAATTTTTTCTCTAATCTTTAAAAAAGAAAAATCGTGAATAAACTAACTATAAAGTTTGTTAAGTATAAATATATCTATAAATCTATCTACAAATCTATTAAAGTCTTTAATTAATTAATATGTAAGAAATTCGGAAAAATTAACGAAACCGATCGAGCTCTAATTCAAGATTTTTCATTTGATTTTACCCATGACGCTTGGTCTGCATGACTCTACCGGTATCTGTTTATATTTTAAATATTCTCACTTAAAAATCATTTACGGTCATTTTTATCACCTACGAATAAAAACGTTTCAATTAACTTTCATTTGATTTTATAAATTTTTATGCAAATTGCAGGAATTCAATACAATGTCGTATTAACAATTTTTATTCTACAACTTTGATTCCTATGTAATTTTGTTATGGATCCGATTGTTTCTTTCAAATCCGATTCTGTGCTATTTGACACGCTTGAATATACTTACATATATAGACATACTCTCTGTGAGCTATAAAAAGACTCGACTGAGGTCAACGAGACTGGAAAGGAGAGATCATATGGTCTATTTATATTAATGGAATTTGAAGATCTTTAAGAGATTTTAGTAAAAGAGATTTTAGTAAGCTTTTTATATATTTTTTATTTTGTATTAATATCAAGTTTTAAATTACTTTTTTAATCATGATGTAAACAAAATCTTTCATATGCAAATAGAAAAATGTATAGAATATATAATGCTAAAGAAAAAATATATCTTGAAAAGTTGCATTTCATAATATTCCTGTATAAAATGTGATTATAAGTTTATATGTTTATTATGATGATGTATCAACAAATATATAATTTCAATTTAAATATTTCATATCATGAAATAAATATTTTTATAAATTTTATATTTGTTTTATATTATTTGATTTCATTTCAAAAAATAAAACAAAAGAACGTTTTTAATAGAACAGATACATTTTTGGCATTCATCTTGAAGCCAGCAAGGAATACGAGAGTTTAATGTATGCTATGTATGCTTACGATCATGATCTCGAACGCACATTCAGATTATCATATAATTTATTTCTCCAATGACGCGTTCGCTTGGCGTGATTCATTATCGCATGATGACGATGACGATGATGATAGTGAGCGGTGGCAGTGAGTTTGTCTGGTGCAATAAACAGCAAAATACGTGTCAAGGGTAATTCTTCTCTAAAAATTCGCCCGTAAGGCGTTAATCCGATAAAATCTTTTCTTCCAGATCTTCAGCGTATATACGCTGAAACGTAAATTTTTATCTGTAATATAATAAGGGAATTTATCCATGATGTAATAGATTTTTCATGGGTTTATGTTAAATATCATAATATAAGGGCTGGATATTCGTATGATTTTCGTGTCGCGCGCAGAGGGGCACCCAGGGGGCAAATTGGCGAGCGTCGAGTCTCCTCGAAAAATTGGCTATCTCACTTTAGCTAGAGAGCACCCGATACGCTCGTACGCAGCGATGCTCCGCGCGCGACCACGCGCGATACAGAAAGTCTCATCAATGTCCAGACTCTAGTGATAATTGAAGAAAAAGAACGGGAAAGACGATCAAGAATTAATTATTAATCAGCACGGGTATGTCGTTGCTTCTGTCGTAAACCACTATCGTCTCTCCCTCTCTCCAGATATTTGTCGATCGCGTGTTACGAACGTCTCGCTTGGTCTCGTATGTTTGCGGTTTGCAGCTTGCAGTTTGCAATCGTTATCGCGTCCGCGTTACACGTTGATAGAATCGATGGAGGAATGCGCGTGACGAGAAAACTGCTCGCTCGTCGGTAAAAATAAGGATTCGCCGAGTGGACCAATATTCGACGACGTCGTCGTTCCACAGATTCTTCAAGATCGTCGGATCGTGCCATGAAACGTCGCTTCTCGGCCTCGAGGAAGAAGACCAGAGTTCATTTCGCACTTCCGTGTTGACAAACTTACTTTCGCACGAGATAACCTCGCGGAGGACGAATTTCTCTGCAGCTTTCTGTGCTATGTACGACCATATATCCGCGTCTCCTTCTCATTTCTGTCTGCTTGAATGTTAATTGCTTTTGGCAATTAGCGAAAACATGTTATCGTAAAATATGTAAAAGATAATTGAATAATTCAATCAAAAGTGCTGCTGGTTCGTCTGTCAACCCATGATAACATCTCGGTCCAAATTGTTGCAAGAACAAATTAACAAGATCGTAACTAAGAGAATTTTGTAAATAATATTGCAATCTTAAATATATGCCGAAAACAGATGAGTAAAATCTATTTCATCTGTTTCTTCATCTACTTCATCTCTGTATTCATATCTATTTAAATAGATTAATTTTATATATTAACAAAAGTGATTCTCGGCGTTACAATGAGAAACAATAGAGCAATTGAGAATCAGGGCTATAAACGCACAATTACATTTTCGATTTAAACTTCGTTTATTAATAAAGGTTCCAAACATTTCCACAATTTTGAGTTATCTTCAATGGTACAATAAAGTAAAGGTATAACTCTAGTCAGTCCATGAGCCCAACCATAAAAATTAATGATATATCAATCATGTTAATCAATTGAATGAAATCATTGATTAATCTTTAATGTGAGACAGTACATGTATCTGTCATCTTTCATGTTAAAGATTAATTTTAATCTCAATTCAACTTGCTTTTTATCTATTTTTTCACTTATAAGAATTAAAAATAAAAAGAACTTAATTAAATCGAGATTAAAATTAAATTAATCTATATAGAAATGGACACTGAGATAAACTTTAGTCAACATTTGTTTTTGGCATTTATCATTTCTATTTTGATAGAAATGGATATTAGATATCTTATAAATATTGCAAAGATTTATAGGATAATTTATAAGGATTTTTTATATAATTTTATATAATTATATAGAGTAAATTAGTCTTGGAAAAAAAATTGTTAATATCAATAAATGCTAATTGTATAATGTAATGTAATGTGTAATTTGTTTATCATGACAATTGTTTACTAATGAATGATTTAAGATTTAATTATTGATTTAAAGCCAATTTTAAAAATTAAAACTACAGATAATTTTAATAATATTGTGATTTCAACAGATCCATCTCAGAGCAAGATGTCGTTGATTGAGGGAGTAGGCGATGAAGTCACAGACTTCTTCATTATCATGACTGTACTGCTGGTGGGATGGCTTGCTTGGTGCTCGACGAGTATAGCAGATCAGCCGCTGATACGTACAGTACTTATTTTGCGTGACCGGGCGCCAATACATCTCTCTTCGGTTAGAACCAGTCGTCAGTCAACGAATAGTCTTGGCATCCAAGATATCGGTCGGTCTCGTAATTCAGAAGGAACAGAAGAGGAAACATCAGAGATAACTTCGAATATCAGCGATAATATACAGTCAAGTTGTCCAAATACAACTTCCATGGGTAAGTATTTTTTTTGTTTTTTCTATTTTGCCTGATTGTTATTTAAAATCTCTTTCGTATGTTATGATATCAGAAACGAGCGAGATTACTCAAGAAGTCTCAAGAACAACGGAACCTACAGCAGCAGAAGAAGTACTTATCGAAGCTATGGATTCGTTCAATAGTTCTGACCGATCACTTTTACAAAGAACTACCAAGGCAGATAACTCTAGCTTGGATCAAACTGCTAGTGGTACGTCAGAACTTATGTCAGAAGAATCAAACTTAACAACTGATGACAATAGTGACATTACTATAAAATTGAAATTCATAAATGATGATCAGAAAATAGTTACTGGAAGTCTCAAAGAAATGTTGGGTGATTTTAAAAGGTAATTTTCTATGTACATTTCTATTATGAGATATTATTCAAATTACACACTTTATTCTACGCCGCTGGAGAAAGCAATTCGATTCTTTAATCATTTCTTATTTTATGTATCTTATGATGTATTCATATATCTTACAGGAGGCACTTTCAAATAGAATTGGAAGCACACAAAGTGGTATGTTTGGTATTTAATGGTCGCATATTGCAACCCGATACTAAAACCCTCGAACAGTGCGGCTTGTTTAACGATTGCGTAGTCCATTGCTGGGTGCATCAACCGCGACCAGCCGCCGTACCGTCGTCCCAGACGTCCACTTTGGACAACTCATCGTCCATTTACTTTAACTCTCAACCGTTCTCAGATCTACCTACGGGCACGGGGATGAGTTCTGTGCACAACGAATGGGATTTGAATCGGCTCTTAGTAAGCATTCTGATGGTCATCCTAGGTCTCGCGTGGTACTCACGGTATTATTACGCTCAAGTCTTCACCGCAACGACCACGCTCGCGCTCTACGCGTTAACCGCGATCTTTACCGTCTCGTTGTTTAGTAACTTCTTTCCTGATCAAGATAACATTCGGAATGTAGAATGAGATGACGACGACGACGATGACTACGATTACGACTACGACTATGACTACGATTACGATTATGACTACGACTATGACTATGACTACAACTATAGTTACCATTATTAAATATTAATAAAGGCACCTTAAATACAATTGGTTTAACATATAACGTAACGTTTGAACGTACCATGTACATGACAGGTGACCAAATGATAATCTTCGTCGTGGAGCATCCGCTTGTACATAACACTCAAGATCAGGTTTATCATTGATGATAACGAGTTCATTACAATTGTAATTTTCATCTTTCTCGATATTAAGCTCCAAGACACCGATCGCAAAATAGTGCAATGTATCTTTCTATTGATGTATGTTTCTGTCGAATCGTAATTGTTATACGCAGAAAATACGTTTAAATTGTCGCATAAATTTTTTTGCGTCATTCCTTGCAGAAAATCTGGAAGAAACTTTCTTTATGATGACAGCAGATAATGAATCTGCCTGCCAGTATTCATTATATAATATATAAGGTGTCTCGAAATTTAAGAGCGAATTAAAATATCACAGCAAGAAAATTATCAAAAAATAAGTAAAATATTCATTTTTCATTTCAAGCAGTAGTTTTTGAGATATAATGCTTTAAAATTGCTGTCAGTGAACATTTCAAATACATGCTCAGTAACGCGGTCGGTATCGCGATTCGCGGATAAATAGTCATTTAACTATAATCGATCAACTTTAAAGCATTACATCTCAAAAATTATTGCTTGAAATAAAAAAATGACAAATACTTTTATTACTTTTTTTTTTAGAACTTTTTTGCTGCGGTATTTCGATTTGCGAATTTTGGAACACTATATTTCAAATGTGTGTGTGTGTGTGTGTGTGGGTGTGTGTAATATATAATGTGTATATGTGTGCGTACACACACACACACATCATATACATACACACGTATATATTACAGATGTTTCTATTTAAAAAATATATAGTACTATCATCCATTAAATTAAAAATTTAATGAATATAATAGAAATAAAGATAACTACGTTTGAATGTTGTGTTGAAGATGCAGTTCTTAAATAATAACCAATTAAAGTTAGCTTTTCATGAATTTTTATTTTATGTTCAAGAATGTAATAACATAATTAATATTGGATTCTGTTGGTACATCTTTACTTATGTGAAAATGAGAATTTTTAAATGGCCAACTATTTATTATTTAGAAACGATTGCATTTTAACAAATATTCAAACGTAATCATTTTTATCTCCATTTCTTGTATTCCTTATTAAATTCTTTTAAATTTAATGAAAGCTGTTGTGTACATAATTATTATTCAAAAGTATCGCTTTGTAATGATGTTCATCACAATTCTGAAGGAATAATTCTAAATAAAAAATTAATAGATTATTTCTTCAATTTTCATTGTAATTAATTCTAAATTAAGATGAGAATCATAAATAATTAATTTTAAATTAAGATGAGAATCATAAAAATATTTTCTACATGTTATTATTTATCATTGTTTTCTTCAGTTTTTTAATATATATTATATTGTTGGTGCTACTTAAATAGTAAACATTTTGATTCGCTGATTTAATAGAATAATTTTAGCGCATATTTAACATATTGTCTGTCATCATGTGTGAATGACACTCAATTTTATGAAGAATTCGCAGGAAATCAAAAATTTTTTTTCATAATTTACTCTTTTTATCACAAAATATTTAAAAACAAGATTTTTTGCGAAAATTTCAATTCAAAATGTCAATTCATATTTGAATGATGTTCGCGAAAATGAGCCATGTCGCTCATATATTAATGACACATGATGTGACACTCAATGTGTTAACCATTATAGGAATATGGGTAATTATGTCTAATAAACATGTGAGTTGCAGTTACCATTAGTGTAAAACAGATTCATTTGAATGGATTTTGTGTTGATATAGAGGAAAGAATCATCTGCGATCTCTGTCCAAAACAGCGAAACTCGAAAGCGTCAATGTTTACGTTATACGATTTGTACGTGAGAAATGATTGCA